>CM053559.1:63176734-63298459 GCA_028646485.1 Cryptoprocta ferox | reverse complement strand
CCCAAGGAAGAACTCGCCGGCCAGATGGGACGGATTTCTCTCCCGGCGCTCGGCAGATATATATGGGGAGACGGGCGAGTTTTTCCTCCCTTAGAGATGGTTCTAGGTGCGTTTTCTGTCTCTCTTTCTCTTTCCCTGGTCTCTCCGGGGCACAGCGCGCTCTCCCTGTGTTGGGCTCGGGGGCTCCTTTCCCCTTTACCACCGGGACCCGCCGTCCCCTAATTTCCCAGATCACAGTCACTCACTCAGGCATCTTTGAGGTTGTCTTCTTTCTGGCGTCTGTTTCTTCTTTCCCTCACTTGCAAATCCAAGTTTTATCCCTTCAGTCCTTCTCAGTGCAATCCATGCGGGCGTGCGCGGATTACAGAGCTCCCTGCTTCTCTGCCATCTTTTCCTCCCTCCCTCTATTGTTCTTTTAGAACCATATCTGAATGGCAACCAAAAGTTACAACATATGTAAAAAATGCAGGAAAGTGTGAATATCAATCAAAAGAAATATAGCCCAAAAGTTAATATTAATAAGCAAGGCATTTAAAATAACTTGGCCAAGTGTTATGTGGCCTATATCATCTGATTGATCTTTAAGTGAAACTACATAATGCACAGTAGGTTAAATAAGGGTCACAAAAGATAGCAAATCCTAATCTCTGGAACTTATAAAAGTTACTTTATTTGGAAAGAAATGTATTTGAAGACATGATTAAGTTAAGAATCTTGCAATGAGAGCATTATCTTGTTTTTTTTTGGTGCATGATAAATGCAATAACAAATAAATGTTAACTTCGTTATTATTATTTAATTAGTATTTATATTGTTTACATATAATTTATATGTGTAAATAACAAGTGTTCTTGTAAGATAGAGGTAGAGGGAGTATTCATATGAACAGTGGAGGAGGCAGTGTACTCATAGAGACAGAGATGGGAGTCAAGTCGCCACAAATCAAATAATGCCAATAGTCACCAAAAGCTAGAAGAGGGAAGGAACGTATTTTCCTCTGCAGCCTCTAAAGTGCATATGGCCCTGCTGACATCTTGACTTCAGACGTCTGACCCAGAGAACTATGAGACAATAATTTCTGTATTTTAAGCATTCAGTATTTTGTTATAGTATCCACAAGAAATTGATACAGCCCCTTCATACATCCTGGAAATAGTCTGAACAAAATAATTTGTTCTGTTTGCTAGACATAACTATGATTGATAAGTTAAAGGATCTAACAGAGAAGAAAGGAAATGAGTATGAAAGCCTCAAATATTATAAATATTATACAAATATTATAAATATTAAAATAAAAATATATCAGAAATGATTGGCATTTTAAAACCTGATTTAAAAAATGAGTCAGGGGTGCCTGTGTGGCTCAGTTGGTTGAGCATCTGACTCTTGATTTCGGCTCAGATCATGATCTTATAGTTAGCGAGATTGAGCCCCATGTTGGACTCTGTGCACAGGGCAGAACCTGCTTGGGATTCTGTCTTTCTCTCTCTCTCTCTCTCTCAAAATATATAAATAAACTTTCTTAAAAAATTGCTCAAATATCTTAACAGACATCTCACCAAAGAAAATATACAGCTAGAAAATAGTATATGAAAAATTCTCTCCCTTTACATTGTTAGAAATATAAATTAAAACAAAAATTAAATACCACTACAAACCTACTAGAATGGCCAATATGCAGAACACTGACACCATCAAATGCTGGTGAGCATGTGGAGCAACAGAAACGTTAATGCATTGCTGGTAAGAATACAAAATGATACAGCTACTTTGGAAGACAATTGGATGGTTTCTTACTAAACATACTCTTTACCATATTATCCACCAATCGTCTGATCTGATATTTACCTTAACAAATTGAAAACTTATGTCTAGGGGCGCCTGTATGGCTCAGTCATTTAAGTGCGGGACTTTGGCTCAGGTCATGATCTTGCAGTCCATGGGTTCAAGCCCCACATCGGGCTCTGTGCTGACAACTCAGAGCCTGAGCCTGCTTCAGATTCTATGCCTCTTTCTCTCTCTCTCCTTCTCTCCTTCTCTCTCTCTCTGCCCCTCCTGTGCTAGTGTGCTGTCTGTCTCTGTCTAAAGAATAAAAAAATATTTAAAAAATTTATGTCTATACAAAAACTTGCACACTGATGTTTAAAGCAGTTTCATTCATAATTGCCCAAACTTGTAAGCAACCAAAATGTCCTTCAGTAAGTGAATGGATAAACAAACTTTGGTACATCCAGACAAAAGTATATTATTTATCATTAAATAGCAAGCCATGAAAGACAGAGAGGAACCTTAAATGCATATTACCAACTGAAAGTAGCCAATCTGAAAAGGCTATCCACTAGGATCTCAATGTTATAACATTTTGGAAGAGACAAAACTATGGGAATAGTAAAAGGATCAGTGGTTATCAGAGGTTTGGCTGAAATAGGAGAGGGATGAATAGGTAAAGCACAGGGATTTTTTTTTTAGAGGTGAAACTAATCTGTATGATATGATAATGGTGGAAATATGACAAACATCACAGGATACTACAATACAAATAGTAGACCTTAATGTAATCTATAGACTTCAGTAAATAAAAATTAATTATATAATAAATAGTAATGATATTGGTCCATTAATTGTAACAAATTTTTCATGCTAATACAAGATGTTAATAAATGGGGAAACTGGGAGGAAGGAGAGTGTATGGAGACCCTGTGCTATCTCCTTATTTTTTCTATAAATCTAAATTTAGAGTTCTAACACTCTAAAAAGTAAGTCTATTAATTAAAAAAGAAAAGAAAAACAGAGAAGGAAACAGATTTAAAGCATGGGAGAAGGCCTGCTGTTTCTGAATTTTCAGGGAATCAAGCACCTAAAATTGTGAACCCCTACAATTAAGAAGAAGTGAGTTTTGTCAACAATCTGAATGAGCTTGGAAGTAGATTCTTAGCCAGAGTCTCTAGCAGAAGCCCAGACCAGTTGACACCTTGATCTTGTTGCCTTTGTAAGGCCCTAACCAGCTGAGCCATGCTGTGCCTAGACTTCTCACCTATAAACCAAATGGTGACTAAGTTTGTGTTAATTTGGTTTTTTATTTTATTTTATTTATTTTATTTTATTTTATTTATTTTATTTTATTTTATTTTATTTTATTTATTTTATTTTATTTTATTTTATTTTATTTGAGGAGAGAGTGTGTGAGCGGGGGACAGGGGCAGAGGGAGAGACAGTGAGAGAGAGAGAGAATCTTAAGCAGGCTCCACCCTCAGTGCAGGGCCTGACATGGGGCTCAGTCCCACAATCCTGGGATCATGACAACCAAAATCAAGAGTCAGACACTCAAATGTCTGAGCCATCCAGATGCCCCTGTGGTAATTTTTAAAACAGCAATATAATTCTAAAACAATTGTCATAAAATTATTGCCATTTCATAACAGAGAAAACTGAGGCCCAGGGAAGTTACAACTAAATTCATACACCTATTAAATAGAATTAGTACATTCCACTAATCTAAATTACCAATGAGTTAGATGAAACATCCATTTAGTCTACTACCAAAAGATTTTGCCCAGAGAATATGAGAACTAAAACATTTCTAGAGAAAATTAATTTGAATCCTATTGATTCAGGGTGTGTGATGAATTAAGCATCATTTACATGTTTCTCATTGTGCATAAAGTTTAAAATTAGTGAAATAACCTGGAAATCTAATATGGGATACAATTCTACAATATTTGCTACTTGTACATTTTATTTTTTATTAACTCAGTTCATTTTATTAACAATCATTTATATTTTAGTCTGTAGTTGTTGAAAATAAGACAGAAAAAAGTAGGAAGATAGAAAATCATGGACTTCTTAAGAAAGTATCTTTCAATTGAAATTCAGTCAGCATTCTGCTGTTTCCTCTTTTGTTCTTTATTTAGAATCAAGTATTACTATGTATAAATTTAAGTGAGATCTTTTTTGTGCATTTAGCATTTCTAAATAAATTAATTCTTAGCCAAGATTTTTAAAGTGTTGAGATAATCAGTTTGACATCTCAAGGAGCCTTGCCAAAGGATATTGATTCAAAATTAATGAATAAATAAAAGATAATTTTAGGTGATTCAGGGGAAATACCCATTTTTGTATGTGAAATACAATTTGGCTTACATAATGAAGATTGTTGTCTCTGTTTTTCATGTAATATGACTTAGTGTATTTCTCTAGAAAGCCCCTATTATATGCTCTTTGAAAACTGCTTCATTAGATGTTTTTTTTTGTCCTTTTATCATACGAGCAAATTAAATTAATCTCTAAAATTTATTACAATCTGGTTCCTTTAATGACTAAATAAACATCAGAAAATGATTTTATATCAACATGATAATTTGGTTGGCCTAATCATGACATTTGATTAACCTTCACATATTCCAAATTATTGCATTTGTGATAGGTTTGATTACTCCAGACCCCATATATGATCCTTATGAAGACACAGAGAATTCACTAAGTCATAGGAAACATAAAATAATCTGAAATTGGAAGATACTTAGTTAAAAGAAATGAAAATGACTCAATAGTTGGAAAAATGCATTAGTACACTAAAGGTTCTGAGGTATTTCTAGAGAGAGATAACTCTTTAACTCAATATTTCCCAAATTTGTTTTACCTTGGTAAGCTTTTACTCAAATAACTGCATTAACTAAAGTTTCATGGAAAGGCATTTTTGAAACATTGGCATGGAGTAATTCCTTGAACATAACATGTGTTTTGGAAGACACAGCGATATAGAAGACAAAAGCAGAGATTCTATTGCCAACAGACTGGCTCTGAATCTAAGCCCCACCACACATGACCTAAATCAAATAATTTACACATTTAGACCTTTACACAGCTTCCTTACCGATTAAATGGGGATAATAAGAAAGCACGACATGTTAAGATTAGAGGCTCTGGAACTGAAACCAATGGATTTGGATCCTTGTTTCTCTAGATAATACTAATCTGACCTCAGCTAAGATATTTGCCCTATTTAAGCCATATTGATAATCCTATTGCCTACCTCAGAAGATGGTTGGGTTAAATTTTTAAATACATATAAAGAATTTAAATGAATATTTGGAAAAAATAAGTGTTCAGTAATAATAGTTAAGATTATAATAGTTTACATGGTTGTGATGATGATTGAAACTATGAAACGTCTTCTAAATATGCCTGTCATGATTTGAACTCCACAGATATCATAGCTCCTTCTTTCATCTTCTAATTGACATTGATTCTTCCTTCTTTTCCAAGGTAAGTTTTGATCCACTTTGGAATTTCTGAAGTATTTTAAATAATTATTTTATTGAATGATTTCTTGTTTCCAAATAACTTAGAGAAAGCAAATAGATGTGGAAATTAGGTCAAAGTAAACCTGACGGTATGGAAGCAAAACAAAATCAGGAAATATTAGGAAAATGTATAGTAAGCCTTCCCACAAGTTGTGAGTAATAGGTAAATAATTTTCTCTTAGCTTCCTAAAAGCCAAAGTTAAAAGGTGAACAAGTTCAGTTATAATAAACTTTTACTATTTTCCACATTAAAAAAATTGTTCTAATAAAGCATGTTTTCTAGTACTGAGATCCAAAAAATATCTTCCATGTGTCCAAAAAGAAAAAAAGAAAAAAAAAAAAAAAAGACAGTCCTGTGTTAAACACAATAGCATTCCTTTCAAGTCAAGGTGATACATAGTCACATATTTCAGCCAAATAAATTTTCCACAAGCTTTCTGATGGTTTAGGAAAATCGGAATGACTAAATTAAGTAAGTAAATAATTATAAGATGATTTAGTGAAATGAATGGACATCCTCACAGATAATCACTTCAAACTTTCAGAGTCAGAGGTTCTATTTTGTGCTAACACCTGGAGTGCAGCTAACCTCTGCTGCCAACTGGGGGCAAAACCATACTGTGAGAGAAGAAAACAGTGACATCCTTGTACACATAATCTGACCTGATATCTGATAAAATAGACTACAGCATCGCTGCATGAAACCTCAGGCATAATTGAGGGTTGAGGTTTTCTTCAGAAAAGGCACATCTACTCTAACACACAGATAAAATGGCCAAATTTATTTGCCTATAGACCAATCTCAATTAATTCTGTCTAAAAAAATTCAAAGTAAATACTACCAATTTCCAAATCAACATTAAAAAAAAAAACTCAGTAAAGCACCCCACCAACATTTATGGTTTATTAATATGAATTCTTGGATCATATTTTCATGTAGATTAATTATAAATGAGCTTGATAAAGTTGGAAATAAACTGGTTAGATATTATTGTTGTAGGTACAGAATGATTTAACCTTAGAAAAGTTTTCTTTAACCACTGTTCTGACAATGTTTTGTAGCAAAACACTTTGAAGTTGATCTATTAAGTGACAATAAAATCACATCAACAACATTAACAAAATATATAATGTCACTCCTCCAAACAGGAGTACATGGATCCAAATCTTCTAGGAGCAGTTATGAGTCATTAAAGTACAAGTTTAAGAAAACTAGTTATGACATACCTTTGTTTTCTACCACTAGAAATTATCAATTTATCCCAAGGGACTATTTCTGTAGACTTTGATCTCAGTATATTCGGATGTAATTTCAGTTTGAGCAAGAATAATTAAGGGATATTTCTTTTGTAGTATTTCTATTCCGGTTGAAAAAGAGCAAAATCCAAGAATATTTAAGAGTACATTTAATACTATTATGGAAAGTAACAATTTTCATAGACAAAAACATTTGCAAATTTATTAGGGAGGTTCTTAAATGCCATATTGATGGTAAAAACAGTAATAATAATGATATTAATAAGAGCACATTTTAATATTCAGTGTTTGTTACAAGGCCTTTCAATATATCCTAAAGACTGTTACCAAACTCAGTCTCCTTTTCTTTATAAAACACAAGCTGTTCATTTTATCATATAATTTAATTTCCATTCTGAGTAAATGAAATTCTTAACCAGGAAATATTGCAATCATTAATCTAGCATAATTAAAAAATGATTTTCTTTAAAAGCTACAGTGTGAATAGATAACATATAATTTGAAATTAATTTTAAAAGGAGCATAACAGATATACCAATTCACAGTGGGTTTATAATATGGTTAAAAATTGATAGTAAGATATTAGATATGGATTCATTTGTAATCCCAAAAGCATATTACAGGTCATTGGTATCAAGGAGCAAAACTTAGCGTTACTCAGTCATTGAAAGAGGTGAGGAAATAAGCAGACTGGGCTATCCCTTTATATCTTATTCTTTTGAGTATCTTGGATGGATAACAGTCAGAGGTCCCATCACTAAATTTATAGCCAGGCATCTGACACTCTTGCCAACAAAGGAAAGAACATGCTTCACAATAATAGGAAGAAAATAATAATCTCACATAACAAATGGATAAATGGAGAAGAGGAGGAATTTGTCTACATCCTCACAGAATATTATGAGGTTTATTGGATTACTCCTTTGTAGTCCATTTTATTTGGCCATCTAGACTTTTTTTTTTACTAATCAGGTTACTTAATTATATATCAGTTGTGTTTGTTTGGACATAGCTGGTGTATGCTGAATAGAAAGACCACTTTATTTTTTTTAAGACTATTCATCAGAGTACTATTATTGCTAAATTTTTCTAAAGAAAACCTATTGTGATGTCACTGACTTTTCTTATTTGTTTCTCATTCAACAGGTATTCATTAAAATCCTACTGTGATGAGAAGAAAGGCAAAGAAATACTAAAGCCTTTTAGAAAAAAAAATCTCATTCTGTGGACATAACATAAACTTATGGAACATCATAATATGACTTGTGTTAATACTGAATGAAATGCTAAATCTAATTCTATAGGCAGTAATAGCCAATAAACATTTGAAGAAGAGAAATGAATGAAAGATAGACCAATAAAAGAAAGCTTAATGAAGGCTGTGAGTCTAGGTGTTGAGTTATGGTTGGCATTTGAATGGGCTGAAGAAAAGGGCAAAATGTTTCAGGAAACAAAAAGTCTTGGGATTAAGACTGTGTGTACATACACATTGAGGATCTGTGTGTAGCTGGAACAGACAGTGTGTACCAAAAGAGGACATGAAGTGTTTGGATAGAACAGGAAAAAGCCAGACTGGAGGAGGAAAAGTGCGGTCCAGTAGTAAGATGCAAAGTTGAGGTATCACTCTATGTCATTCTTATAATAGTGATAAGGCAAATAAAGTGTTATTTCTATTAACTTAAAGGTCACTTCTACTGCTTACTCCTCTAACTAAGGAATGCTGCAGAATGCCTATTGGGTATTCTCAGTATGAACAGATGAATTCAGACACCAGCTGTATCATCCCAGTATCATGCTATATATAGTCAAAGAAATTTTCCAATGACCTTGGTGATAAAAGGGAATGGGAACAATAGCCCTGCATCTAAATGTCCAATGGGAAAGAAACATTGAACATCATATTAAGTGGAAAACTTGAGAATCCATCCAGGAATGTCATTTGGGAAGAGTTTTCCCTTGTTGCACCACATAAATTGTATCCCTCTCTGTTAAGTGTAGGATCTAGTTACAAAACCTAGATAGTGAGGTGACCTTACTAACCCTGGTACTCTAGCTGTTTAAGGATTTCACTGCCTCTTACAAGTTATTCCTATGAATATTATCTTTTATCATTTCAAACATGACTTTTTTAAATGAAAAAAAATTAGTTCTCACTACCCTAAAGTTTCTATAGAAATTGTTGGAGTGCTGAGATGATACACATTAGGGTAGTTGGGTGGGGTTATGGAGGCTCAGTAGGTCTAATCTGACCCTTGAGTTGACTTAAACATAGAGTCATTCAAATATTAGCATTTTCTATGTGTGTCATAATATGGAAAAAGGGTGAGAAACACTTTATATAATAGCAGCAATATTGAATCAATATCTTGATTTTTTATTGATTCATTCATTCAAGAAATGTTCCATATAGAAACATTTGAGGTCCTAGATCCTTATGAACATGTGGTTTCTGATGACGAACAAGGCCTTAAAACGTTCCCCTTAGCTTCACTAACATTTAGACAGGCTTCTTCCAAACTCTACGTTCCTGATTTGCCTTTCCTTAGAGGATTTATTTTAGAAAACCTGTAATTATAAACCTTCTCTACCCCTTTAAGATGTAAATCTTTTTAACACCTCTTGCCAGTTTTATAGCTCAGGGATGTCTTTCTTGAGGACCCAGGAGCCATCTATTTGCAGTGTAATCATCAAGGCAAATAACTTCTCTATTTCTCAGTTTGTGTGAACGTAGGAGCCTAAAGTCTGCAGTTTCTTGCTTCAAGGTATTAAATTATCTCTTGTCTTAAAGACAGAGAAAAGTTCACGTTTCCTGTGGATAAACTCAATTGGCAAACACAAATGAACTAAATGAACTATGATCTCCCTCTCATTCCAGCTCTTAAAAACCCTACAGACTTTTGTTTTAGTGGAGTTGGATTCAGACTGGGTTCTGTTCTCACTCCTCTATTACAACTTTATTTTTTATTTTTTTAATGTTTATTTATTTTGAGAGAGAGAGCATGTGAACAAGTGGGTGAGGGGGAGAGAGAGGGAGAGAGAGAATCCCAAGCAGTCTCCTCACTATCCATTCAGAGCCCAACGTGGGTCTTGATCTCATGAAACATCCATGAGATCATGACCTGAGCTGAAATCAAGAGTCAGATGCTTAATCAACTGAGCCACCCATGCAACCTTATTACAACTTTAAAGCAAGTTTCCATTGCCTATTTAACATTGTCCAGTGCAATTTCTGCTTTAACACTTAATTGTACCATTCTGTCTTGCATTATGTTCCCTGATATGTCATTTCTTGTTGATCTTGTGTTAAGGGAAGCCACATGTGAGGGACTTCATGTAATATACTGTTTGTATATGGCTTAATGGTATGACCATTTAAAAAAATGTTTCACATGTTCTTTATTTCTACTTTATCATATAACCATAAAATAATGTCTTAAAATAGACTCTTATGATAGTACAATACACACAGAATAGTTCATAAAAATTATCATTGAAAAAATTATCATTCTTAAATGTCTATTTGATGACATTTATATATAATTATAACATCTTATAATTAATATTGTTTATCAACAGCTTTCCTCTACATTCTATAAAAGTGGTGGTTTTAAAAGAAATATTTCCCTTGGCCTTCCTAGGAAACATTTATTACACAAACTATATCCTATCATCATCATAAAAAAAGATGAAAATATATGGTTTGACACTTTGCCTTTTGAATTTACTATTGTCTGTTTTAAAAGTCTATTTCTATATTTTTGGCATCATTTTTATGGGTAACATCTAACTGTTTATTTGTATTGTTCATTTTCCAGCCTGTTCACTCATTTTCTGTAAGACAAAGGTTTTATATCCAGAATAAGGAAAAACACTTTAATTTGTACATGCATGTTACATTCCATAATGACTCAGTAACTTGCTGAGTGTATGTTTTCTTTAAATGTTACTATATTATTTTGACAAATATACTGTATTAATTTCTGGAGAAAAGTGCAAATCACATCATAATACACTTCTGAAATGCTGTTTATCCATTTCATTGCTTTATTTACGTGAAGCAGCAGTGACATTTGCAAACCAGCTGTTGTGATAACAGGTGTGCTTGCCCCCTGGATATCCTATGGATATATTCCTGCTAAGTGGTAGTCTAATCACCCAAAATCCATGGAAGACTAAATTTAAATCAGATGTTAATTGCCTCCAGAGTTCAGCTGATCTTTGCATTCAATTATCTCCCCTAAAGCCAAATGGAAAAATGCTTTGACTCAGGAAATTGTATATGAAAATCACATCTGCTATAAGGAAAATAGGTTTACAAACTATGCATTTAAAAAGAGTAAACCCTTACTCATTCTCAAATCTAATATTTCTCCCGCTATCCCTTCTAATGTCTTCATCAAATGATTTCTATTAAAATATTATATCTAGAAAATCTTTATTTGGTAACTCTGTCATAATAAGCCTCTTTAAATAAGAGACTAAATTTTTTGCATCATTCTATATTGGGTATCACCAGCAGAGTCTGTTGTCTACAGATGTTCCACACTTCTATACCAACCTATCTTACAGACTTACGGTAGCATTTATTTGAACAAATTATTTATTTTCTCATTCTCCTCTTCTTTCAATTGACTTATTTTCTAACTTTTCCAGCTCCTCTTCCTCCTCCCCAGCTTTAATATAGGCATTCCAGAATGAACAAGTTCATTTAGTGTTCTGCTCTATAATTAATCCCTCAGGTCCTGAACCAGCTTATCTAATGTCACCTCTGTTCAGGTGACTTCCAACTCTATGTCTTCAGTGTTGACCTCTCTCAAGTTCCAGTTTCAGTTTTCCAAGTACACTTTGGCTGCACAGGGTAATCTTTCTGCAATTCTAATCCCATCTCCACCTCCTTCCCTATCTGGATGTCTGCTTATTTTCTTTTTCTATATACTTTATCTTTTACTACTATCTTAATAGGTGTTTGAGCTCAAACTTTTACAATGAGTTTGTTTCCTTCACTTGTTTTCCTTCTCTTTTTTAACCCCCAAGTGATACACCTTTACATTTAATCTTATTTCAGTTTTCTAATTTCCTTTTCTGATAAAATTTCTAGTCCTATTGAACTTGATACAATTGTTACTGTGTGAGAAATTATTATTATATACTACATTTACGTTTCTGAACATCATAGTGAGCACCTTAGTCTAGTTAGTAAGAGTTGGTGACAAGTCTATATATACTCTAATCATATTCTTGATTTTTCTGTATTTACTCCCTTATTTTATAGATAATAACAATGTCAAAATGCTCTTTAATTGTCTTGTCTATGATATACTTTTTATTAAAAATGAAGGGGGAAAATTGCTTTTAGAAGCTCAGAGCTATTAGAATTATTTTAAAAGGACACTGCATAAAAAGTGTTAAATTCCTGGGCAAAACAAGACAAAATCCATACTATTACAAATGTCTATTCTATTTCTAAGCCAAATTAAAAGCCAGGAGTTGCAAATATCCAAAAAAAGAAAGATCAATCAACCTACTCGTGTAGATAAAATCAATTGATGGAGAGCAGAAACAGTACTAAATACTCTATACCACACAATAAGCCCTAGTTTATACATGGCACACAATTCTTTGTGAAAAAGAAGCAAATATGGTTACTTGAAAACCCATCCAATTACCAGAAACTTATACTCTTGTTTTCTATCATGAAATACATGACTATAAACCTATCTTTTTATTTTATTATTATTATACTTTTTAAATTCAGACAGGCACTGAGTAAAAGAAGCTCAGATGTAATGGAAGGAAAGAAATACCATGTTTTTTTTCTCCCTTTAAACTCTCGTAACATAAAACAGGCAAACCAATTTAAACTAGATTTAGAAAATAAAAAGTTGCTGTCTGCCTAGTTTAATCCCAGTGAATTTTATATCAGAACAATAAATCCCTGAAAATGTAGGCTTCCAATGGAACCTTGTTAAATATTTAATCATAGGCACTAGGCCCATAACCATAAGCCGTGTTCCTTATTCTTATTTATTTCAATAGTAACTTTTCTTCTTTTTATGGAAGAGATCAAATGATGAGGAATAATCACTCATGTGAGCATACGTGTGCTTACCAATACCATCATGGCAATATCACTGCATACAGATTTAGTTGTATAAGGATGAAATTATAATAATGACTACTTATGCAACAGAAAGGGAAGAAAATCTCTCCCCTCTACATTTGCTATATGTGTGAGATTATGATAAAGTCATATACTTTTTGGGTTGTTTTTTATTTATATTAAAAAATAAAAATGCCATTTTGAGCTATCAGAAAGCATCAATATAATGCCCAAGTATACACAGCACAAATACAGGAACAGTCGCATTTTTTTCCCTTGCTTGTTTTTGAACTTTATTCAAATGTAATCATACAGAATGTACTACTCAATGTTGGGGTCTTTCATTATGTTTGTAAATTTCAAACATTTTCAAATGTGGTTGTAGTTCACTTTTATTTCTTTATAGCATCACAGTATAAAAAATGTAACCCATTTTCATTATTCTTGTTACTGATGCATGCTTGGGTAGTTTCAAGTTTAGAAAATTACCAAATGATGCTGCTGTGAACATTGCTTTGCACACTGAACATATGTAGGCATTTCTATTGGGTTTCTACCTAAGAGAGGAATTCTGGTATAGTAAGCCCATCTTAAGAAGATACTACCAAAGAGTTTCTGAAAGTGATTGTAACAGTTTACTCTCACAGCAGTGAATGAAAGTCCAGTTGCTCTCTGTCCTCACCAACACTTGTCATTGTTGGTGGTATTTATAGTAGTCCTTGTGCATTGGTATCACACTGTGATTTAATTCTGAGTTTCCTGAGAAGTAATAATGTCATGTATTTTTTCATGTATTAGTGCACATTTTAAAGTTAATTTTTACTCATCCTTCAGAGTGTAGCTTAAACGTCACTTGTTTAAGGAAACCTTCCTTGACCCTTCAGAATAGGTCTATTCTTCTGATCTATGTTCTGCTGAAAACTGTACTTTTCTTTCATGGCTTGAATCTCAATGTTGGAAGCTGTCAAATTAGATTCTACTCTCCATGAGAGCAGAAATCATGTGCTCAACTTGTTAAATTCTATATTGCAATGGCTAACATTGCCCTCACATATTAAGCACTCCATAAATAGAGCATCTAGTATTGCATTTACAAATACAAACTTGATAATTCCATTTAATTATCAATAATTGAATAGCTGAAAAGCCCAACTCAGGATAAAATTAAAAAAAAGCCTTTGAACCCCCAAATTTCTATGGACAAAAAGAGGCTGAGAAAATTATCCCATTACAAACACAGGCCATTTCCTATGGCAAAGAAAAGGTGACTTGACATGATTAAAAGTCTAGTTGGCAGGGGAGTAGTAGGAGCCGAGCAGCAGGAAGTATGGAGCCTAACCAAGGAACTCCTCAGACAAGGTTGTCAAGGTTTAGCATTATTAAGGATGAGTGGCTGCTGTGTGCTTCCCATTTTCCCTCTTTTTTAACTACAATATCAATTATGCTATTGTTAAAAAGAAAACCGCCAACCCAAAATTGCATCACTTAGGCTGAGTCCCCAAACCAGGGCTAACTACAGAAGGGAAATGCGGTTTCAACCTCCCCCAGAAATGTAGACTTAACCAGTCAGTCAGGAATTTTCTGCTGAGTGAGTCTGCCACTTGGGTCCTCTCCATTCCCCCAAAGGCAGTGGAGGTAATATGCATGATAAGACTCACTGCATTGTTATCCCTTAAGGAAAAGAATCCTTGCCTGAAATAATCCTTTTCTTTTGCTAATAACTTAATTGTTCCAAATCCTTCCTATAAAAACCTTTCACTTTGTACAACTCCTTGGAGCTTCCCTCTACTTACTAAATGGGATGCTGCCCATTCATGAAAATTTTAATAAAGCCAATTAGACCTTTAAATTTACTCAGTTAAATTTTGTTGTTGTTGTTGTTTTAATACTGTCCTATGTCTGACAGTTATTGCATGCTTGTTGATTGTGGAACAGAGAACTTGTCTCTTTAGGGCATAAGTCTTCAAATTTACAGGAATCATACCAAGGAACCAAACCCAAGGGTCCTGATCCATACCTACACCTGATTTAGATAATAAGATTATGAATCTTGAGCTTGATTTTCTAATGGGATGAGATATTGATAGAGGTCTTTAGGGGAATGTAAATAATTTGTGGCCAAAATCAGTCTATGGAAATTTGAAAACATGACTGCAGATTCTTCCCTACTCTTTCCTCAGAGGTATATGCCTCTTCCACTTGAGCTTGTGACTACTTAAACAATAGAGTATGATAAAAATTATGCTATGTCACTGCATAGGCTAAATCACAAAAGGCCATTTCCCTCCTGTCTTCCTTGCTGTAACATTCACTAAGACTCTCTTTAAGGTGTTCAACTACTCTTAAGATGTCACGCTACAAGGAAACCCAGCTATATGGAGAAGCCAAGCCAAGTACTAGTCAATCACCTCAGCTGAGCAAGTCTTCAGATCATTCCAGTTCAATAATATAAATGAAGATCAGTGGATCACAAAGTTTAGTCCATGGACCTCTTAAGAGCCACTGAAATTCTTCCAAGGAGTCTTCAAGCTCAAAACTGTTTTCTTAATAATGCTAACACATCGTTGCCTTTTATATGGTGTTGATATTTGAAGTGGTGCAAAAACTCTCTGAGGCCTTAGCATGAATCAAGGTAGAAGCACCATGCCACTAATACTCTTTACATTCTTCACCAGCATACACTTACAGAAAAAAAAAAATGTCATTTTCACTTAAAAGTATCTGTGGTGATGCAGAAAAATATATTAATTTTATCATATCAAAATCATTTACTACTCATCTTTTTAATATTCTATGTGACAAGATGGGAAATCTGCATAAAGTACATTGCTGCATACTAAACTATGATGCTTGTCTCAAGGAGAAGCACTTGAGGAACTGAGCTGTGGGCTCAATTAGGAGCTTCTTTCATGGAACACCATTTTCCATAACAGAGTGACTGAGAAAACTGTGGTTACTCATCATTAGGTTTCTGAAAAATATTTTCTCAAAAAAGGAAGAATTATTTCCAAGAATAAATTGACAGTATTGATTGTCAATGATGAATTTTGAGTCTTTATCTGCCACTATCAGCTTAATAGCTTCCTTAGACTTTTCTGATTGGATGGGTGATAGTTTTAATAAATGTCATTTTTCATTTTTATAATGAAATGTATTCACATTTGTAAGATCTGCATAGCTCAGTGAAATCATATTTTCCTAAAGACCTGGGCATATTATAGAAATCATTCAAAGGTAAAAAATCTGTTCAAAGTACAAGACATATCAATGGATTTTAATGTAACAGTGCAAAGAGTTCACTAACACGGTTTCAGGTTCTACATTACAACTGAACTTTAAGAAAATACCTTTTACCCAGTTTTGGTACAGTATTGAAGGAAAATATTCTCAATTATCTGAAGAGGCTATTAAAATATTCCTCCCTTTTCCATTTTTACATCTATGTAAGATCAGATTTTCTTCATATACTTAATCAAAACAACACATTGTAGCACTGAACATAGAAGCAGATAGGAGAAATGATGTTTTCTATTAAGTCCAAATTTAAAGGTTTTGCAAAAATGTAAAACAAAGCCACTCTGTTCACATTTTTTTTTTCTGTTTTGGAAAATAAGCTTTCTATTTAAAAAGTAATATATGATATAAATTAAAGAGCTTATTATAAATATTTTAAATAAATTGAAAATAAATACTTTTAACATTTAATTTTTGGGGTGCCTGGGTGGCTCAGTCAGTTAAGCGTCCGACTTCAGCCCAGGTCATGATCTCACAGTTCATGAGTTTGAGCCCTGCGTCGGGTTCTGTGCTGACAGCTCAGAGCCTGGGGGCTGCTTCAGATTCTGTGTCTCCCTCTTTCTCTGCCTTTCCTGCTCATGCTCTGTCTCTGTCTCTCTCTCAAGAATAAACAAGCATTTAAAAAAATTAAAAAATTAATTTTTAATATGGTGAATATCAGTGCTATAAGCCACATAAACAAACATTGGTTTTTGGTCCTCAATAAATTTTAAACATGTGAGTGTTCTGAGACCAAAAAAAAAAAAAAAAAAAAAAATTGCTCCAGATGATTCCAGACACTAGTTGTTCCATAGTTGTTCCAGTCATCCCAGCCCTTCAGATCTTCCCAGCTGAGGGCATAGACATCATAGAACAGACACAAGCCATTCCTGCTGTGTCCTTTCTGAATTCCTTACCCACAGAATCCATGACCATAAAAGGATGGTGGTTGCTTTGTGCCACTAAGAGGTTTATTCTACAGCGATGATAGATAACAGAAGCTGTAGTTTGTCTCCTGGCTTCCCTACCTAATCCAAGTTCTTCTTACATTCCCTGCAACCGCCCTGCATTCACTCACATAGGGGGAAGCTGGGGAGTTTCCTAGATTGCTCCCACTCCTTCATGCCAGTGTCCTGGATTTACTGAATTTGATAGATTTTACCTATTAGGTAGCTCAAGAAGTCCTTCACTCTTTTGCCTTTTCATAGCCAGACATTTAACTCAGGCACTTAGATCTGTCATCCTAAAGATGGCAGTAGCTTTCTAATTGGTCTTCCTAGCTCCAGTTGCCCTTGTAGTCAGACTAATATTTTATGTCAGGAACATATTTTTTTCTTTTAAGGATAAAGTTGGTATTATTAACTTCCTACTGAAAAGCCTGCAGTAACTAATCACTATTTTCAGGATAAAGAGTAAGCTCTTTAAGGGGACAACTAAAACACATGTAACATGACTCCTACTCTCTGTTTGGTCTCATCTCCATCATAAGCTTTAATTAATTTTTAATATTCTACTGTACTAACAGTAGCTTCCAGAGGAAACCATTATCTCTAAAATCTCTCTTCTTGTGTATTCAACTTTCCTTCTGTTCTATTCTGCTAGACTTTTAGGAGACATGTTAATAACTACCTCTTTTTGGAGGCAATATATGAGTTCTAGAATTCATTCCAGAAGAATGAATTAGGTTTTCTGCTTTGTGTATTTATATTACACAAGTTTATACCTGCTTTTTAACATTTATCAGACTATATGACTTATTCTGTACTGAGAGTTCATGGAGAGATGGAATTATATTCCAGATTTGTATTTTTGAAATCCTGTTATTTATCACAGTGATGAATAAATACCTATAGAATGAATAAAGAAATATTTTATACAGTAGTTATTTCTAGAAGAATTTGAAAATAATTTAGCTATCCATAGTGAGAACACAGTAGTAAACAAAGACTCAAAGTTAAAGGAATATAAATGGTCTGTAAACAAGTGAATGTATTTTTAAATGTCATTCACAGTCATGGTAAATGTTATTAATAAGAAGACATCACAGACTCTATTAGTTTTCACCTAAGATTGTATTCTTTTTTTACTATTTAATATCTGCTTAATCTAGCATTCCAGAGCTGATTAATACTTTCATGCTTTCAAAGATATAAAACTACACAGTAACAGCAACTTAATTCTATACTCAAATATGCTTTTCAGTGCAATATTCATGCCTCAAATATTTATACAGTATCTTAGTTTTGCACAGTGCAATTATTCTCTGTATATTAGCAACTGACAACCTATCTGCTTCTTTACAATCTTGATTTCAATTTGTGATATGGAAAAAACATAAAGTGGAGTTTGGGAAATAGGGAGGGTTTTGACCAGAGAAATGACCAGCAGACTCCATTAGGTTTTAAAAAGATCATTCTGGCTATAGTTTGGGGAATAGCCTTTAAAGGGGGTGTACTGAATGCCTTCCACTTGCACTTTAAGATTTACTCTCCATCCTTCTCCACCCTAGTCCATGTCCCTGGAGGTCACCCCATATGAATGGCATCAACTGACTTCCTTTCTTCCAGTTTCTAGTTAGATATTTCCAATAAAGGTGCATCAGATACTCTTTGAGTCTAGCCTTCTGTTCTCCTTTTCAGTTGCAGCTGAACACTTATCCATAGGCTTTGACTCACTTACCTTTAACGCCCCTGGACTAACCTCAAACAATAGGGGGTGGGACAAGATGGATGAATGCTTTTCCATGATAATCTTTGGTTAACACCTCTAAAATCATTCTCTGTATTTCTGAGGAGTTCTGAGAAGGATCAAGCTTCAGCTGCCTCTGGAGGGAATCAAACTCAGTAATACACACTTGTACTGACTTTACATCCTACTTTATTTCATTCTTTCTTGTTCCTCCTTCATGTTCCCTGTCACGTAATGAATATACCTGAATATGAGTAATTGTTTCAGTCTTTGCTTTTAGAAAATCCTGGCTAAGCCATGGGTAGGAGGCACTGATAGGAGATCTGGAAATTATAAGAGGAGCGAAGTCAAAATTTTTCTGGCTTCTCGGCCAACTCACTGTGGTTTTACTCCATCCTGCTACCGTAAAGGCAAATACAAAATAAAAATGATAGGTTTAATTCTCCCTGTCCAAAATAAGAGACTTCTTTCCTTTCCCTTTTCTTAGAGTATTCACTTTAGAAACTTGTAAGTTATTTCTCTGTCTCTGAAATGTATGTAAATCTTCTTAAGAGCTAAATAAGGCTCTTGCCAGCTTTACAACTCAGGCATGTCTTTCTCAAGGACCTTTGAGCCATTTCTTTGAAATTAATCAAGGAAGACTGTGCTCCCATCTCCTGGTTTCTGTAGGAGAGTAGGAGCCTAACTTCACTGGGCACTTTGCTCAAAATTGCAAAATCATCTCTTGTTATAAAGGTATCAGAAATTTAACTTTCCTTTGTGTAAAGCCAATTAATTACACACATGATCACTCTAAATATCAAGTAAATTGAGGATGAACTATTTGGGACAAATGGTGCTATCAAGTCCTTAGTTGAGGGCTAGTTATTGTTTATCTTGAGAATATGTATGTAATGTATTGTGTCTGTTTGGCTATAAAAGGGTGAGATGTGTGTCTGTCTTAATAATCTTTTAGCAGATTGCCTGTGATGAACATCAAATTATAGTTTAATGCTTATTTAGTGATAAAACCATTTTCTTTCTTTTCCACTTTTGTCAAGAGGTTTTCTGGGTTGTCAGGAGGTTTTGTTTTTAATTATACTTCTCCAACACTTCCAAATGCTACAAACCTTGTTATAGTGTTCTTGTGATTCTGGTAACTGTTCCCCTCCTAGATAATCTAAGCCTAGATGTGGTAACAGCTCCCTGCTATTACTAACCCACAACCTCTGCAACATTTTTTGTTGCTTTTCTCAAACTATGTCACTTATTTAGTAAACAGTTCTTTTGCTAAACTCTCCTAAAATTCCAAATTTGAGTGTGGCATTAATTTCCTTTCAAGACCTTGACTAAGATATAGAAGAGATTGGAAATAGGAAAATCATATGGGGTATTATTGGGTAATCCAAGTAAAAGATGATGGTGACTGGTAAATAATAATGGGAGATGTAAGAAGTAGATTCTGGAGGGGAGAGGAAGAGAACCAACAGAATTTGCTGATGTACTATAAAAGAAAGAGGTTAGATAGATGACTCTAAACGGTTCGGATCGATGAATTAAAAGGATGGAGTTGTCTTACTGAAACAGGAACTATTTAAAAGCATTATTGGGGTAGAGGAAAGCATGAGCTTGTTTTATACTTGTTAAATTTCAAATGGATATATGATATCTAAGTAGACATGTTAAGTAGACCATTGCATGTGCCTGTAGTTCAGGAAAGAGGTCCAGGCTGAAAGAATAAGTACGGTTGCATCAGGATAAAGATGATATTGAAAATCTTGGGTTTAGATTAGGTCATCAAAAGAATGTGTATGGACAAAGGAAGAGGAGACCCAAAGACTAAGTCGTGGGGCATCCCAATGTTTAAAGCTTGGGAGGATACCAAGAAAGTGTAAGTGGCCAGTGAAGTAGGAGAAATAAGATAGACTAGTTGTCTCAGAAGCCAAGTAAATAAAAGAAAGAATGCTCAACTGTGTCTTACATTTTAACCACTTGTTGAGCAACATGAGGACTAATTAAATTTAACAACATGTGAGTCATTGGTGAGCATTTTTCATGGAGTTTTAAGGACAAAAACTCACTGGAGACTATGTGGAGACAGTATAGACGGTTCAGTTTAATAAAAAAATGTTTTTTATATTTTTATAGGGAAAAATTAAGGAGGGAAGGACATACCATGTACCAATAGAGAACAAAGAGAAGAACATAGCCAGTCTATCCATAGTAACAGAATGGAAGATAGGGTGTATCGTCTCTGATAATTTTAGTAGATGCATTCATGGAAACCTGGTGAAAAATCTCTTGGATGCTGTTACTTCCTAAGTGAAAGAGGAGTTAAGGTTTTCTTATAGTGAGGGTGGTAGAAGAATTAGAAGAGAGGAGAGAGAAGGAAGTGCATGATAATCTTCTAGAAGAGTAGAAAAATGAATGCAATAGAAAAATGTACTATTGCTTGGTTCTACTAAAAGACAACTTGGTGTTAGTAATTGTAAACTAAAGGTGACAGTAGTCAACGTGGTTGTGCGCTTTCCTCTAGCACCAGTTTAGCTATATAGCTGCAGGTATAGTCCAGTACAAGAGTTGTATTTACCCAACACTGGGTTTTATTAGGTGAGCACTGAGAGAAAGAGACATAGATCCAGAATAGAGACAGATGGAGGGAGAGAGGGAGGCAAGCAAAGGAGTTGAGGATATATTCAAGGGGGTGATATTAGTAATGAATCATTAAAAACATGCTGGGTAATAGTGGGAAAATGGGCATAAGATTAGTAAAGAATAGGAAAAGTCAGTAAGATCAATGGATTTTATATCCTAATTGGTTAAAAAAATTGATGTCTGAGTATGAAAGGAAAGTATCAGATAGTTGGGAGGAAGAAATGGCTAGTAAAGTACTTAAAGTTGTATTAAAAAAGTTAAAAAACACTTTTTATATATTGGCAAAAGGGGATGAGGGGTGGGGCTATTTATGATCAATGACCTTATTAAAGAAGGTGTTTGTAAGTCTAAAGACAGAGAGACCTGGAGTCAAAATTCTAAACGTGTCACCTAACAGATCTTTAACTTTGAGCAGATCACTCAGTACTAAGTCTCTGTTCCTTCACATGCAACTGGAAGATGACAGTAGCTACCTCAGTGGATCCTGTGAAGGTTAACTGAAATAACTCTAAATTTTTTAGTACACTACCTGGTACATAATAAATATTCATTATTCATACTTACATATAAATTTCATCTAATGAAGTTGTTGGTTGTAACAAATTTGACTTAAATCACATCTAGATTAAAGTATTCAATATTTTAATGCTTGAAATGGTAAAGCCCTACAACCATTTCTTGGGAGTTCAAATTCAATAGTAAGTAAATTTAGCATTTACTTAGTATATGTGCACAATTAATATTTTTAAATGGGTCCACATATTTCTAACAATATGTATGTAACAAAGCCAAAATGTTTAGTTGAATTTAATGTGAGGATGACTTAACTCTGACCATGTCTGTATGACTTAAGCATAATGAACCTCGATGAGTTTTATTTAAAAAATGATTGTATCCCTGTACTTACTATGAAGGTATTATATTAACATCGTAGAGGATAATAAAGGCATAGTACACATTAGATGCACAGTGAAATGATAGCCTTTTGTTTAATAACATTTTCATCCATTCATTGATAATATGCTATGCCTCAGACACTGAATTGGGTACTGGGGAAACAGACCACACTAGAAAAGTAAGATACTTGATCTTGTATGGCTTCTATTCCAGTAGGAGAGTAACAACTATCCCCCACAATAAACAATATGGACACAGACAGAATAAAGTGTTTAGGGGAAAAGCAAACAAACAAAAAAACAAACTTAAGAGTAATGAGAGAAAGTGACCAAAGTTGGAGGGATGCTCTGAAGAGGTTATATTTAAGCACGGGCCTGAATGTGAGAGGCCATCAGCCATGTAAATAAATACTAAACACTAGCATTCTAGGTGGAGGGAACAGCGAGTACGATGTAGTCTGTAAATTAGGTAAATATATCAGGAAGAACAGTGAGAGCTGTTAGAGGGGCAACCGAAAAGTACTTGGCACATCTGTATATGAATTATATTTCTATTTTAGCTATGTTAAATTTCAAATGACTGTTATACATCCTAGTCAAGTGCCAGATGAAAAGTTAGAGATATGTTTTGAAGACCAGTCTTAACAACCAAAGAATTATCATTATGTGAGACAAGAATGAGCCTAGAGTCATTTTTGACTCTTCACTGTGTCATAAACTCCAACTCAATACTTTTGAAAATTCTAAGATTTCACTTTCAGATATACACAAAACTCTTTTACTCCTATTACCTAACCAAGTAACCAAATAGCCTTTTTAGTGTTCTGTTTTCACTTTGGGGAGCTTTGGTTTATTCTTAAAACAGAAGACAGAGCCATCTTTTTAAAAAGTATGCAAAATAGTGTTCTTTTTTCTTTAACCATTTTATTGAGGCATGACTGACATACAAAAGGCTTCATATATTTGATGTATACAACTTGATGAGTTTGGAGATAAGTATACATCCATGAAACCATCACCATAATCTATGCCATTAACATACACATATCCATCACTTCTAAATGTTTACTACTGCCCTCTTTATTTTTGTTCCTTTTAATGATAAGAATACTTAACATAAGATCTAACCTCTTAGGGACACTTGGTGGCTCAGTATGCTAAGCATTGGACTCTTGATCTTGGCTCAGGTCACGATCTCACAGTTTGTGTGACCAAGCCCTGCGTCTGGGTCTGTGCTGACAGCGTGGAGCCTGCTAGGGATTCTGTCTCTCCCTCTCTGTCTCTGCCCTTTCCTCTTTCTCTCTCTCAAAATAAACTAAAAAAAAAAAAAAAAAAGAATTAACCTCTTAGCAAATTTTAAGCATATAATATAGTATTAGTAACTATAGTCACAATGCTGTAAGTAGATCTCTAGGTCTTATTTATCTTATATAACTGAAACTTTGTAATCTTTAACTCATAGCTCCCTGTTTTCCCCTTCCCAGACCCTGGCAACCACCATTGTACTCTTGGCTTTGATGAGTCTGACTATTTTAGATCCCTCACATAAGTGGTATTATGTGGTCTTTTCCTTCTGTGCCTGGTGCAATATACTTAGCATAATATTCCGCAGTTATATACATGTTGGCAAGATTTTATTTTTTAGGGTTACAGAGTATTCCATTAAATGTATATATCATATTTTCTTTATCCATTCATCCACTGATGGACATTTAGGTTGCTTCCACATCTTGCATATTGTAAATAATGTAATGAACATGGTAGGACACATAACACTTCAGGATCCAGATTACAATTCCTTTGATATATGGCAGATATATAATTGCTGGATCATATTGTAGTTATATTTTTAATTTTTTGAGGAGACTCTATACTGTTTTCTGTAATGGATGCACCAATTTACATTTCCAAGTATACAAGTATTCCCTTTTCTCCACATCTTCATCCCAACACATGTTTTCTATATTTTTTAATAATAGCCATCTTAAATGATGTGAGATGATATCTCATTATGGTTTTGATTTTTATTTTCCTCATGATCAGTGATGTTGAGCACCTTTTTCATACCTGTTGGCCATTTATATGACTTCTTGGGAGAAATGTCTATTCTGTCCCTTTGCTCATATTTTAATTGAGTTATTATTATTTTTTTACTGTTGAAGGAGTTCCTCTGTATTTTGGATATTAGCTCTTTATAAGAGATAATATGTTTTGCAAATATTTTCTCCCATTCCATAGGTTGCCTTTTCATTTTGTTGATTATTTCCTTTGCTGTGCAGAAGCTTTTTTGGTTTGATGTGATCTCACTTGTCTCCTTTGTCTTTGTTGTCCGCGCTTTTGGTGTCACCTCAGAGAAATCATTGCCAAAACCAATGTCCAGAAGCGTTTCCCCTACATTTTTTCTAGGAGTTTTATGATACTAAGTCACCATAAGTGTTTATTTAAATTCTTCTGTGCACACTTTGCAGTAACTACATTTTACTCAGAGTAAAGACCAAGAATCCTACAATATTCCCAAGATTTGTTATAATCTGGTTTCCCATTATCTATCCAAGTTCTCCTCCTACTACTTTTATGTGCTCTGTTTGGCTTTACCTGCCTCAGCATTCTTTAATGAGTGAGACCTATTTTGACAACTCTGCTTTAAATTTCTTCTACCTCCACCCTTAGCACACCTGATTACCTTCCTTTATAATTGTTCATACACTTATCACCTTCTAAAGTACATTTTCATTGAAAATGGTCTTTCCCTACTCACTAGAAATACAAACTTGATGAAGGTAGATATTTTTTGTCTTTCTTCTTCATTGATATTTTCCCAGCACAAAGAACATTGCTTGGCATAAAGTAGGTGTTCAGTAAGTACGTATTGAATTAATGAATGAATTAGTGGTTTGGAGATTGAGAATTTTTGTTTCAAAATGTTCTGTTAATAGTTTATACAATAGTAGGGACCCTTAATACACCTGAGGTAAGGCATAGTCCCACTTTTATTTTAACTTGTTTAAGTTTTTATTTAAATTATAGTTAGTTAATATATAGTTTAATATTGGTTTCAGGAGGTTTCATCACAAAAAGTGAACTCCTTAATACCCATAACCCCGTTAGCCCATCCCCTGACCACCTCCCCTCCAGCAACCCTCAGTTTATTCTCTATAGTTGTCTCTTATGGTCTGCTTCTGTTTTTTCTCCCCTTCCCCTATGTTCATCTGTATTTTTAAAAAATTTTAAACATTTATTTATTATTGAGAAACAGAGAGGGATAGAGCATGAGCAGGGGAGGGCCAGAGAGAAGAGGAGACAAAGAATCCAAAGCAGGCTCCAGGCTCTGAGCTGTCAGCATAGAGCCCAATGTGGAGCTCGAACCCACAAACTACGAGATCATGACCTGAGCTGAAATCGGACATTTAACCGACTGAGCCACCCAGGTGCCCCAATCTGTTTTGTTTTTTAAATGCCTTATATGAGTGGAATCATCTTTCTGACTGACTGATTTTACTCAGCATAATACACTCTAGCTTCATCTGCATCATTGTAAACAGCAAGATATCATTTTTTTCAATGTCTGAGTAATATTCCATTGTACATATACCGGATCTTCTTTATCCATTTAGTAGTTGGACATGAGCTGTTTACATATTTTGGCTATTGTAAATAATGCTGCTATAAATATCGGGGTGCTAGTGTCCCTTCAAATCAGTACTTTTGTATCCTATGGGTAAATATCTAGTGGTTCAACTGCTGGATTGTAAGAGAGTTCTATTTTCAACTTTCTGAGGAATCTCTGTACTGTTTTCCAACATGGTTGCACTGGGTTACATTCCTACCAACAGTGTGAAAGGGTACCCCTTTCTCCATATCCTCAGCAACATCTATTATTCCCTGTACTGTTAATTTCAACCATTCTGACAGGTGTGAGGTGATATCTCGTCATGGTTTTGACTTGTACTTCCTTGATAATGAGTGATGTTGAACATCTTTTCATATGTCTATTAGCCATCTGGATGTCTTCTTTGGAAAAATGTCTATTTGTGTCTTCTGCCCATTTCTTAACTGGATGATTTGTTTTTTGGGTGCCAAGTTAGTAAGTTCATTATAGATATTGGATACTAACCCTTTATCAGATATGTTGTTTGAAAATATTTTCTCCCATTCCAAAGGTTGCCTTTTAGTTGTGTTCTTTCCTTTGCTGAGCAGAAGCTTTTTATTTTGATGAAGCTTTATCTTGATGAAGTCCCAATAAGTTAATGTTTGCATTTGTTTCCCTTGTCTAGTAAGAAGTTGCTACAGCAGAGATCAAAGAGTTTGCTGCATGTTTTCTCCTCTAGGATTTTGATGACTTCCTGTCTCACATTTATGTCTTTCATCCATTTTGAATGTATTTCTGTGTGTGTGTAAGAAAGTGCGTCAGTTTCATTCTTTTGCACGTAGCTGTCCAGTTTTCCCAGCACCATTTATTGAAGGTACTTTTTTCATTGGATATTCTTTCCTGTTTTGTCAAAGATGAGTTGACAATATAGTTATGGGTCCATTTATGGGTTTTCTAGTCTGTTCTATTGATCTATGTGTCTGTTTTTGTGCCAGTACCATACTGTTTTGATGACTACAGTTTTGTAGTATAGCTTGAAGTCCAGGATTGTGATGCCTCCAGCTTTGCTTTTCTTTTTCAAAATTGCTTTGGCTATTTAGGGTCTTTTGTGGTTCCATACAAATTTTAGGAGTGTTTGTTCTCATTCTGTGAAAATGATGTTGACATTTTGATAGGAATTATATTAAATGTATAGATTGCTTTGGATAGTACATTTTAATATTTGCTCTTCCAATCTATGAGCATGAAATGCTTTTCCATTTCTTTGTGTCTTTTTCAATTTCTTTCATAAGTGTTCTATAGTTTTCAAAGTACAGATGTTTTGCCTCTTTGGTTAGGTTTATTCCTAAGTATCTTATGGATTTTGGTGCAGTTGTAAATGGGATTGATTCCTTGATTTGTTTCTGCTGCTTCATTGTTGGTGTATAGAAATGCAACAGATTTCTGTACATTCATTTTGTATCCTGCGACTCTGCTGAATTTGTGTATAAATTCTAGAAGTGTAGTGTTTTGAGTTTTCTACATAGAGTATCATATTATCTCTGAAGAGTGAAAGTTTGACTTCTTTGCTGATTTGGATGTCCTTTATTTCTTTTTGTTGTCTGATTGCTGAGGCTAGGGCTTCCAGGACTATGTTAAATAACAATGGTGAGAGTGGGCATCCCTGTCTTGTTCCTGACTTTAGAGGAAAAGCTCTCAGTTGTCCCCCATTGAGGATGATATTAGCTGTGGGTCATTTGTATATGGCCTTTATGATGTTGAGGTATGTTCCCTTTATCCCTACTTTGTTGAGGGTTTTTTAAAATTAAGAATGGATGCTGTGCTTTGTCAAATGCTTCTTCTGCATCTATTGAGAGGATCATGTGATTCTTATCCTTTATTAATGTGGAATATCATGTTGATTGATTTGTGAATATTGAATTACCTTGCATCCCAGGAATAAATCCCACTTGATTTTGGTGAATGATTCTTTTAATGTACTGTTGGATTTGATTTGCTAGTATTTTGTTGAGAATTTTTGCATCCATGTTCATCAGGGATATTGTTCTATAATTCTCATTTTTTAGTAGGGTCTTTGGTTTTGGAATCAAAGTAATGCTAGCCTCATAGAATGAGTTGGGAAGTTTTCCTTCCATTTCTATTTTTTGGAACAGTTTGGGAAGAATAGGTATCAACTCTTCTTTAAACGTTTGGTAGAATTCCACTGGGAAACTGTCTGCTATGGACTTTTGTTTGTTGTAAGATTATTGATTACTGGTTCAATTTCTTTGCTGGTTATGGGTTTGTTCAAATTTTCTATTTCTTCCTGTTTCAGTTTTGATAGTTTATATGTTTCTATGAATTTATTCATTTCTCCCAGATTGCCCAATTTTTTGGCGTATAATTTTTCATAATATTTTCTTACAATTATTTTTATTTCTGCTGTAGTTGGTTGTAATCTTTCCTCTCTCATTCATTATTTTATTTATTTGGGTGATTTCTATTTTCTTTTTACTAAGTCTGGGTAGGGGTTTATAAATTTTATTAATTCCTTCAAATAGCCATCTCCTAGTTTCATTGATCTGTTCTAGTGGGGTTTTTGTTTGTTTGTTTTTATATCATTTATTTCTGTTCTAATCTTTATTATTTCACTTCTTCCACTGGCTTAAGGCTTTATTTGTTGTTCCTTTTCTAACTCCTTTATATGTAAGGTTAGGCTGTTTATTTGAGACTTTTTTTTGCATCTGAGTTAGGCTTGTATTGCTAGATACTTCCCTCTTAACACTGCTGTTGCTGCGTCCCAGAAGTCGTGTTTTCATTTTTCTTCCTTGTATTTTTAAATTTTGTCTTTAATTTCCTGGTTAACCCATTCATTCTTTAGTAGGATGTTCTTTAACCTCCATGTATTGTGGTCTTTCCAAACTTTTTCTTGTGGTTGACTTCAGTTTCATAGCATTGTGGTCTGAAAATATATATGGTATGATCTTTTTGTACTTGTTGAGGGCTTGTGACCCAATATGTGCTCTATTCTGAAGAATGTTCCATGTGCACTCAAAAAGAATGTGATTTCTGCTGCTTTACAATGAAATGTTCTGAATATATCTCTTAAGTCCTGGTCTGGTGTGCCATTAAAAGCCATGTTTTCCTTGTTGCTTTTCTGCGGAGATGATCCATCCATTGGTGTAAGCGGGGTCTTAAAGTCCCCTACTATTATTGTATTGTTATCAACGAGTTTCTCTGTGTTTGTTATTGATTGATACATTTGGGTGTTTTCCAAGTTGGGGGCATAAATATTTATAATTGTTAGATCTTGTTGGCTAGACCCCTTTATTATGATATAGTGTCTTTCATCATCTCTTGGGACAGTGGTTTAAAATGTAGTTTGTCTGACATAAGTATGGCTATTTTGGCTTTCTTTTGATGTCCATTAGAATGATTCCCTCATTTTTAATCTGCAGGTGTCTTTAGATCTAAAATAAGTCTTTTATAGGGATGTCTGGGTGGCTCAGTCGGTTAGGTGTCCAACTTCAGTTCAGGTCATGATCTCACAGTTGTGGGTTTGAGTCCTGTGTCAGGCTCTATGTTAACAGCTTGGAGCCTGGAGATTGCTTCAGATTCTGTGTCTCCCTCTCTGTCTCTCCCCTGCTCGTGCATGTGCACTCTCTCTCTCTTAAAAATAAACATTATTTTTTAAATAAAAATAAAATAAGTCACTTATATGCAGCATATAGATGGCTCTTATTTTTTTTTAATTCATTTTGATCCCTATGTCTTTTGATTGGAACATTTAGCCCATTTACATTTAGAGTGATTATTGATAGATATGAATTTAGTGTCAGTGTATTACTTGTTAAGTCATCGTTTCTGGAGCTCTGTTCCTTTCTAATCTTCATTGCTTTTGGTCTTTCTGTCCCACTCAAGAGTCCCCTTTAATATTCTTGCAGGGCTCAGTTAGTAGTCACCAACTCTTTTAGTTTTTCTTTGGGAAACTAACTCTCCTTCTATTCTGAATGGCACCTTTGCTGTATAAAGTATTTTTGGCTGCATATTTTTCCCACTCAGCACATTGACTGTATCATGCCACTCCCTTCTGGTCAGCTGAGTTTCTGTGGAGAGATCTGCTGCTAACCTTGTCTTCCCTTGTAGGTTATAGTTTTCTTTTCCCTTGATACTTTCAGGATTCTTTCCTTGGCTCTGTAATTTGCAAATTTTGCTAAGGTATATCTTGGTGTTGGCCTGCTTTTGTTGATTTTAATGGGAGTTCTCTATGCCTTATGGATTTGGGTGTCTGTTTTATTCCCCAGAGTAGGGAAGTTTTCAGCTATAATATGCTCAAATATGGAGTCACTGAGTTCTCAAGTCTACAATCATTATCCAATATTGTTCTTTCCCTTTTCAGCTTTATTATTTTCCATAAGTTTATCATCTATATGACTTACTTATTCCTCTGCTTCTTCCATCCTTGTGGTTAGTATATCTGGTCAGTTTTGCATCTTGGTTAGAGCATTTTTTTATTCTGGCCTGCTTAGTTTTTAGGTCTTTTATCTCTGCAGTAGGGAATCCCTGGTGTCTTTATCCTTTGCTCAAGTCCAGCTAGTATCTTATGATTATTGTTTTACATTCTGGTTCAGACATATAATTTATATCTGTTTTGATTAGATCCCTGGCCATGGCCTCTTCTTGTTCTTTCTTTCAGGTGAATTCCTCCATCTTGGTATTTTGTCTAGGTCTCTGTCTTCTGTGTGTTATGAAAGCCTAATATGTTTCCTGCTCCTGAGAGTAATGGCGATATTAAGAAGAAGTTCTGTACTGTCCAGGGCCTGGTGCCTCAGGAATATATCTGGCATATACTCTGTGCATTCTGCCATTGTGTTTCGGCTGCTTTTTCCCTCAGCTCAGTCCTCTGCAGACTTTATCCTTGCCTGCAGTGGGGAATGTTTGGGGCTTGTCCAGTGTGTAGTAGTTTTAAGTAGATATGTTTTGGTCTGCTTGTTAAAAGAGGCTAGATTCTATTTCCCTTAGAGCTTAAGCTTTGTAGCACTCCATGCTCAGTAAACCTGCAAGGGAGAGGGGAGGTTGTGCTGGTCTTCTGGGGGAGGGACACTGTTGCTCTCTTGGGCACACTTACCTTAGTTCAGAAGCACCTGCAGAGCGCAGGGGGATGGGGCTTGGTGTAAGCAGCTCAAGCATTCGCTATGGGATGCTTGTGCTCCTCACTGAAGTCATCTACGCTGATGCGCAGGGGAAAAATGGTGTCATCCAGTTCTCTCCTCCCCGAAAAGGGGAGTTTGAGCCCCCTGCTGCTTTTGAAGCCCCGCAGAAGAGCAGTCTCCCCTCTTGTGTCACAGGATTCGCTCAGATCCCTGCCTTCACCCTGTCTGTGTCCAAGCCATCTGCCCACCTGGCAGCACAGTGTTCCTGTGTTTTATCTCAGGTGCATTGGCTGAGTTTCAAAACTCCAAATTTTGGGGACCTGGGATAGCACGGACCCATACTGATCCTCTGGGGGAGTGTCTTGCCATGCTGTGGCTGGTGCTGATTTATCCCAGAAGGGCAGAGGCATGAATGCACAGGGGCTTGGAATTTATGGTAAAGCTCATCAAAAGGCTGGTGTCCAGGTTAGCTGCACTCAGCAGCTGTCTCTGCTCATATGCTAATCAATGAAGCAGCTCAATGGTGCCTGCTGGCTCTTTTGACCCTGGGGAGGCAGTGCCAACTCTCCCAAAAGCTCTCCAAGAAGGGGAAGTGCTTCTCCAGTGGGACCCAGGGGATCCTCAGACCACACTGTCTGCTCCTGGGCCTCTGCCCCTCTTCTCTACAGGAGCACCTTTATGTCCACCAAGCTCTCCCCAGCGATGGCATGGACTTATAAAACTTTAGTCTTTCAGCTCTGCTGCTTGTTGAAACTTGAAAAACCTTGCATTGTAATCAGCCCCTCTCATTTTCTCCATCAATGGTTTTGAGGAAATGTTCTTTGCAATGCTCTGCGCTTTGTTCTCTCTCTTTCTTTCTATCCTCTTTTTCCTGATCAGGGCTCTCTTTCCTCGGCAGCACCAATGATTCTTTTCTCACCCAAATCCCATCTCCACATCTATCTTCCATGATGTTGCCTCTTTTCTCTCTCTAGTTGTGTAGCCTGTTCTCTCAGTCCTCAGGCCAATTTCCTGGGTGTTTAGAATGATCTGAAATTTATCTAGCTGTGTTCAAGGGCTGAAGCAAGTCCTCCATCTTAATTCCTCCCACTAGTAATTATTTTGAATAGAAACAAAAATTACTTAAAATATTTACATATTTGTGCATATGTGTTGATCAAATTTAGGGAAAAAAATACTATTGCTCAAATACAGTAGTCTAGATAGAAAGGAAGTACATCTCAGGGAGTTAACAGAGTGGCCCCTGAAGCCAGACTACTTGAGTTCATATCCCAATTCTACCACTTAGAAGACATGTCATCTAATACAATTTATTTAATCTCATTGTGTCTCATTATATCATCATGGAAATATTAGTAACTAACTTCATAAAAGTGTTTTTGAAATTAAATGAATTAATTAGGGTAAAAGGATCTATATGATACGTAGGACACAGTACTTTAAAAAGTGTTCGCTTTTAATTTATTATTTTATTGTTGTTGCATTGCCAGGATATCCCTAAAATCAATTTTGTAACTAATATCTTTGACACCTTATATTAATAAATCATAGTAAAACAGAAGGATTTTGAAAGTGGAAGAAACAGTCACTGAGATAGTTGAAAATACTTCTGGCTTAATTTAGACATGCATATAATTTTAAAACTGAAAGAATTCATGTAACATGGTGAAAACTTGATTCTTTTTGCAGTCCCTTCTATGACCACCTCCAATCCTTTGTTTCTTGCCTGCTTTTTCAAGTTTAAATCCATTGCTGAAATAAATCTTTATCTTGCATGTGTAGTGACTATTAAATACAACAATTGATTGCTGCTGTATGTTCTACTAATGAGCCATAAGAAATTCTCTCTCCTGTCATTTTTACACAGCTGACTTCATTCACACTGCATAAATGAACACCTAAAAACAAATCAGTGTCAGTTTTTATTAATATGTTGTGGATTTCAGATTACAGTTATCACAACCAGAAAATGTATTTGTTGGTGAAATGTGAAGATTAAAAAATGATGAATTTCTGAAAATTATATTTCAATTGCACCTTTCAGTGAAGTAAATACTGGAGATAGAATAGTAAGGTGGAATGAAGACAGAGTAAGGCAGCAGACCTGTCATTGAATAGCAGATTCTTCCTGTTACTAGTTATGTGAACTTGATGAAATAGTTAACCTTTCCAAACCTCAAATTTCTGTTTGTGAAATATAACCCCTTTCTCACTAAACCCAGGCTATCCAGAGCTTTAAGAAACCGCATTATGAACTCAGTAGGAGGTAAAATAATTGTTTAAGATGGAAATTAGGATGTTAAATTCCCAAATACTGGCAATGGGGTGTGTGTGTGTAAAGTGGGTATAGAGGAGAGGGATGTGTGGCTTGCAAGATCTAATTACAGAGAAAAATGAGCTCTCTGGGCCACTAAGTTGTCTTTGTGTGTGTATTAGCTGGCTAATCTCTATGTCCAAGGCGATGTCTTTTGCCTGATGGGTCCCTGCATTCCCTATTTGCCTTTTATGCTGGTCTGTTCATTTGCCTTGTGCTATGCTCTTGGCGAGCTCTGGTCACCCCTCTTTCCTGAATTTGTTTCCCTTTGACTCCTACACATTTGCAGACATCCGAGTGTTGTTATATTCTCCATCTAGCTCTGCTAAGATTACCCACCTTCTACCTCCACTGCAATCATTTAGCTCTACCCTAGCAGCCCCCTGATAGACCCATAGGCTCTCAATTCAGAATCCACACCTCAAAGGAACTGAGAGGGATTCTGGTGTGCCAACTAGGGCCTGACCATTATGTTCTACTCTCTTAACTAGTATGCATTATCCAATTTTGTATTGGGGCTTCTACTCAGGGTGTCCTTCTGGGGTCCTCATCCACTATGGAACAAGGTGAGTGCTTCATGCTTTCTGTGCTCCCTTTATTTTATTAAACACATATCTAAAAATGGCCCTGAATGAACTATGTCTCAGAGTACTCAGTTTGGGCTGGCCATATGATTCACTTATTAGTGGCAGAAGTAATACTTCAAAACTTCTGAATCTAGGCCAGAAGAAGCATGGAAGCTTCTGCCCAAGGCTTCGGGAGGGCTTTCTCAGGAGAAAGCAAGCCATTGTATGAGAAATATAAATACCCTGAAACTACCCGGTGAGAAAGCTCAAACTGGCCATATTGAGTGGCCACATTAGCTTCAGCTCTTCAAGCCATTCTAGACCAGACATCAGACATGTAGTGAAAGGGGACTTTCAAATACTCTACTTTCAGCCTTCATTTGATTGCAACTTCAAGGGAGAACCATCAAGCTGAGCTCATCATCCTACAAACTAAATGAGATAATAATAACTCTGTTGTAAGCCAGTGTGCTTTCTGAGGATACGTTTTGCAGCAACAGAAAAGCAAAAAAGTTCTCCTGTTTAAAAGCCAAAGAGGGAAAACTGGGACACATATTCTCATACTTCTCATACTTCTATCTACCTCTTTTTTCTCTCACATCTCTACAGACTATAAATACATGTAGTTACAGTCATAGTGGTGCTGTTGATTCACCCTGGGTGATTTCTATTGTTGTTGACTTTTGCTTTATCTTGTTATAGTATTGTTCCTGTTCTATCTAAGCTTTAATAGTAAACTGGTTTCTCTAGTCTACACCAATAATCTCTAAACATTTTTGATCTAACACTCCTCCAAAAAAAAAAAAGTTGAGAATTCATGTGCAGTGTATTTATTAAGGAAATGCACCCAAGGAGAAACTGATTATGGGTTGGGGGAGCAGACAGAAAAAAAAAAAAAGTGCAATTTCAGGCAGTATTGGTGGTATGTATAGCTCTGGTCTGATTCTGTGGAGAAACCCTGGAGTATAAATTATGACTCAAGAGTTTGTCCTGGCCTAAGGCAGCAGAGCTGAGTTTTTATAATCTTGCCCTGGTTAGTCAATGTCTAAGGGTTTCTTGGGGAGTAGGGCAATGGGAAGGTGAACTCCCAAAACTTCCAGCTCTATATGCCAGCAGGCAAAGAAACTCCAGCAGCAGCTGCCATCTGAAAAGAGCCACAGGTGTGTACTTTTGAGAGAAAACACAGACAGAAATTGGGGAATCTGAAACAATAAAAAAAAATCCAAGGAGATTTCATTGGCACCAACATAATCACTATATTCCATAATGTCTGTTATGGTAGGAAAACATGAAAAGACACAAAAGACAAAAATTTGGACTACACACACAAAAGTTTGGAAATTCATTTCTGACACAGGAAATTCATGAAACTTCAAAAAACTGCTTTGTTGGTGTAGAGTGGGGGCAAAAAAAAGAGGAAATTCTCATTTCCAATTCACTGCACTGTTTTTAAAACAATCTATCAGGCTGAAATACGTAGAAATTAGCCCAAAATAAATTTATTTTTCTTTTTAAGAGACTTCAATAAAATCGGCTAACAAATAAAAAACTGATATGAAGAGTGAACAGTCAGAAATTTTTTTTTAAGAAGCCAGGTTGGTATACAACTAATAGATATAATATTCCAGCAAATCATATGATGTGAGTTTATAAAATCTAATAGCGGGTACTCTCTGTATTAAAATTGTTTCATAGGCTTACTTTAAATCCTTCTTAATATTCATTGTAAAAGGGAGAGTCTACATTAGTGCCACCGTAATAGCTGTATGCTTACTTACCAGTGTGAAAGGGCCACTGCCCACCCCAGGAAAATGACCATTTACTTATTAGAAATTATATTAGTTGAGTATGGCAATAAAAAATAAATTATATATAAAGTGATTCAAATATAAATAATAAAACAGATAATATACAATGATTGACTTTAAAAAAATATCTTGCCAATTATGACAGCATCATATTATTACTGTTTGTTATTTCAAGATGCAAGAAACCTAAAGGTTAGTTGTTAGAGACAGAAATAATATCCATTTTTAAGATAGTGTTCATTTTTTAAACTTCTTGTCCGGAGATCAATAGGTTGTCCTTTCTTTACTTCATGATATGGTCGTGTATTCATATAAAAAAAGGAGTATTTATGCTATTAGTTTCTTATTGTCTATTTGTTTTGTGGTCTATATGTACTTGCATTGTGGGTATTTAAGGCATGGTTTCACTGCATTCATTGTTTAGGCAATTTATCTATTTTGTAAGGATTGATTTGGTTTAGGTAAGAGGGTATTACTGTAAATGCACTTATTAAGCACATATATTACCACAGTATGTCACAATATTCTGAAGTCAACCAGTGAGGGCTTCATTGCTTATTATTTGTAGAACCCCTATGAGTTCCTCTGAGTAGCTCATAAACAGAGGTGACATTTGACCTTCTAACACAGGGACAGAACTAGGGAATCTTAAAATCTGTAAGTTATATATTAGTAAAGCAGAGTATCTGAATTATTTTTAGATAAATATTAAAGTCAACTATAGGATCTAGTATATCTCTCAATTAAATCTTGTGTAACCTTCAGTGTATATATATCCCACTTTTCTTTTACCTACTTTTTCTTCCCAATTTCAGCTCAACCATATTGGTAGGCAAGGATTTTATGACTCTGTACTATAGAGTAACTCTATAAGCAGAGTCCTGCAGGTTTGGCACTTAATATATTACAGAGATAAAACATTTAGCAAATGCTCTCTCTCCATAGTGTTTGGCTTTTAAGGCAAATTTTGTTTGGCTGAAAGTCTAGTGAATATATTCATTCTCGTTTGTATTTATTTAAATGCCCTTTAAGATTTAAAGCCAGCAATAAAATATGATTTCAGTAGTGCTTTTCAACCACTCTTGCATAATGAAATTATCTGGGGAATTTTAAAGATCCTGATACCTGGTGCCCCCCTAGAGATCCCAATGTCACTGGGTTGTGCTACAACCTAGGCATCAGGATTTATTCAAAGCTCTCAGGGTATTTCTACTTGTGCAGCCAAGTTTGAGACCTGTTGATTTAGAAAGAAAGATTAAAATACTTAAGTTTAATATGTGCAACAGTTAATATCCCTGTTACATCTGTTATTACCACAAAACATAAATCATGTTAAAGTGGTCATTTATTGCTATGATTACATTACTCCCCCAAACATTCTCTTTGTGGAAAAGGAGGCCTGGTCTCATCAAGTTTTCAAAACTTTGAAAGAGTGGAAATACTTAGGTTCAGAGGGGAGCCCCTGCTACTTCTTTTACTTCAAGGATAGAAAGCAAGGAGGGTTTTCCCTGATGTCGATGGTTTCCCATTTGTCTCCGTTAGCTACTCTCACTCTAAAGACTGTTGTAATAATTAAGTAATAAAACACACAAAAACACCTAACAGGACATACAAATCTTATGAGTTCTAGGGGCCATATTAAGTGATTTTTTTTATTGTGTCTGTGTGTGTAATAAAATTTGCCATCGCAACTATTTTGAAGGGTATACATCAGTGGCATTAATGATATTTGTAATGTTGTGCAAGCACTACCATGATCTATTTCCACAACTTTTTCATACTTTTTCATAACTTCTAACAAAAACTCTGTAACCAAGCAAAAAACAGCCCATTTCTCCTTTCTTCAGCCCCTGGTAACCTTAAACCTTTCTGCCTTTGAGAGAGGGAGACACATAATCCAAAGCAGGCTCCAGGCTCCGAGTTGTCAGTACAGAGCCCGATGTGGGGCTCAAACTCAAACTGTGAGATCATGACCTGAGTTGAAGTTGGATGCTTAACCCACTGAGCCACCCAGGTGCCCCTCTAGATATTTCATATAAGTGGAATCATACAATATTTATTCTTCTGTGTGTTTCTTAGCTCTGCACTGCTAAATGTCTCTCTTTTTCTGGGGTGATACCTTTGTCTTCTTGATTGTCACAAGCCCTGTTGCCTCTTTTCTCGTCTTCAGCAAATGTTTCTTTTTCACGTAATCGTGAATTCAACACTTTGTAATATAATGTAAAGTATTCTATACTATAAAAATACACATATGCATGGAAGTATAAGTAGAATCTTCCATAATCCATTTGAAAATACTGCTATATTATACTACCCATTATGAAGTAAATTAATTGAGAGAAGAAAGTTTCCTGCTCACAATATTAATTAGTGAGATAGCACATTCTGCTAAATTTGCATATCTTACTGGTAGCTGAAACATGCCAAATGAGTGATTGTCTTAATTAATAGTTGTTCAGTGGACCACAGTGTTGCATTTCACAAAGAATTAAGATAGACCACTGACTGTTTAATTCTCTTTAGTTTTGACACAAGTTGCAAATCATTCTAAACCCCATTAAAATAATTACAAAGTTGTATACATACATAAATCTGTTTAAACAAAAGAATAATTATATTTATATGTTTTTTAGTGGCACACAACAAAATTTAGTCTTTCTTTTTTAGCACTTTTATGGAAAAATTTAGTCCAACTTATCTGTCTACCCTGAAAAATACTAAGCAACTTCTTTGCTAAATGAAATGTGAAAATGAAAATTAGTGCCTGTTTTGCTTAGAAAATTTGACTATAAATTAGAAAACTAAAACAAGGCTTGGTATTCAGAATACTAAAAAAATTTTTTTTTCTGGAAGATGTATTCATAGCATATGATTAGATAATAACCAGATAAGATACCCCTTTCACTGGTAGTAAACATATTAGTCTGCTGTGGCTTTTCTACCAAGTAGTCGAATGTGCTGTGGGTGTTCTGATTTTTGTTGGAGAAACTTGGGTGGTTTGTTCTGGGTCCCATTGATTATACATATCCATCATCAAAGACACAGAGAAATACAAAACTCCTCAAATGATGTGAGTGTGGTGGTATGGCCATAAGGAAATTGTGTCTTCACAGGATTACTGACTTGCTGCTTTTGTATATATCACTGTGAGAGAACTGTATGGCTCTGAGAGACAGTGGCGTAACTGACTTTGTTCAGTATCTTCTTATTTACTCAAATATAATAGTTAATGCTTACAGTGCTTACTCTGTACCAGGAAATTTGGTAAATTTTTATCATGTACTAACTCATTTAATCCTAATAATCCTTTGAGAGGAGGTATTATTACAATCAACATTATCTTCTTTTTAGATGAAGAACTGGACCTCAGATACATTAAGTGATTTGTCCAAGATCACGTAAGTATGATTTTCAGAAGGTCATTTTAACTGGACTTCAATGATTTCTTCTAGACATCAGGATACTGGCACCAGTGGTTATTAACCTTTCTGCCATAACTTCTCTACTTCAAAAGATGGTATTCTTTTGTGCAACAAATATCTGTTTAGATGCATAAATGATGTTGTAAACCATTCTTGTTGTTGATCTCTAGGAGCAGAAGACAACTATGAAAATAGGCTGTATTTCCTTCTTTAATATCAATAATAAGTTTTAATTAGATTAGAAAAAGATCCTCAATAATTAGTTTAACATATTAATCTCTGGCAAGGTATACCATAAGTGTCACACTCAAAAATATGCCTTCTAAACCTCTGAATTATGTAGGATATAAAATTTTCCTTCAAAATATTTTTACATAAAATATAGAATATAGGGGTTTTCTGCCCACTGCTGCCCCTCCTTTTCAAGCAAAATATAAATATATCTTCTTTATTGATGTGCTAACCCAATCTTGGCTCCATCTGCAAAGTTCTGATCTTCATTCATTAAATACGTCCATCCATGAACTCTGGTTTTTGTTTGTTTTTATTAACTCCTTTCCAAAGCTGCCCTGCTTTATGAATGCCAGGCTCCTAGGAAACCTTATCTCCCTTATCCTAGCAATGACTCCTAATATATTCTAACAGTAGTCAACCAGGAAGGCCTTGGAGAGATGATAATGCAGATGAGAGAACAGGATTAAGGCTGGAGTAAGTGGTGAGACAAGAAGAGACTGCCCAAAATGAAACCCGCTAAGAGATCTCAAAACATCATTGTGGAAAAAACACACATACCAAACTCTTTACAAAACAAAATAATACTGTGCTTTTGGAAGCAATACCTTTTTTTTTTTTTTTAGTATAGTTAATATACAATGTTATATTAGTTTCAGGTATACAACTTAGTGATTTTATGTTTATGCATTATGCTATGTGCACTACAAATATAGCTACCATCTATCCCTTTACATCACTATTACAATATCATTGACTGTATGCCTATGCTCTGCTTTTTATTCCCATGACTTACTCATTCCATAACTAGAAGCCTACATCGCCATCTACCTTTCACCCATTTTGCCCAATTCCCCAGCCCTGGCAACCTCCCCTCTGGAAACCTACAGTTTGTTCTCATTGCTTATAGTTCTGATTCTTTTTGTTTGTTTATTCATCTTTTTAAGATTCCATTTATGAGTAGAATCTTATAGAATTCATCTTTCTCAGTCTGACTTATTTCATTTAGCATAATACCCTCTAGGTCCATCCATGTTTTCTCAAATGGCATAATCCCTTCTTTTTTATGGCTGTGTGATAGTCCTCTGTGTATATATACCACATTTACCTTACCCATTTGTCTACTTGATGGATACTTAGGTTGTTTCGATGTCTTGGCTATTGTAAATAATACTTTAGTGAATATAGGGGTGCATATATCTTTATAAGTTAGTATTTTTGTTTTCCCTCAGTAAATACTCAATAGTGGAATTATTAGATTATATGGTATGTCTACTTCTGATTTTTTGAGAACTCTCCATACTGTTTTCCACAGTGGCTGTACCAACTGACACCCCCACCAACTGTGCATGAGGGTTTCTTCACATTCTCACCAACACTTATTTCTTGTCTTCTTGATTTTAGCCATTCTAACAGGAAAAGAGGTGACAACTCATTGTGGTTTTGATTTGCATTTCCCTGATGAGCGATGCTGATGTTCTTGTATGGTGCTAGGAAGTCTAGTTTCATTCTTTTACATGTAGCTGTCCGGTTTTTCCAGCACCAGTTTAAAAATTGTCTGGATCTTTGGATGGAGCAGGAGGTAAGGGAAGAGACCCTCCTTCAAGGAGTATGCTCTTACCTGAATTCTTAGGAGGATAATAATAGGTAAATAGGCTAAACATGGCACCTCTTTAATGGCTCAAAATGATCTCTATGTTGCCTATTTCTTCACAGCAGGCTAAGACATTAACCCAAAGTCTACTGGTGCCAATTAACTACCAATCAATTGCTTCAAATATAGTTCAAATAAATATAATTTAGCCATTTAAAGGCTACCTACTTATTTTTTATGTTTGTATTTACTTTTGAGAGAGAGATAGAGGGCAAGGTGGGGAGAAGCAGAGAGAGACAGAGAGAGAGAGAGAGAGATACAGAATCTGAAGCAGGTTCCAGGCTCTGAGCTGTGAGCACAGAGCCTGACACTGGGCTTGAACTCACAAGCCAGGAGATCATGACCTGAGCTGAACTCGGACACTCAACCGACTGAGCCACTCAGGCACCCCAGAGCCTACTTACTTTAAATATCTTGTGAAACTGCACCCAAAATCTGCTAATAAGATAAATATTGTACCTATAAAAAGACCCCAAACTGCTGTTGCCCTTTGGAGCTCTCTGATCAGAGGCTCCCCACCTTGATGCTGAGTGATATAACCTAGACATGTTTATCACCTACACATTTTCATCAGTAGACACATAAACCCCCTCTCCAAGTTCTCCTTCTTCCCTGGGACATTCCATGCCCTATTCCCCTTCTAGATGGTGGCCTTGCCTTACTGTCTCTAAAACCTCTTTTGCTAAAAAGTACTCTCACTCTTGCAATCCTGTCCAAATATTGCCCAATAAAGCTTGTGTGTTACCACCTTATTTCTTATCTCTTCCTTGATCAAACTTGAAATCCTCAAACTTACCACACATGATTCTGGTAACCTGAAGTGATTTTGGTGTTCTTTAGAAGGAAAAAAAAAAAGGCATCAGATCTTCATTCCTCAGGCCATAATTGAAAAGAAACTAGCTCCACCAGTAGAGATTCTCCTTCTCTGACTCTCCTCCATGTGTCTTTTAGCCTCTTCACAAAATAAACAGTAAAAAAAAAAAAAAAAGTATATTGCTTTGAGGCACTATCAAAGTATTAGCAATCTGATAGCTTGGGGTGCTATAGCTGATGGAGTACACCATAGTAAATCTTCCTGGAAACTTGAGGGCAATAGATATCTTGAAGTATTGACAAGAGATCAAAGAGATCCTAACACAAAATCAGCCACCCTAAAACTTTGTTTTATGCCTTAGTTTCTTTGAGAGAATACTACTGTTAACATGATTCTTCTGCATGCTGTTAGTTATATTAGCCATACCAGGAATTGTAGTAAAAAGTCCACAGTCAATACCTCTAATTTTATGTATGTAAATGAATTATGTGCTGTTATTTGCAATCATAAATAAGGGCAGGTAGGCTATTCTCTCTCTGATATGAATGCAGATTTTCTTTCTAAACACTCTTGAACCAATATTTAAAAACTATCTTCTCAACTATTTTCAGATGAAAGACTTCAGGTTACAAGGGGAAAGGAGTAGATTCATTTAGAATAAAGCCTAAGACCTTATATGATAAAAGGAAATTATGTGATGGGAGACACTTATGAGTATTTCTCAGAAAAGTTTGGCAGGAAATTAAATGTTTCATCTAAGCTCATTTATCATGCATTCACCTTTAGCTCATGACATATTCCCAGTAATGGTGACATTTGCAAACTAACTTAATTGCATAGTCCTTATTTAGAAATGATATTTAGGACATATTTTCTAAATAACTATAAAATCATATTCGTCACTAATTTAGTTATTTTACCTAGCTTTAAAAAATATATAATTATGGTAGATATCAGATGAAATAAAACTAATTGATTGGTCAGCATTTTTCTTTAATTTTGAAATTAAAGGAAAAAAATAAACAGATGTGTTTTTAAAATGGCTGAATGAGGGGCAACTGGGTAGCTCAGTTGGTTAAGAGTCTAACTCTTGATTTCGGCTCAGGTCATGATCTTAGAGTTCATGAGATTGAGCCCCGGGTTGGGCTCTGGGCTGACAGCATGAAGGCTGCCTGAGATTCATCCTCCCTCCTCTCTCCTCTCTCTATCTCTCTCCCAAAAATAAATAAACTTTAAAAAAATGGCTGAATTGGGGCAAGGGAACTGAATCCCAGAGCCTAAGTGTATCAGAGGAGATGGAGAAATAATTGTTTTACCTACCAATAGCTGAGATGCTCAAATGTTTCCTGGGCCACTATCTATACATCTCCATACTTCTAGATGCCATGGTGTGCCATAGTAACAAGTTGCATAGACTATAGCAGCAAAACAGTCCTATAACGAACTTGGTTGGACAGGGGACCCAGAACTTCCAGTACTGGAGGCTTCCCAAGATGGAGGAAGCCTACTACAGCCCACTTGGGATAAAATACACGAAGCAACTCTGAAAATACATTGTATCCAGAAGAAACACATTCTCCTGGCAAAAGAATTAGGAAAAAATAGCTGCTGTGAGTTGGGAAGTGTGGTAAAAGTCCCTGTTGTTTCTGTCTGTCTCTCCTTCTCACCCTACCTTCTCCCTCTCTACTGGTTCTGCCCCAAGGCCATGTTGGTGGCTTTGGCACTTAAAACTTAAGAGAAAATACTTTCTCTGCAGAGAGGAAATATGAAAATGAGCCCTGTGGTGCAAAAACCTTTGGAAGAATATCTGTTGCTGTTGTTATTATTATTATTATGACTATTACTATTAGTATCATCATCATTATTATTATTTTGGTTCTCTTTTAACACTTAGCCAAGGATGAGTTCAGCAGGTGGAACCGTGCAACAGTGTGGGAGACTAAAATGCTTTAGGAAAAATATCTACTTGCCAGAGAAACTGGAGGAAAGGACCCCTGGAGCCTACAAGTGTGCAGGGAATTCTAGAAGGAGAGACCTTAGGCAAGGTGGAGAAGGTGGTCCCCTAAATCTATGTATGAACTTATACACGTCTCAGGCTTACCCTTAACCTGCATACACATGTAATGCATCTAAGAGGTGTAAAAAAGGCTTTGAGAACTGAACAACAAAATGAATTATCACCTACATCACAAACTAAAACCTGAGACAAACATTCCAGGGGAAAGAACCAAAGAACACACCACAAGTTTTGAAATCTGACAATGCAACCTAGATAAGGTAAGACAACTTGTAGTGTAAACCTAAATAAACTTACCTGCTAAAACAACAAATCTTACAATACCAATAGCTAAAGAGAATATGTACAGCAAGCAGAACTTTCATATATTGCTAATAGGGATACAGTCTTGAAAACAGTTTGATAGTTTATTATAAATTTAAACATATTCTTACCATATGATCCAGTAATCACATTTCTAAGTATTTACTCATATAAAATACAAACCTTCATAATAAAATCCTGCATGCTAATGTTTCAGGAGCTTCATTCAAAATCACCAAAACTGAAAACAAGCCAAATGTTCCTCAACTGGGAAATGGAGAAACATATTCTAGTATGTCCCTACAATGGACTGTTACTTAATAATGAAATGGAATGAACTATACATAAATAAATGAACTTCAAATGTTTTGTGTCATGTGAAAGAAGCTAGACTCAAAATTCTACATATTATATGTATGTTTCTACATTTTTTTTTTTTTTGGAAAAAAACAACACTGTAGAAACGGAGAACATGGGGTGCCTAAGTGGCTTAGTTGGTTAAGCATCCGACTTTGGCTCTGGCATGATCTCGCAGTTCATGGGTTCAAGCCCCACACCAGGCTCTGTGTTGACAGGTAGGAGCTTGGAGTCTGCTTCATATTCTGTCTGTCTGTCTGTCTGTCTCTCTTTCTCTCTTAAAAATAAATAAACATTAAAAAATTTTTTAATTAAAAAAATAAATGGAGAACAGACTAGCATTTACCAGGCATTAAAGGTATGGGGAACAGGGGGGCCTCAAGAAGTCTGGCTGCCTTGGATGCTCCCTCTTTGAAGGCTATGCATAGATGACTGGGGCTGGGGGAAGTGGGTGCTTGCTGGCCATAGGGCCTCATTGCACATTCTTTCTAAACCCTTGTGGTCTTCCTGGTGACCATAGGGTACCATAGCTTCACTTCCAGAAGATGGATTTGTCCCAGGCACAGACACAACCAGCTTGGGGAGCTCTTGGCCAAGGGTGTTGTGGGCAATCTGGCCTTTTTCACCTGGTCCAGAGGTACCAGACCTAGTTTACACTGAAAGATTCACCTCTGCTGAGGTTGTCCTCACACCCTCTCCTCACAGAAAAGACTGGTTGACCTTACTGATTTAGCCTTGATCACACTCATAGACAGAACTTGTGCTATATCTAGCCTTTTCAAAAGTTCACCATTCCTTTCTAGTCCTTCTGTCTATCCCCCTAAAATAAACAAATCTCCCTGAATTGCAACACTAATCCCCAGCTGTGAGAAGTCTGATAAGCCTCTTTGTTAGGAATTTCTCTTCATTGAAGAGAGTTGCCTTGCCTAAGGTTATGATTACTCTTCAGTGAGGTTGTGACCACATCCAGTGAATGGGTAATGAAGAAGTACAGAGGTCTGGCCCCCTTGCTCATAATGGAACAAATCTGAAAGGTTCTCTGAGCTTTAGACCTTGGCATAGTATAAGCTGAGTCTTTTGTTACAATTGCATCAGAGTTTGACCTCTTCCTTTTACTTCTTTTCTGTTTCTCTCAATGTCCCCCGATGTTGATCTTAAGAGCATTCACTAATACATTTGCTGCATGGAAATATCCACATCAGAGTCTGTTTCCCGGGGAACCTGGCCTATAAACTTGGTGCCGGATAGGGATCAAGGAAAACAGACTCTAAAAGGAGATATTGGAACTAAATGACGCTCTAACTGGCTGGCAGTGAGGAATCCATCATGGATGATACATGGAGCACTAACAGTCCCCGACACGCTGTAGTTGTGTGACTTTCACAGGTGGAAGAAAATTCACTAGAAGATGTAATGTTTCAGGGTGAGGTAGTAATTTCAGGGATTATAGAATTGAATGGGTTATTCAATGTGCTGGAGAAAAGCACTGCAAGACTGAGGCTGATTAATCACCAATTAAATATTAAGTATGAAAACCTTGGCAGCATATAAAGAGATTTTCATCTTCCATAATTGGAGGGCTGATGAAGCTAAGGATGAAGTCCATATCTTAACCTTTATAGTTAGAAAAGCTTGAGAGCAGGTTGGATTCTCAATTCTGAAAGGTCTTCTATGCCAAAGTGACCCCTAATTAGGAAGAAGTGAGATCCTGGAACTTGGAAATAGTGATATCTGTGTTAATGAGTTTGAAAACTTAAATTCAAATGCATGTTTTGACCTTCAGAAGTAACTCAATTTCCAATTACGATACCGACAAATTTTCTTTGCAAGAAAATACATGCTCCATCAGAATGTATTGCCACCTGCTCTTCTGGCCACTAATATAATCCAGTTTAAGCCATCCAGGAAAGTGATGGGTCTGTTATAACATAATGAGACTAATTTCAAAGGAATTACATAAATTAACTGGCACATACCCATAGAATACCATAGAGTATGCATAGGACTGGATGCTGAAAGTGCAGAATCAAGGAGAGGTGAAACATTCAGTATGGACATAAAATCATTTACCAATTTTGGGGCACCATTCCATTATACAAAATTTCACATCCTAGCAAGGATCCAGAGAATAACATATTACTAAGATGGCTCTTAGAAGCTTAAGAAAGTGATGGCTCATCCTATGTGAAACGGAGGTACCAGAACTCTTGTTAAGGATAGTTAAAGAAGGGAAGTAAAAGGCTTGGAAGGCATAGGATACTAGAGGGATATACAGTGTAAAGAATCAGGTAACCATGTTACACATGAGATACTATGTTACTCAATTTGCTGGTCATATGCTATATACACTGATGAGAAGGGGCACCAGTATCATTGAGAAGTTCAGTGGTAGCTGTCTTTTGTAAGCCTGGATATATGGTTGAAATGCTTTTACAGAATTGGGTTCACTGATAACAATGGAGATTATAGGATCCCCCCAAAATACTAACTGTCAGTAGTTAACTACTAGAAGGAAGGTGTACACAATCATTGTAATGAATAGCAGAGTCAGAGGGGTAGCCAGGGGATCCTGATCTGCGGAAAGCTGTGGAGTTCCTAGGGGCAAGAAAATGGGCAGATAAGGTTGTTTCTCATCTGTAATAACAAAATACATCAAGAAAAATTAAGAATGGATCATCTGGAACATGAGAGCAGCCATATCAATAAAATGTTATAATATCTTGTCCAGCTTCAGGACCTGAGTCAAACCTCAGATCTGGAAACCAGTGGTCTAAAGAAAAACCAGACTCTAAACAGGTAGAACCCCAAAATACTACAGCAAGTATTTATGGTAATAACTTCCCTAGTTTTCCCTCAAAATGACCTATGGTCAGAACAAACTTCATGGGCCTAGGCTCTTTTTCTGTACTCAGAAGAGTCCTGTCCTTGGTTCAATGTCTATTGTTACTATCTTGATATTCTTAATTTTATCTTTGAACTTTCATTTTGTAAGTGAAGACTGATATAACAAAGGAGCAGCACATGATCAGATGAGACTGATATACACAATCTGTAAGCCCTCTCATTCTTGCTATTTCATTTCCATATGGTGTTGCAATGCTCCATGAGCAAAGAATTCTGGTGGACTCATGAAGCATGGGAATTCGGTGAGACCCAGAGTGAGTACAAGTGTATTACACTTACGACTAACCCCTGAGGGCTACACTTTCCAAAACAGAACTTGTTTGAATTCAGAAAGAAGGCAGTCACATTCTAAGAAACACAAATGACCAGGGAACCCTATCAAATCCTTTCTTACTCTTATTACTTACCCATATTAGTCAACAACTTATGCTGAAAATGACGGAGAATGAAAGAGAATGATAATCTAAGTTTCTTTTCCTTCAGTTCTTCCTTGTTCATCAATAACATGAAGATAGTGTTGGTAGAATGTATACATATCAAGAAGTAAAAGAAAAACAATGAAGTTAAATTAGGTTTATGGAGTATTTCCACTAGTCCAGTAAGAATAAAATGGCATATGTATGTGTAAGCTACAAAATACTAATTATGTCATTCTGATGATTCTGCAAATGAGTAAAATGTTCTTATATCTTCACTTTTAAAATTGGCATTGCACAATATAAAGATGAACAGCAAAATTTATGTTAATGATTTAAAATCATTTTTAAAAGTTTAGAATATTAAATAACAAATACAAAATGGTATGACAAATGATACCTACTGCCATGATGAACGGACAATACTGGCTAAATATCTTGAGATATCAGAAGCAGCATGTCTCTCATTCTGGAATGCCTTTCCAATGGACACTAGAAATAATATGAAAGGCTTCCTGCTTTGAAAAGGGCCCTGAGTAGGAAAGGCTCTGCTGCAAGTCTAGTGTGTGGAACATACAATTTAAAAGGACACACTTTTGAGACTATGGCAAACTCTCATAGAGAAATCACAACAGAGATCCAAAGGTTCAAGATATAGGGTCTCCCATAGTGGAGAATGATAAACCACCTGAAAAAAACAGTTCCTTATGTGCTACTGGGCCTGGAAAAAATAAAGCACCTAACCATGGGACATCGAGTAACTATGTGGCCAAAATTCCCCATCAAGAGCTGTTTTCTGTCAGACATACCAAATTAAAACTTCAATGAAAATGACAGATCAGGCATGAACAGGGTCACCAAGAAGGGCAGGCATGAGTAGGATAATCAAGTAGTCCAGATCCCTCTGATATCCACCCCTCTTGAATCATTACCTTTCTCTCCTTCACACCTAATGCCTGATGAGGGATCTCTTATAATTAGTTGATGGAGGAGGAAAAAGTCAAAATTTAGTTCAGGAATAAAATTTAGTGCAATTTTTGCAACAGGAAGAACTTTGAGTAGTTCTCCTAATAATCCACGTTTTGTGGAAAAAGAAGTAGCCTATGGTAGGTTTTTAAGTATCCAAGGAGGGTAGATAATGATCTGGTTAATTAGTCAGCTGCTGAGAAGGATAAATATTTGTAGATCAGAGATAATAAGATTTGAGAAAGAAACATATGAACATCTACAGGAATGGGTGTGAAGATCTTTGGAGCAGTTAGCTAGTTGATGTCAGGCAGACTCTATACTTTGTCATGAATGGAGAAATAGATAAACAGAAAGCAAAGTGACAAGGATAAGGGCTATGCATGGAATGAAGAGCATGGGGCCCACACTGATTTATTTAGAGATGTTACCAAATGTTCAACTTTCAAACAACAGAGACCTAAGGTCAACTCTATATATGGCAACATCTTTTAAGAAGTCCAATCATTACTTTGGTGGCAGTTCGATTCTATTGGACACCTTCAACCTGTAAGGAGCAGTGATTCATCCTAACTAGAATGAAAACACACATATTCAAGGTAAGGGTTTCCATATCATGCTCATAGGGCCTTAACCACTATTACTATGCAAGGGTTTACCAAATGTTTGATCCAAAGACATAAGATTCCATATCATATTACATAAAAAGCACAATATAGCAAAAGATATGTGGTGATAGCCAATCACTGCAGAATCCACTGATTCCATCACATACTGTACCAACCAGAAGATGGTGTCCTGGGAGTACAATGAAACATTCTTTGGAAGGCACAGCTAAAGCACTGTTTTGAGATAATATCCTCAAAGGAAAGAATATATTGTCTTACAATGTAGCAAACACATTAGTGTGTTTACTTCCATGCCCTTCCATTCTTGCTATTCCATTTTACCCATATAATACATAATTCCATTTGACCTATAATATGATGTGTCCCTATAAGGTAGAATACATGAGTTCAGAAACAAAGGGGTAGAAATACAAATGGATCAACTCACCAACACTTCTGGTGATCCTCCTGAATTATTTTTGCTTATCATTCCTGCTACTGAGTTCTGTGGGTTGTTTAGAGGTCCAGTTTATCAGATATTCAAGACTTTCATGAGAGGACACTGTAAATTTCCCATTATATTATAATCCATAGATGCAGGCTGTTATTCTATGATTCTCATGTCAAGGTACCACCAGGCAAGGAGAAGGGTCACCATTTTGGAAGGAATAACTGACCCTGGCCATTGTGGGGAGTCAGAGAAAATAAGTGGGGGCAAAGGAAAATAAGTTTGGCATCTAACTGATCCTCTGTGATAATGTTTGCCCAATTGTGACAATAAATGGATAAATGCAGAAGCCATAACACCTCATAGTTAAAAAATTCTGGGTCATCCCACTAGTAAAGTCATCTAGATTGGCAAGACTGAGAGAAAAGGTGACAGGACTCTCTAATGGGTGATAGAGGAGAGAGGCAAAGAATATAATTTGTAGCTTCAGAACAAGCTGCGATCGAGTGTGAATAGAAGGTCTGTAGTTTATCCCACCAACCTTTCCTTTTGTGTGCTTCTCCAGGAAAAATGGCACACCAAAATATGGAAATGAAGTAACTCTCCAAGAACTTATAGGACACTCACAAAGCTGAAAAGTGCAAAGAATGGATGGTAGTGGATGCTTCCAAAAGGTATGCAGATTACTCACCCCACCCCCAGAACTGAAACACACATTGTCCCAGATAGTGGGAGTAGTGGAAGCTGACAGCTCTCACCTGAGTTCAGTCTCACTGAAGAGAACACTTTACCCAGGGCCAAATTCTTTCCCTGGGGGAATCCTACATCTAATAACTGGCCACTGTAGGGCCTAAAAGCTTGCCTTCTTTCCTTGATTTCAGACAACCCAGTGGGACATCACAGAAAAGGAGCTCCCTGTTCTATGAACAGGGCAGTGAGGCACACCCAACTCCTGCCCAACTGTGCTTCTTTTAATCCCTTATTCTGTACAAGAAACTTCCTGCAAACCTCTGCCTCAGAGTTTATTTTCTAAGGAATTTAACCTGTGACACAACTGCCCACCCACCACAATAATCTACAGCACTGTTGAAAATCTTAAAAAATGAGGCAAATGATGGGAAGAAACATTCTGCAGATCTGTAGAATGCTATAGAGCTGTAGCATCTTCCAACCATAGAGAGCTTTGACATAAAATACTGCTTATCACACATAAAAATCCCAGACAATAGTGTAGGCTAAACGAAATTACCAAATAAATTCCTTTCCTCGTCATTGATTTAATAGGATAAATAATGTGGGAGATGAGGAAAGTTCCATTTATATGCAATGTAAATGAAACTGAATAAAGAATTTCATTCATGAATGGACGTGCCCGGGTGCTCCGTGGTGGCGCTTGACACAGACAGGACTTTGGAGGAGGCGCGGTGGGGACCGGCCTGGCGTCCGTGGTGCGGGAGGCCTGCTCCGATCCCCCGAGTGCCCGGTGGGGGGGGGTCGGACTTTGAATTTGCCCCTGGAGATACCGTGTTCGGAAAAACATGTCGTGGGGTTTAAACTGTCAAAAAAAAAAAAAATGAAGAGGGACAGTTACCTTCCTGTGGGCAGCCACAACCTCAAGGCGGCTGCCAAAGCCAAGCTGGGCTACGACCCTGTGGAGCTGGACCCCGAAGACATGTGCCGGATGGCCACCGAGCAGCCCCAGACTCTGGCCACGTACTCGGTGTTAGACGCGGTGGCCACGTATTACCTGTACATGAAGTACGTCCACCCCTTCATATTTGCCCTCTGCACCATTATCCCCATGGAGCCTGAGGAGGTGCTACGGAAGGGCTCCGGGACGCTGTGTGAGGCCTTGTTGATGGTGCAGGCCTTCCATGCCAACATCATCTTCCCCAACAAGCAGGAGCAGGAGTTTAACAAGCTGACCGACGATGGCCATGTGCTGGACGCCGAGACCTATGTGGGTGGCCACGTGGAGGCCCTGGAATCAGGCGTGTTCCGCAGTGACATCCCCTGCCGGTTCAGGATGAATCCTGCTGCCTTTGACTTCCTGCTGCAGCGGGTGGAGAAGACCATGCGTCATGCCATCGAGGAAGAAGAGAAGGTGCCCCTGGAGCAGGTCACCAACTTCCAAGAGGTGTGTGATCAGATTAAGACCAAGCTCACCTCCCTGAAAGATGTTCCAAACAGAATCGAGTGTCCCCTTATCTACCACCTGGACGTGGGGGCCATGTACCCCAACATCATCCTGACGAACCGCCTGCAGCCGTCTGCCGTGGTAGATGAGGCCACCTGTGCTGCCTGTGACTTCAACAAGCCAGGAGTGGACTGCCAGAGGAAGATGGCCTGGCAGTGGAGGGGCGAGTTCATGCCAGCCAGTTGCAGCGAGTACCATCGGATCCAGCACCAGCTGGAGTCAGAGAAGTTCCCTCCCTCCCTTGACCGCAGAGGGCCCAGCCCGGGCCTTTCACGAGCTGTCCCTCGAGGAGCAGGCTAAATATGAGAAGCGGAGGCTGACAGATTACTGCCGGAAGGCCTACAAGAAGATCCATGTGACCAGGGTGGAGGAGCGCCTCACCACCATCTGCCAGCGGGAGAACTCCTTCTACGTGGACACGGTGTGCGCCTTCCGGGACAGGCGCTATGAGTTCAAGGGTCTCCACAAGGTCTGGAAGAAGAAGCTGTCCGCGGCCATGGAGGTGGGCGACGCGGCCGAGGTGAAGCGCTGCAAGAACATGGAGGTCCTGTACGACTCGCTGCAGCTGGCGCACAAGTGCATCCTCAACTCCTTCTACGGCTACGTCATGCGCAGAGGGGCTCGCTGGTACTCCATGGAGATGGCAGGCATTGTGTGCTTTACGGGAGCCAACATCATCACCCAGGCGCGGGAGCTGATCGAGCAGATTGGGAGGCCTTTAGAGCTGGACACAGACGGAATATGGTGCGTCCTGCCCAACAGCTTCCCTGAAAACTTTGTCATCAAGACGACCAGTGTAAAAAAACCCAAGGTGACCATCTCCTACCCTGGGGCCATGTTAAACATCATGGTCAAGGAAGGCTTCACCAATGATCAGTACCAGGAGCTGACCGAGCCGTCCTCACTCACCTATGTCACCCGCTCAGAGAACAGCATCTTTTTTGAGGTCAATGGATCCTACCTTGCCATGATCCTTCCAGCCTCCAAGGAAGAGGGCAAGAAACTGAAGAAGAGATATGCTGTCTTCAATGAGGATGGTTCCGTGGCTGAGCTAAAGGGCTTCGAGATCAAACGCCGGGGGGGAGCTGCAGCTGATTAAAATCTTCCAGTCCTCGGTGTTCGAGGCCTTCCTCAAGGGCAGCACCCTAGAAGAAGTGTATGGCTCTGTTGCCAAGGTGGCTGACTACTGGCTGGATGTGCTGTATAGTAAGGCCGCGAACATGCCTGATTCTGAGCTGTTTGAGCTGATCTCTGAGAACCGATCCATGTCTCGGAAGCTGGAAGATTATGGGGAGCAGAAGTCCACGTCTATCAGCACAGCCAAGCCCCTGGCTGAGTTCCTGGGGGATCAGATGGTGAAGGACGCAGGGCTGAGCTGCCGCTACATCATCTCCCAGAAGCCCGAGAGCTCTCCGGTCACAGAGAGGGCTGTCCCGCTCGCCATTTTCCAGGCAGAGCCCATGGTGAGGAAGCATTTTCTCCGGAAATGGCTTAAGAGTTCTTCCCTCCAAGACTTTGATATTCGGACGATCCTGGATTGGGACTACTACATTGAGCGGAATGAATGCCTTCAATTCATGCACGAAATGAATTGAAACAGGTTGAAGAGCAAAAAAAAAAAAAAATTCCACATTATTTTTTGATTGCTGGTCACATAAACATAATACGGATTATCAGAACTAGGCTTTATTTAACAAGCTAATCAAAAACAAGCAGGAATAGATTAACATTAATTGCATTTGCATTTGAAATTAAATACAGAGAAAATATTTCAGGAAAATTGGGTAATACCAGTGATTATGTTAAAGTATCTAAAGACCATAGCATAGATATGTTGTCCCTAGGTATCCACATTGCTTACGTGGTCTCTATACCATTGAAGTTTCTCTACATTTTAGCTTTGTTACATTGGAATGTTCTCCTAGAGAAGTTTCTTCTCAGGAATAATTTTCATTGTATTATTAGATGAGGCATAAATTATGTCAGGTATAAATATAGTCTAATTGTAATTCTAATCATCTGAATAATTACTTTTGCTGGGATCTCATAAGTATTTCATCTCAGGGTCTTTTATGATCCATTGTTGTCACTTCTAACTAGGAAAACCTTCTATCTCTCAAATACAACTCTTCTAATATCCCCAAAATAAGGTTTTGCCATCTCTTGGGCATAGAGAGGAACCTGGTCTTAAATTGGGAGAAATAATAAGGGGACTCTACTTTGTATTTGCACTGCAAATCCCATTACTTTAATGTTCAACACTACTGTACAACTATGCTAAACATGTCCAGGTTTCTTTTCTAGTTCTTCCTTGAGTAAGTTATTGACACAATCTTTGCCTCCTCCTCTGTAATAAAAATATCACAATTGTACTAAGTCTGCTTAAAAGACTTACTAAGGGAAACATATTAAAATGAATGAGACGGTTTGGGTGTTAAACTCATACTCTCAGTAAAAATAAAATGGGAAGATCCCTCAAGACAGCCAGTTGGTAATTTTTAGTGCAACAGAAGAAGAGAGTAAATTTGCAAATGCATGACCATCATTGTGATGGTATCTTTCTCTTTCTTTTTTGTAATCAGAGACTTGACTTTGGCTATTCTCTGAGCTCCAGTGGGAGGGAAGAGGCAGTGCAGACTTCCTGAGGCCCTCCAGTTTTCCTTTCACTAGGAAGAGAAAGGAAATCAAGCCTTATAATACAGTCAAGATCTCAGTCTTCTAAAAAAATGCTTTAGCTCAGTGACAATTTCTCTAATTGGTTTAGTGACAGAAACTGTTTCTTAAAATATACATTGAGATTGTTTATTTTGGGAGCTTGTTTACCTGTTTTGCTTACTACTCAGAGGTTATGCTTGTTCTACCCATTGGCACAGGACCATTTATTTATTTCATAACATCATTGAGTTGCTATTGTATTATCTATATTTTCAATTCAATCCAACCAAGGGGAAAATTTAATCAATGGTCCATAGATCATTGCATCCTGATGCTGCAGTCATGTAGCATTAATGATTAGGGAAGTCGTCAGTTCAGCCTTCAGTCTTAGGCCTCCAGCCAGAATCTTTCATGCCCCATTACCTTGGGAGTATTGTCTAAATACTTCTTTTCTCCTCTTTATTTAATGTTTCTCTAAAAAGTATTTTCAGGTTTTATTTTTTTTTAATACAGTGGCTTAGGAAAGCAGCAAAATCTACCAAAACATCTTTCAGACATCCTTACTCTCCCGACTCTATTACCAATACCCTGTACCAACAGGCTTATTTTTTGAAGAAACTAAACTTTAAACTCTAAATGCCATAGTTGATGAGCTTCCATTCAAAAAACAGGAATTAAGTGACAGTCTACAGGTTGAATGGGGAGACTATTTTACCCTGATAGTTATCAGGACATGAGTAGCCAAGTTTATAATCCCCAATGGGAGATTAGAGGATCCTTTCAGAAGAAACTGATCCAAGAAAAAAGATCTTCAGATGCTGACATATGGTGTCTCCAAGAAAATGTTGGCTCCTAAAAGTGCTTGGACTGTGTGTGAAAAGACTAACAATGAATAGTGAAGGCAAGCAGTTGACAACGTCACCTCACAGTGAGAGACACTTAAATACTTCACTCTCAAATATAAAGAGAGCTGAGAGTCACCAAACTTTTGATGAAAGCTCTAATGGAAAAGATAGCAAAGAAACTGAAAAAGAAAATGAACTCAAGGGAAACAGCCATACAGACTGAAATACAATCTCAAAAAGAAAAAAAAAAACAAAAGCAAAACTATAATTAATATCACCAAAGAGATGAGAGAAGATACTATGCACATGACATAGGTTTAAAAAAAATGGAATCATAAAAAAAAAGAAGGTCTTGGTAATTAAATATAAAATTGCTTAATTAAAAACAAAGATAAATGTTTGGATGAGATATTTGCTGATATGATCCAGAAAATAAGGTTAAACAAAGAAATGGAAAATAGAGAAGAATTAGGGATATCAGGGTAAAAATCCAGGAGTTCAGTATTTTAATGGATTCGAAGGAGAGAAAAATTATCAAAGAAAAAATACCAATAATAAAAAGCTGTGCACCAACACACATTATCATGTAATTTTAAGTCTCTGATATAAAGAGGATCATACTAGCTTTCAGAGAGAAAGAAAAAAATCATATATAGAGAAATAAGAACTAGAGAGCATCAGACGTTTATCATTAGCCCAACAGTGGAAGCCAAAAGGCATTGGGTTAAAAGTCCTGAATGAAAATATTTTCCAATCTTGTATTCAATACTCCATATTCTCTTTGTGTGTTAATCAAGTGTGAATTTTTAAAAGCATTTTCAGATGCACAGATTCTTTAAAAGTATATCTCCCTTGTACTTACTTTTTTCAGAGAGCTACTGGTAATTATATTCCCACCAAAATAAGGAGATAAACTGAGAAAGCATGAAAACATGGGATCAAGTAAATATTAGTCTCAATCCCAGAAGAGAGGTTAAAGGGATTCCCAAGGTGACAGCAAAAGAAATAAAAAGAGAGAGACTTGTTAAGAACAAGTCTAGACTGAGGTAGGAACATAAAGGGCCTCAAGGAGAGGGTTCCCCAGTAATAAAAATGGAAAGAATGGGCTAAATGATATATTTGGCCACATTAAAAAGAACTTTTAGAGAGTTTCTTCACAGCTCATTTTGGGGATGAACTAGAGATAGCTAATTAAAAAACAAGCAAATGGTAAAAATAATTATAAACTGATACTTTCTATTCTGTTCAAAGTGAAAGGTATCATATTTTATATTATCTACTAAAAATAGCAACTGCATTTTTTACGCAGTCTTCTTTTTCTCTGATCACTGAACCCTTGCAAGTAAGAATTATCATTATTTTACAGATGAGAAAATCAACACTCGAAGAATCTAAGTGACTTGCCCTAAGTCACACACAGTTAGCAAGAAGTGAACTGGGATTCAAATCTATTTCCCCAAATCTATGCATTTTCTAATAAAGCATACTTAAAAAGCAGGCTGATACATACATATGCATATGATCCACATAAAATGCAGTATTACCATCCTGATATATAATATTGCTTTTGTCTTTAATTGAGCTATGTGTGCATGTAATACATGTAGGTATGTATGTATGTATGTATTTTTCTCAACTACGCTATAAGCATTTAGTAAAGAGGAATTATACATTCTATGTTCAAAGTTATTGTTAAGTGAAGTATTCTTATTCTTATATGTTTCCTTAGGACTTTACTTTCAAAGTATTTTCACATTAAAAATGAAGTACATGTGGTAGATGATAATTTTCATACCTGTCTATGCGGGAAAGGACAATAGACTTTCAATATGAACTTGATCATGGATATCATTAGATGAAATACTATAGTAAGATTTAATTATAAGTACAGATTTCAGAAATTTGTACATCTATGGAATGGCCAGAGAAGAGAAAGAGGGTCTATAAAGAAGTCTGGTGTCACAAAAACAAAGTGAGGGTTTCTAGAAAGAATTAATCAACTGTTGAATACCAGTGTAATGATTCCAGTGGATTCTACAAAATGAAGGCCAACAGTAATTTCAAGAACTGTTTTGCGTAGAGGGATAGATGAGGTGGAAACAATACGGGAGAGATTGTTTTATGACTCCCCATTATAATGTAAGCTCTATGAGTTTGTTGAAGAAAAGAAAAAAAGAAAAGTTGTTTCTTCTCTTCCTAACACTATCTCTAGTGCCTGTTATGATGCCTGACAGTGAAGGTACTTGACAATGCCTTCATTTAGTGGATTTTAAGCACAAATACATTCAGGGTCCCATGCTAAACTGCTGAGTGCTGGGATTTAATGAGAACAGAATGGAAATACCTATGGTTTATCAGGTGATAATGAGTTCTATGGAGAAAATTTAAGCAGAGAAAGACAACAGGGAGGGCAGGAAGTAAGAAGGGTAAATGGGAACCATCAGTGGGCATAAGAGGCGAGGCTTCTTTAAGACAGTCATGTTTACACAAGAAAATGAAGGAGCTGAAAAGTCATAACAAAATCTGTGGGAAGAGCACTCCAGGCAGAGGGAGGAGTAATTGAAAAAGTGTTGACGTGATGCAGTATCTAGAATATTTTAGAAACAGCAAGAAACAAATAATTGATTATTGTAATTATTATTAAATTTTTTTCCAAACACCTTATGAGGTAATTCCTAGATCACTTTGCAAATAATGAAATGGAGATTCAGAAGAGTCACCCAGTAAGTTACAGTGAGGTTCCCTTCCACAACATCACAATGCTTGCTATATGGGCCAGGATTTCCAAACCGTGGTACTACTGCTATTCTGTGCTGGATAATTTTTTGTTGTCAGGGGCTGTCCTGTGTATCACAGGCCTTTACCCACTAGATGCAGGAGCACCCCTCTCCTCCCCACCCCTGCATGACAGTCAAAAATTCCTCTAGACGTTGTTAAATAAATGCCTCCTGGAGGTGGAGAGGGTGAAGTCATCCATGGTTGAAAACCACTGCCAAAGATTAGTACAAACAGGCAAAAGCATCATTCTAAATGACTGACAGTTAACTTAGGCCCTATTTTAAAGACCAAATTATTTGCAGCTCAGTGATGATATTTAAGACTGTTAATGGTCATTTTATACATAATAGATTGATTCTACTATGAGGTAATTTGAAATCAGTTGTAAAGATAACCCCAAACACTAAATTGACTAGAGTAGGCTTATGCTCTGCACTACTCAACAATGCCTTATGTGCCTGTAAAATTGAAAGCACACCATGGAAATTCTGAGCAGTTTTACTTAATTTTAGCATGAGGATATTTATGCACACATTTTATTAGCTTAATTCACTTTGTTAAAGAGCATAAAAGATATTTTATATTCAAAGTTTTAGGACAAAGCTATCATTAGATTTTATTAATTTTCCAAAAAAAAATCAATCTCAGTGTAATTAACTCATAATGAGTATACCCTCACTTCACAATATCTTGATCTTTCCAACTACAGTCTATATACCCCACAAGTAACAGAGTAAGTGTGTTTTAAAATACTGTCTATGCCAAATTACTGAGGGTGTAGCTTGGTAATATATTGTTTGCTTTATATTTCTTAGTAAAGAAATACATAATTTGGATTAAGGAGGTTCAGCTTTTATTACTTAAGGAAACATATGTAGTTTTCCCTGTCTAAAAAGGCAGATAGATACCCAGTTCACCACTGGGCCTATCCTTGCCTAAATGATGAATGAATGTTATCATGGAACTGGGTAAACAGTGCAGTTGGTAAAGCAGCCCTGAATGCATTTAAAGGTGAACTGAGGAAACGCAGTTCAGAGGCTTTTCAACTAGGCTTAAACCTACAAAATGCACTTCTTTCCTGGCCTCCTGAGCAGAACCTGCTGTTGCTGGGCCAGTGGGAGAAGCTTACACAGAGCTTTGTTTTCCCACGAGGCATTAAGAGCTCTTCTACCAGACTGAAGACATCCGAGCCTGTTAGAGAAGGGATTGTGCACTGGAACTGTTGTTTGCAACACTATTTAGACTAATTAAAAATTATAAAACAAAAACTCATGGAGAGCTTAGCAAAGAGAGTGAAGTTACAGTTCTAATGCTGTTTAATCGAACAAATCACGAGCAATTAAAAAAAAACCTGAGACTGATAATATTTACATTAGAATGCTTACTGTTAAGCCATCATGTTCTTACACCTAGAAAATAATTTATGAAGCATGTCATTTATGACTTTAAAGTTAACAGCTCAACACAACTGAGGCATTTTTTAAAAACTAACCTGATTTATACTGTAAAGTTGATTAAGTCAGAATCACAGAAGGCAATTATCTTTCTTATATTTCTGAAAATTTGGGCTAACAGACTAAGGATATGAACCCAAATAATGCTTTCTTTTTCCCCCCTAAAAATACTTATTACTTAATTTGAGGCCATCTAGTAATATTACCATTTGGTTATTTCAAAAAAAAAACCTTAATATTTGAATTAACACAACATATTCTCATTGTTTTCACCAAACAAAAAAATTTAATGTATTTTTTAAAAAGTTTATTTATTTTGAGAGAGAGAGAGAGAGCAAACATGAGAGTGGTGAGGGGCAGAGAGAGGGGAAGAAAGAGAATCCCAAGCAGGCTCTTTGTGGCAGAGAGCCAACATGGGGCTCAATCCCACAAACGACCATGAGATCATGACCTGAGTCATGAAATCAAGAGTCAGGTGCTCAACTGACTGAGCCACCTAAGTGCCCCACCAAACAAAATTTTTTTATCTTAACTGGGGCTCATTCTCTTTTCTTTTTTTTCTTTTTCCTTTTTCTTTTGTTGTTGTTGTTGTTGTTGTTGTTGTTGCTCACTGCCATCTCCTAGAGAAGAATGAAGCCCAACAGTATCTTTTATCAGCTTGGAGACTTTGCTTATTGAAGATTATTTTTTTAATATGCCAAAAGCTGATATTTTAAGTAAAACCATTTCTCTAGTTTCATTCTAGAACTATGGACTAATAAAATACAGGGGGAAATTCAATGCCCATTGTGAAAAGAAAATAGGATCTTGAGCAAAGGGAACATTTTTGGTGATGATAGTTTTATGAGATACTATACATTCCAATGACTCTCATAAGTCCAGGAACTCAAGCATGGCATAGGAAGTTCAGATAAGATCCACAAGTGAATAACTAATTTTTTAAGCAAGTGCAGCTTATATTACTATTGCAATAAACATAGTTATTAACAGCAGTGTGAGGCAATTTTATAGCCTTTTTATTAAACTCTTTCTTCCCATTTACTTACCATTTTAAAATCCATGTAAACAAATGAAAGATATTTCAGTAACAGATTGCACACATACTTTTAAAAATAATTCACAGCCTTTTGTTCATTTTAGAAGAAAGGCTTTAAATCTGGGGTGCTTTTGGCAGTTAATGAGACTCATTCTTGATAATGGTGCTTAGTAGAATTAGTAAGGAGTTTCTTTTAAGATGTTTAATTGCAAGTTATTCTTCAACACTAACACAATATGCTCAGTCAAAGCCTTTGTGTCTGTGCTTTTTTTTTCTTTTTCACCAACACTGCAGAATTTAAGCATGTTTTATCAAAATTTGAAACAGGGAAATACAGTTTACTTTTCTATCCATGATATTGTTTACATGAATACAAATGAGTATACACTGGGTATGTGTGTGTCTGTGTATGTGTGAGAAAGAGACAGTGAGACCCAGAGACAGAGACAGACAGAGAAACACAGAGAGAAGAAATTTTCCAAAATTCCTTGAAAAGTATTGGTATCCAATATAGAAAATCACTAAAATGAGATAGTACTAGCATTCCAAGAAAGTAATTCACCACATACTTTATGGCAAAAGTGCTATATCTGATAGGAAGGGAAAGAGGAGTTGTCCTCAAAGGTTGGCACAAATGTAAGCTGCCAAATCAGCAAAAGCATCCAGAGGAAAGATTGCCTTCCAAAAGCTGGACAAAAAAATGAGATAAAGTAATGAGGTGTGACTGACATTTCATAGTGAGATTCATCATGTTGTCACTTTAACAATCAAAAGTTGACTCTCGTGGGGGTATGATGGCAATTGTGCAAAGAGCTGGTGGATTTGTCTCTACTATTTATCTTAGAGTCAACAACAGAAGATATGGAGGTTTTCTGCTCAACTCCACCTTTACTCTATTTACAGCCCTGACCAATCCTATTAGACATAGGTAAGGCATCACGAATCACAGCATTTAGCTTAGAAGTTGAGTGGCCAGGAATGTGTTTGACCAATTAACTGAATATTGCAATTTCAACTTATTCATAAATACAACAAAAGTAACATCTTCCCATTTTAATCTATTCACCTACTTTTTCTATACCAAAGTCACAATTATTCATGAAAAAGAAAAAGAGAACTTAGAATAATTTCAAGATGATTCAAATATTAACTAAGAGTCTGATCAAGAAGAGTTCCTTAATTAAGGTTGCTGTTGCCTTAAAATAAGGCTGCCTACAATACTTTGAGCACAGCTAATATACTCTAATGAATGATCATAATATAGTTTAAAGAATATTGTCAAAGGAAAATCCCATACAATATTTAAAGAGCCTGAATAATCTTTCTCCTTATTGTATAATAACCTTGCATATGAATTCAATTGAACTTAAAAGTATAATTTGCTTTTGTCCTAATTTTAAGTACTCAGAAATGTTTTCTATTTTTATTGCATATTAGTATGCTCGCAGTTAATTTCCTTTCAGATGGTATAAGGCTTTTCTGTTTACTTTTCAAACAAAAGTGAGAAATCAAAGTAACCATAGTCCTATGACACTTTTGTAGTAAGGAGAGATGTAGATAAGACTTCAGTTAATACCTGAAAAAAATAATTATCTATTCCATTAAAGAGGTTTCCCAATAATTTTCAAATGTAGAGACCATTTATCTGTAAGTATCACCTTTCAATTTTTTGCCTCTATTTTGTGTCATCCACCATGTGAATAGAAAAGCTGATTTAAAAAAAAAGAATAATCACATATATACTGTTTCCATCATGTGCCATGCACTTTGCTAGACATTCTGAAAATAAGGAAGAAATAAGAGATAATTAAGTAGTCTATTCAAGGCAAAAGCAGTTATAATAAAATATTTTGGATAAAGAAATTTCTAATAAATTAGCTTATATATGCAATTAACTTTTATTCATTATATGTATTTATATATATTTATATTCAAATATATATTCACATATATATATTTATTTAACATATTTATATTATTTATTTTATTCAATTTATTCATTTTATTTTATTTATCTTTATGAACATAAGTTAGTATGAAGAGTACACCATATTGCCATAACAGAGTCACAGTATTTTATGAAAAAAATTGAGACAATTTTTATTATATCTTTTTCTTGTATTTTTATAGTATATCAAATCACTCCAAAACTTAGTGGCCTGAAACAACCCATTACATTATATTTATAGATCCTGTGGGTCAGGAACTCAAATAGGGCATAATGAGATATTTGTTTTTGTTGCTTTTGTTTTTGTTTTTGCTTCATGGTTGCTGAGGTTTCAACCAGAAAGACTCTAAGACTGTGAGTAACTTGATGGCTGGGGCTCAAACCATTTCAAGCTCATTCACTCCCATTCTAGCAGTCAGCTAGGATAACAAGAACACTAAGACTACTGTTGAGAAGACCTGCATGTAGCATTTTTATATGTCATGGCTTCCTCACAGCATGGCAGCCTCGGGGTAGTAAGATTTCTAACATAGTGGTTCAGGGCTTCAATTGTGAATAGCCTAGGGATCAATGTAGAAGACATAGCTGTGACTATATAAATAGAAAAATGAATAGCATAGCACCTTCAACCATTTACAAATATTAAATTGGCCCTTGAATACATTTAACTCCATTTATAACTGGGAGTTTTTTCACTCTCTCAGTTTGCACAATTTTTATCTCAGTTTGACTTTCTTTCCCACTATGTGGAAGTGGAGTTGGACACTCCTTGGTTCTTGAGTGAAAAACATTTATCATGCTGAGTTAAGAAGCTAGAATTTTAATTGTAATCAGTCACAAGTTAGTGTCACTGACCTGAGTCAAACTTTCTGTTTGCAATCACTTTGGGTGAGCAGAAGACTAAATCCTGAGCTCTAAAAGATGATACCACTAACCTTCTAACATCCTGCCTAAAACAATGGTTGCCCTTGCTTTTTAATCTCTATATATCAATTATTTAACTGGTATAACAAATCAGAAACATGGCTTTTGGTGATATGTAAGCCAATCTTGAGAAGTAATTTTTGCACTTCCACATATATTTTACTCATCGTGTGTGTGTGTGTGTTTAGTAAATTAATCCCTCAGTTATTTCTCATCACATATAGAACAAAATCCAGTCTCTGCTATTACAGCCTAAAAAGCTCTGTATGTAGTATTTGTTTTGTTTTGTTTGTTGATATTTGAAAGTAGTTTTATAATTTGTCTCCCTCAATTGAGTATAAACTCCACAAGAACTGGAACATTCCAGACTAATTCATCATCTTATCGTTGTCCTAAATCAGTACCTGTTTTATGGAAATAATTAAATATGTACTATTTGCATTGAATTAATATTTACATTAATTCAAGAGAAGATCAAGTCTCTTTTATCTTTAGGAACTGGTCATCTGTCATCTCTCAGAAGCAGTAACATATTTATTTGTTTTTTTTCCTGAGCAGAAAATGGAAAAAGACAATTGTAGAGGGGACATAAATCCCATGGGTAACTTAAAAGACACGGGGTTGAATTTTCTAAAGGAAATAAATATAAAGTTGTATATGCTTAGACAAATTAAAAACATGGTAGCATTATGGTTGAAAATCAACTTTGTACTAAAGTTCCCAAGCATTAAATAATAACTATTTAAGGATATTTTGTTTGCCAGCATATAATAGGTTGACATTTAATGGCAGCATTTACACTATATTCATTAAGGCAATCAGTGTTAACATGAGAAAGGATGATATCATGCATAAAGAAGATGGAGCTAAGCTGAGAGTTATCATGAAAAAAAGAATTACCCAGTTCTGATGCAGGAGATTGAGAAATAGGGGGGGAAAGGGAAAAAGGGAAAAATGAATTCTAATTCAAGAGCCTGAGAGACTCTTAGAGCGGTTATGTAGGCAGAATAGGAAAATCGGTAAAAAGAAAAAAAGTGAATTTTCTTGTGAAAGATAATTAGTTTGGGGGGAACATTCAAGTGGAAACACTATTGATAACAGAATATTTGCCCTATGTTGGGCTAAAAATATAAGTAGCTGACATAGATTTCTAATGATGCCCTACACTCCCTAATTCCTACCCCCTAGGTATTCAATGGAATATTAATCTATGTACTTTGGTGAAGAGATTTTGCAGATGGAATTAAGGCTACTAATCTATTCAGCTTAAGATAAGAAGAATATCATAGATTATTAAGGTGGGCTCATTGTAATCACAGGAGCCACTAAAAGCAGAAGAGGAAGGCAGAAGAGTTAATCGGAGAGATACCACTGAGGAGAGAAGCAGAGGGCAAGTGAGGCAGAATGGAAGGGTCAGAGAGATTGGAAGCAGGAGAATGACTCCACCCACTGCTGCTGACTTTGTATTTGGGGAGTGGAGGTAACATTCCAAGGAATGGAAGAAGTCTCTAAAAACTGAAAATGATCCCTGGCCAACAGCCAGCAAGGAAATGGGAACCTCAGTCCTACAACTGATTGGATTATTTCATGAACCAACTGAGTGACACTGTGCCTAGACTTCAGACCCAGACAACTCTTAGATAATATACATATATGGTTTTAAACCACCCAAAAGTGTAGTAATTTATTATGACAACAATAAAGTTGCTAATATAAAAGTGATTCAATGACTATGACTTAAGTGACAATGTAACTGAAGCACACAGGAAAGAGAGAATTTATGGTTTAAGATTAAGCCTTGGGAGTCCTACTTAAAAGGAGGGGATAACTGCGGAAACTGGGGTTAGTGAAGCCAAGGCAAGCAAAATGGAGGCTCAGGTTGCATGGATGGTCAGTGATCAAAAGGACAGTTGACAATTATAGGACCTCTTCAGGGTCATGGAAATAAAAGGAGCTAAAAACAGGAGTGGATGATCAATACATTTAATGTTACATAAAAGTCAAGTAGAACAAGGATGAAGAAAAAAATCACTATTTGAGGAAGTCACTGAAGCTGGAAATCAAATTTTAGGAATAAGAAGGGAGTGGCAAAGAAATGGTTTGTGACAAGTACATATTGCTTACTTTAGAAGAGTTTAGATATAAACTGTATAAAAGTGAGTTTGAACGAACAAAGGCATAAGGAATAACTGAAATAAAAGTGAGGTCAGTATAAAAGATGACCCTATTTTACCAAAGAACTGTCAATAGTTATTATAACATATTTATATTATGTTTTCACAGCATATTAAGTGAAAATGAAACCTACTAATTCTTAAAGTTCTCATGAGGGCATAACAAGGAAGCAGAGCAGAAAGAATAGATATTGGAGCAAACCCAGACCTAAAAACATGAGAAAGGCCTTAATATTCCTAAATTTCAGCTTTCTCAGCAAATATACAGGGCTAATAAAAAGGCTTCTCATGCTTGTCATGATGATTACATGAGAAAGTATGTACGAACCACCTAGCTCAGATTCAACAATCTGAACCAGGCTCAGAAGCCCCAAACAATCTGAACCAGGCTCAGAAGCCCCAAACTGAATACCACTCTCATAGTAAGTACGACCTTAGTGTCTGTCCTAGAGGAGGTTTGAGAACTGAGAATATTAAATGGTCCACAGCAAGATTTTCTCTATTTTTCCAATATTTCCCAATAAATAATAAATAAATGAAATGATCCTCCTAAATCACAGTACCATAGCCAACAATAGTGCTATTATGTCTTCATATTTATTCTCTTTGCTTTCTTCTATAGGTTACTATAAATTGCCTTTCTTTAATGCAAGGTTACCTTGAACAACTGTGTAGCTTGTGATCTGCTCAACTCCAAGGGGTACCATTTTCATCAAAATCAATTATATGAATTGCATAAGATTGCTGGGCCTTCATACTTAAGATTATAACACAATATATTACATTATAGACTTCTGTTTAAACTGGTTTAAATCCAGATCTAGGCATGTGGATTAAAATAGTGAGACTGGTTTCTTGATGAGGAAAAAAAAAAACCTTTTCTTTTAGACTGTTTTTGGTAGAATTTAAGCCTCCTTGAATAAGGCTTAGGGAAAAACTAGACTCGGAATAAAGCCTCTCTTAAAACCTATCTGTTTTTAACCAACTGTGGGCCCCACAGATGTATATATTTGATAATGTACCTGAAGAACCCCCCCATCATCACGAGTTGATGACAAGTTGTGAACATTATGAAGACTATATTTCAAAATGTTAAGTAGTAATTGAAAATCATCTCCTGCAAGATGTCACTTTTTTGAGTTGCACTACCCAAACTTTTTTTATAACTCTGTAGCAGGTTTTAAATTATTGATAAATGTATTTCAATTATTTTTCCAAAGATTACTTTATTTCAGATATTCTAGGTTTAAATTGTTTACATAGGTTTTGATTCTGTAGGATATCATTTAACATTTACTGTTTCAAGGAATCACTCTTTATCTTTTTTTAAATTTTTTAAAATGTTTATTTGTTTTTGAGAGAGAGAGAAACAGACAGAGTGCAAGTGAGGGAGGTACAGAGAGGGAGGGAGACACAGCATCCAAAGCAGGCTCCAGGCTCTGATCTGTCAGCACAGAGCCCCACATGGGGCTCAAACTCACAGACCATGAGATAATAACCTGAGCTCGAAGTCAGACGCTTAACTCTCTGAGCTACCCAGGTGACCCAGGAATCACTCTTTAATTAAGAACATTAAAATGATTTCTGATATGTATAAATTCATACTATTATTTATGTTTTCTCTTTGTTTTTATAGAAAATATATAAATAAGGTAATCTAAACTATGTGTATTACACTGTACCAATTTAAGCCATAATTATTACTATGAAGACTAAAATAAGAATTTTTCTATTTGCCTAAGTAAAAAATTAATGCGATTCAAGCAGTTATGAATGTCAATTGCTAACTTTAGCAATTATGATTTTATATGCTATTGAACCTTCTGGAATTCTGCTGTTTCTAGTATTTTAACAAGTCATGCTATAATTTTTTTTGTGGGGGGTGATAAAGGTATTAGTTCAGTATTGCTTTGGCATACTGTTTTTGAGGTCTCAGAATCCAGAATGAGACTTTATAGATTCTCTATGGATTTTATGGTGACTTAAACAATTTTCTGCATTTCAATTCCCTTATATAGTATACTTACCTTACCGAGTTGATATAATATGTATATAATTTAATATATTTTAAAGTAACTGGAAAAAAATAAACACATAATTTCTTACCTGCTTAGTAATAGTGCAATTTTATTTTGAATGACATAAATCTGAAATAAACTTAGCACTAGTTCTAAAAGAGTAAAGTACTAGAGTCCACACTAAGAAAAACATTGTATTCTTATGTGATCTGGTAAATATGGTAGACCAACCTGCCATAGATAAGCACTGTTCCCACTCCAAACACATAGGAATGTTGAATAAAATATCAAATTAAAAGAATCATAGGAATAGCTGACATTGAGGGAAAAAAATACTCTTTAAGTGCCATGAAAATATAAGGACTTTAAAGCCTGAGTCATCAGCGGGAATTCCCATGGTGGCTGATGTGGGATAGTTCATATATCAACTATATTCAAGAGTGGTAGGCCCATGCCCAAACTAGTCAGAGAGCAAAGAACCCATTTTATAAAGCCAAGAGCATCAAACGACTGCTGTTTTCACCAAAGGGAGACAAAAATAATTCTTACTGGAACAAACACGTCAAAAAGAATTCTATCACCTTCATAAGATTCTACAAATAAAAGAATAATCCATGAAATGATAAAAACTAGAAGGAACCATTTATGAGTGTGAGAATATAGCAACAACCCAAATAAAGACGCAACATAAAAACTATTCTAGAAGTAGCAAAACTAACAGGATATCACTAGAGGCAAATGCAAATGTGCTTTGCAGAAATAATATTGCAACTCCAAAACATAATATTCTTTTAGAAAACAATGGGTTCTGAAAATAAACTTACCATTAATAATTTAAAAACACAGGAAAAAAATGGCCATCATAATGGAAAGCCGATATACACATTTTTAAAAAAAATTTATGATAATAGTGCAGATAAACATTTTTAAAGACCATTTAAAATAGGTATGTTTAAAATGCTTAAGGAATAAAATATGGTTTACAAACAAAAATGCCAGATCACACCATATGAAACAAAGAAAAGACAGAGTATTACCAAGCAAATATGGCTTCTAGGAATTGTATATACACACATATACAAATACATATAATTAGTGTGATAATTAATTTCATATGTCAGCTTGACTAGATCATGGGATACCTACATGTCTGGTTAGGCATTATTTCTAGGTATGACTGTGAGAATCCTTCTGGAAGAGATTAGCATTTGAACTGACAGACTAAGTGATCTGCTTTGTTGAGGGTCTGAATAGAATAAAAAGTGGCAGAAGGGAGGATTCTCTCTGTCTCTCTGTCTCTCTGTCTCTCTCTCTCTTGACTACTTGAATGGAGACATCATTCGCCTCCTCCCTTTGGCACTCCTGCTTCTCAGACCTTGAGACTCCGACCATCAGCTCTCTGGCTCTCTGGCTTTAGAACTATACCACTAGCCTTCCTGAGTCTCCAGTTTACAGACAGCAGATTGTGGAACTTCTCAGACTCCATAATTGCATACGCCAATACCTTATAATAAATCTCTTGGGGTGCCTGGGTAGCTCAGTCGGTTGGGCGGCCAACTTCGGCTCAGGTCATGATCTCACGGTTCCTGAGTTCGAGCACCACTTCGGGCTCTGTGCTGACAGCTCAGAGCCTGGAGCCTGCTTCGGATTCTGTGTCTCCCTCTCTCTCTGCCCCTCCCCTACTCATGCTCTGTCTCTCAAAAATAAATAAACGTTAAAAAATTAAAAAAAAATAAATCTCTTTATGATACCTTATAATAAATCAATATCTTAGAATGAATACACACATACACAAATTCTTTCTACATCTGTCTATATATCTATATATATATATCTATTCCCTCTAAAAATCCATCCATCCATCCATCCATCCATCCACCTATCTATCTTGGTTCTGTTTCTTTGAAGATCCCTGATTAATGCATTTACTGTCACTGAAAATTAAAAAAAAAGTATTATAGGTTGTAAAATAGGTTATATAAGTAAAAAGAGAATTACTGAATTATTTTCTTCTAGTACTTGTCAGGACAATAAAATATCATGGGGTTCTTTCTCCCTTGTGTAAGTTTAATCTTATAAAAAACTAGAAGGAATCTGATGAGTCCTAAACTTAACATAAAAGCTATAAAAGAGCATCCAAGGAAAAAAGACAAATGTGTTGTGCCCATGTAGAGGGAATATAAGAGTAAAAAGAAGAATTTTATTTTATTTTTTTAATGTTTAGTTTTGAGACACAGATAGACAGAGTCGAGCAGGGGAGGGACAGAGAGAGGGAGATACAGTCTGAAGCAGGCTCCAGGCTCTGAGCTGTCAGCACAGAGTCTAATGTGAGGCTGGAACTCACGAACCATGAGATCATGATGGGAGCCGAAGTTGGATGCGTAAACAACTGAGCCACCCAGGTGGCTGAATATTAATACCAGCTGAATTTTAATATCAATGAAAATATATTATAAAATAAAAAATATAAAAGACGAAAAGAGCTTATTTGGTAGAAAAAGTAAACAATTCAAGAAGATATAATAATTTCAAATATAAATGCAACTAGAATTACAGCCTTGAGCTATTTAAACATACTAATGAAAACACAGAAATATGAAAATCAATATTAATTGGAGATTTTACATGCATCTGAAAACCTAGCAGGTCAAGTAAAAAAACAAAAAAAATGGAAACAACACACACACACGAGCAAAGAACTAGAAATAATCAAAGAAATATAATATGTAATAAGCAAAGAACTAGAAAGCACGTACGATAAGAAATAAGCAATATATACACATCCATATCTTTTATGGAGATTATATGTATGCCATATATATTATACATATATACAGATAGTATCTAACTCTCCGACTTACAAAAAGCTACAGTAATAAAGACAGTGTGTTAGTGGCCAAAGAATAGGCAAATAGATCAATGGAATAGAAAAGAGATCCCAGAAAATGCCTACACAAATATAGTCAACTGATCTTTGACAAAGGAGCAGAGGCAATTCAATGGAAAAAGGATAATTGCTATGGGCTGAATTGTGGCCCCCATCAATCACATATTGAAGCCCTAGCAATTCCCATCACGTGATAAGGTCTTTAAGAAAATGATTAAGATTAAATGAGATCATTAAGGTAGAACTCTGGTTCTATGGGATTAGTGCCCTTATAAGAAAAGATAAGAGAGAGATTGCTCTCTCTCTCTCTCTGCATGTGTATAAAGAAGTCATGTGAGCATACAATAATACATCAGCCACGGAAAAGCCAGGGGGAGAGGTCTCACCAGAAACACACCATGCTGTTACCCTTACTTGGACTTCTAGCCTCCAGAACTGTGAGAAAATTAAAAAAATAAAAAATAAAAAAATAAAAATCTGTTGTTGAAATTTGATCTCTTAATAACATACAACCTGTTTAAACTGAAAAATAAGATCTGTTCTTCAAGCCACCCAGTCTAAGGTATTTTATTATGGCAGCTCGAGCTGACTGAAACATTTGTCTTTTCAATTATTGGCACTGAAACAACTGGACAACTACGTGCAAAAAATCAATCAATCAATCAATGTAGACACAGACCTTACACATTTCCCCAAAATTAACTCAAGATGAACCACAGACCTAACGTAAAATGCGAAACTATAAAACTCCTAGACGATAAAATAAAAGTTAAGTGAACTTAAATTTTTTGATAATGACTTTTTAGATACAACACCATAAGCATAATTCATGAAAGAAAAAAATAAGATGGACATCATTAAATTAAAAACTCCTGTTCTATAAAAAAAAAAAAAAACAAAAACCAATGTTAAGAAGGGTGCCTGGGTGGCTCACTTGGTTAAACATCTGAGTTCAGCTCAGATCATGATTTCATGGTTTGTGAGTTCAAGCCCCATATCGGGCTCTCTGCTGTCAACACAGAGCCTGCTTCAGATCCTCTGTCCCCCTCTGACTCTGTCCCCCCTTGTAGATTCTCTCTCACAAATAAACATTTTTTAAAAAGTTAAGAGAATTATAAGACAAGCCATATACTGAGAGAAAATCTTTGCAAAATGCATATATAATAGAAGGATAAGTATACAAAATATACAAAGAACCCTTAAAACCCAATAATAAGAAAACAATCAATTTAAAAATAGAAAAAAAATCAGAACAGTTTTATATAACCAAAGAAGATATCCTGAAGGCAAATAAGCATATGATAAAATCTTTAACATCATGTGTCATTAGGGAACTGCAAATTAAAACAACAACGAGATACCACTACACACCTATTAGAAAAGGTGAGATCTAAAATAATGATAATACCAAGTGCTGGTGAGGATACTAAAGCAACAGAAACTCTCATTTATTGCTATGCAAAATGTTACAGTCACTTTGGAAGACAGTTTGGTGGTTTCTCACAAAACTAAATACGTACTCTTATCATGATAGAACAATTGCATTTTTTGATATTTAACTAAATGAATTGAAAATATGTCCACACAAAATCCTTCATACAAATGTGTATATCAGCCTTAATTATAATTACCAAAACTTAGAAGCAACCTAGATGTTCTTCAGTAGGTGAATAAATAAACCATGGTAAATCTAGACAATGGAATATTATTCAGCACTAAAAAGAAATGAGCTATCAAGCCATAGAAAGGCATGGAGAAATCTTAAAGGCACATTACTAAGTGAAAGTAGCCAGTCCGAAAAGGCTAAATACTGTATGATTCTAACTATATGACATTCTGAAAAAGGTAAAATTATGAAGATGGTAAAAAAGAAAAAAAAATCACTGGCTGCCAGTAAATCCCAGAATAAAATATAAATTCCAAATCAGTAAAACAGGAATAAATATCGATCAAACAGAAAGCAAAAAGAAAACATGCATATAATGAAAAGTATTTTATTTTAATTAAATAAATAAATATATATATATATATATATATATATATATATGAGAGTGCACATGCAAGTAGGGGAAGGGAAAAGGAAGAGGGAGAGAGAATCTTAAGTAGGCTTCATGTCCAGCACGGAGCCCTAGGTGGGGTTCAGTCTCAGGATGGATGTTCAGTCTCATGATTGTGAGATCACAATCTCAGACGAAATCAAGAGTCAGATGCTTAACTGAATGACCCGTCCAGATCTCCCAGAAAAACATTTTAAAAAATAGAATAAGAAGCTAGTAATAAATCTAAATATATTAATAAGCACAATAAGCATGGTTGATCACATTAGTGTTCAAAATATTTGCTTCCCCTTCACTGGACTGATATCATGCTTGGCCATATGTTTTGTTGAGTAACACAAAAGATTGAATTGTCAAATTAAACCCAAATGGGTCAGTCATCATACCCAAAATCAGGTTCTGCTAATAATTTCAAGGATACAGATAATCAAGATAAAGCAAAGAGACTTTTGAGACAGGCTGAGCAGCTTCCTGGGTTCTTTCCTTTCCACAGTGGACGTTCAGTCTTGGCCAAGAATAGAAAAGATCTCTAAGTGAAGTATATAAGTTATTACCTCGGATATCAGGGAGCATTTTGTTTATGAAACATCTCCAATTTCCAACTAACTCATGTGTTATTTTCCAGGGAACCATAACCCATAAACCCATAATTCTGTTTTTATTTATTATAAGAATTCTTTAGCTAGGAGAACACCATTAAGAACTTTCCCTAGATAAGGACTTTCTTTCTAGTAAATATCATTAACCTACTGACCCAGACATTCAGTTATGATGTTGTCAAGGAGATATGACTGAAGCATCCCCTTGGTATGAGAGTGATTAGATCGCAAGCTAGATCATTAAACACTTCCTTCCATATTTATAATGCTGTTCTTTTGGGGAGGATTATATTTCCCGATGTCATTGAATTTAGGTCTATCCATTTGCACTGCTTTGGTCAAAAAAATGTGAGTGATTGTGAAGTGTATCACTTCTACAAACCTTTAAGAACCAGGCCATGATTTGCCATTTATCTCTTCCACTCTACCAAGAGAATAGCAGTGTCGCAGGCAAAGGCTACACTGTTATCCTTGGTTCTAAGTGAAAAAGACATGATCGACAGTAGAATGAGCAAGAATTAAACTCTCTGCTTAAAAGCCACTGACCAGGTTGTTTGTCACTGCACCCGATTAGAGTAAGTCAAAGCAAAATCTTAGCATGCTGGACCCTAAACAGAAAGACTGAAGGAATATGCTTGTGATCACAGAACTCCAAGAATATTATTTTATCTCATTCAACATTATTTTTTCTGAATTATGCTATAATGCATTAAGGTTATACCCAGAATATGAGTAAATTTTTGTATTGATAGTATCATAATAATTAATAGTATAGTCTGGGAGTACTTTATTAGTCAAATAGTGTGGGTAGCCAAGCTGCTGTTGCTTTAAAAGAGTCCCATGTATTTAAGCTCCTGCATCTGAATCTACAAAAATCTACTCCCCATCATATAGGCAAGAAATCCATAATGTAAACTAGGCATGAATAGTTAAGAGAAATAACACAGTATATAATAAAACTTCTACAGGTTCCAAAAACAAAAACATAAAAGGAAAGCTCCTGAATTTTTTTTCTCAACTCTGTAGAAATATGGGTAGTAAGAGTGAATGACCCTTTTTTCCATACTGAAGTTCTTTGTATTTCCATGGGAAATGCTCTCGTATATCTATTCAAGTTGTAAGAAGAAGATGCTCATAATTTTTTAGATGAAATCTTAAATGTACATGACCACTCATATAAAAGTAATAGACCCTGCCATGTGTATATATTTCAGATATAATTTGATCATTCGTTAAATCTTCCTTTACCTCTTAAGGCAAGTTTATATCAAAATTCCAACTACACAACTATGTGTAGGAAACAATTTCAAAATGCAAAGGAAGTTGTTCCTCTTGCGATTGAGTTATCTTAGTGATGGAAAACACAAAAATAATATTGGCTAAAAATAAATGCTTACTTTTCTCATGCATAAATGTCAGCAGAAAATTGTTGGTCTGTGTATTTCACAGTTATCAATAAGAGAAATGTAGAGTCTTTTTCAAACCATTTTTCCCATACATACCTTTTGTCTTAATAAATAAAACATTCATGGCTTAGATTTTAAATCATATTTACAGATGAAGAACACTTCTAGGCCCAAACAAGTTAGTAGCGAAGCTACTACTGCTGTAAGGAATACATGCCCTGCTTGCATTTTAAGCCTAAAGAGCAGAGACTTGATGCTGGAGAACATCATATGTATCACCTGCTAGACTGGAGAACGGAAACCGAATAAAGAGCAGAGACTCAAAGTAACCACCATCTGATACCTTTACCTTCATGCTACGGAAGCAAATGAAAACTTTGTTGCTTTGAGATTAGCTAGAAAGAGGTTTCTTGATTATATTAAGTGAAACTTTCTCTCTTTGTTAACAGTTAGGCCAAGGGCATTAACTATATAAGGGAATGCACTCATAAATACAGAATACTAGGACACTGAAGAAGAAGCCACACAGATATCTTGTTTCTTCAAATATCAGAAACTTCTACACGATAGCAGTAGAGCAGTGGATCATCTCCACTTCTCCTAAAGGCTTAGTCCAACAACCTCCTGTGGGCTTTTGCAACAAAAAAAGGCTCCCTGTACTTGGGACATCATCTGCTGGGCTATGAGATCTAGCCAGCTTTCTAGACTACCGGCAACTTTTATTTTATGATCCCCTTATAGATATCACCTCCACCAGCTATTTCCTCAGGCAGGTAGTCCTCCTGATCAACGTGGACATCAACATCTTTTTTTGGTGGCAATTTTGTGGATGGGAATCACTTTTTGCACTGCATCCTTTACCAGAGGGAAATCCTGTTTCCTGCAAGGAACAATCATTCGGGGCTCTAACAACTGGTACAAATCTTGGAGGGACTGGTCCATTCAGCAGCACTTGGTACCTGGTTGTATCTTTTATCACCTTGCTGAGCCCCTGTTTTGCTTCACTTAGTAGGTCAGTAATAAGGTCATCTCTCACTCAGATGACTTTGGGCCTTGCTTGATTCACCAAATTGGATATGTGAATCTTCCTCTGCTGCTCAATCTGCTTTTCTTTCTTCACATAAGTATTCCATAATCTTCATTTTTGGGGTTTGCGCAAGATGACCTTTCTTAATGTTGAAGTCTTCCTCTGCCTTCTCATCTATTTTTTTCTGCTTTCTCAGCTTCTTGTTCAAAAAAAGCCATCATACACTTAATCTGCTTTTGCATGTCAGCATCACTGAAGGCCATGGTAAAGGCAATGCTAGGCTGGTGGGCAACTGGCTTGAGCTTAGGTTTAAAAGGGAGGCTGAAAGGAAGGGGAAAGGAAAATCCAGCAGAGGTTTGGCTTCCTTTGTTTTGTAATTCCAGCTTCTGCTTCCTCTCCGATCATTTTTGAATCATGGTTTCCATCTCATAGTCCAAGATAGCTAGTCTAGCTCAAACTATCACATATGCATGCCAACCAGAAGGAAGGAGAAAAAATACAGAGGAAGGACATTTCTTCTCTCTTTAAGCACATTTTCTGGAAGTTAAATATACCTTTTCTTCCACATGGATTCTACTGATCAGAATAGTCAAAATAGCAAATCTAGCTACAAAGAAGGCTTGGAAATACAAGGCCTATGTTGCACAACCATACATACAGGAAATATTGGGAAGATCAGTTGCTGAAGAAAAAGGAAAGAATACATAAAGAGGAAAAATCATCTGCCGTATGATTTGACTCATTTGACTATGAGAATTTGGATCATTTTCTGTCTGGATAACTTCGGAAAAATTCATTAAAATTACTTTGAACACTGGGGTGCCTGGGCTCAGTCGGTTGGGGGTCCGACTTCAGCTCAGGTCATGATCTCACTATTCCTGGGTTCAAGCTCTGTGTCGGGCTCTGTGCTGACAGCTCAGAGCCTGATGCCTGTTCCAGATTCTGTGTCTCCCTCTCTCTGTCCCTCCTCAACTTGTACTCTGTGTGTGTGTCTCTCTCTCAAAAATAAATAAACCATTAAAAAATTAAATAAAATATTGTGAACGTTAAAAGAAACTCTTATTATACCTGATAAAGGTAGTACTAAAATTCCTTTATATATTCCCAAACTAGATTGTAGTACTGAATAGGTAAACTACATTTACCTTCATTTTGCAGACATATCCTAATAACCTGATACATACAGAATAAGATTTTGAAGATCACTTTAGACAGCTTTTTGAATCAACAAAGACTAAGCTTTTTAGGAATTCCAAGCTAAGAATCCTAATTCTTAGGATATTTTAGAAACCCAACAGCATTAGAGAAGGGAGTTAATGACTTTGTTCTATTCAACAACATATACAAATGATTCTTAATGCTGGTTAATAACAAACAAATAAAAAAGGCAAGAATGGCTCATATTGAATACATTATGTTTTTTTCTTAATCTAAGCACATCAAATGGATTATCTCACTTGTTACTGACGGGTCATAAATAATTACATTCTTCTCATTTAGGTACATATTTTCAGGTACTTAATTTTATAGCTTGAAAAAATTTGTTTTTATTTATATGAAATTGATTTCATTTTTATTTTAATTTTAAATGTACTAACTGTTTTATATTTTTTACAAGTTGCCTTTTATTTAGTAAATTAACTTCATGGTCCATTTTCAGTAGTGGCATACATTTCCTTTTAAAATAAATTAATATAAATAAATAGAGCTTTTTAAAGAATTATATTAAGTACAAGCGGTAGGTGGATATGGCAAAAATGTGAATGTGGTAAATAAATGACTGACAGACTACATGGAGAAAAATGTACCTATATCTTCAAGCAATCTTTCATACATAGTATTTAGGTATTTAGACCAATTAAAATTTTGGTGGTTATTGATATGCAGTAAGTTTAAGATTTTGCTTGTTTGAGATGTTTTGAAGCACACTTTCCAACATTCCATGTTAAGGGAAGAAACATGCATTAATAGCCAATGAACTGTGAAGAAATTTATACAGAAAAATGAAGCACCTAATATCAATAGAAGACTGTCCACCTCTACAGGGTTAATACAGAAAGTGCCAGAGCACCAATATTAATAACCAATAATGACTCATGAATTATAATAAAATATCCATTTACCATCTAACTTTTAACAAAATAACTTCTTTGATTCACTAGAAAATACATTGCTTGCAAGAGGTAAGCACCTGGTTATTGTATTTTTGATAGTGTAAGATCTGTACTGGCCATCATCCACAGCTAACTTGTAATGAAATGTATCTTACTCATATTTCTGTGTCTGTTGGTAAAATCAATAGTAACCAAGTCAAGAAAATTCCTGATTTACTGTGCCCTCAATAATAATAAAATATTTTTAAAGTTATTAATATTCATTAGAAAGTTCACAAGAACTTAATGATACATCCATATAACACACATACACATTCCCACAGTAGCCTACATTTCTCAAACTGTTTTTGTTTTGTTTTGTTTTGTTTACTGGTACACTTTAGAATATTGTAGTTCTGGTGACAAAGTGATAAAGGGATTCAAACCACATCAAAATATTAGAAATAAGTAAAATATTATCATTACTACAGAACAAAAATAACTCCTGGTGTCTATAAAAGCATCTTTGGTTACCTAAGCATTAAGTGTGACTGTCTTACACTGTGTCAGAGTTTAAGTTAAAAGCTTTATTTCACTGACCGAATTCTTGCCTATGTTCATGGAGCAGGGTTCTCACATGTTATATACAATAAAGAAATTTTCAAGTACCTGGCTTCACAGGTCTCCTCTCTCACTTTCACCTCATAACAGAATATATACTCAATTATAGCAACAATAAACCTCACATATTTCTCAAAAGAGGAGCACACTGTGAAAAGTTGGCAGGACACCAAAGAACTATGGAAAACTTTCTGAGAGCCACTGGCTCCTAAAACAACATAGCTTGCTTCAACGAGGAATGGTCTATCATCTCATCTATGTTCTTTTGACTAAATACATGTTAGTATTCAACATACATATTTCTTTTTCAATACAAATGTATTTTTATCACTCTTAGATTTTTTTACTTGAATACCGTCTACCTTCATGTTTAAGAAGTAAACCTGAATGTTTACAGATCTTTTAACATTTTATAAAACCTGTGGCATACCCAGCATGCTGCTCATATGTATAGCACACTGTCAGAGCCTTGACTACATTCTTTGAATGGTGCCATTTCAGTATATTCCTGAGGGCTTCTAAATCCCATTATCTCCATCTCTGTTCCTCAGGGTTTTGTTTTCCCGAAAATATGGAAAGCTATTCCATCCAAGCGTACAATAAGCCAGAAGTCCTGGGGAATGAGCATCCCCTGGAAATAGCCCTCAATCAGAGATTGATGGGAATTGTGTATAAATGTCTCAGAGCCCTTGCTCTTTTATTGAGATAATTTTGAGGCATACATTCTACACAATCCCCCAGAGTCTTCCCTAGTAATGAACTTCAGCCACCCACCTAGATAAATACCTGGCCTGGTCACACATCTAATATTTGCTGCCGTCTTTTTCCTGGTCACTTTCCTCCTTCTTCCTGCAACCCTCAAAAATGGCCACTTGCACCTGTAATTTTTATTCACATCTTCCCTCCTTAGCTTGGGGAAACAAATTAAGGCAATATGATACGTTTATCTCTGAATTGTCCTTTTTGCAATTGTCCTTTTCTTCTTTTGTCTTAGTATAATATCTTAAAACTACTTGTATAAACATTACAGGAACCACTTTTCTGATCACTTTGGTTTGACTCACACTACCACAAGTTTTCTTCCTAAAACACAGGGTTGGGCTTGACTCAAACCTGTTCACAAATTTTCATCGCCTCTTCTATAACGGCCTAATATGCAAAATCTTCCAAAATCTTACTAATGAGGGAAACAAAGGCAAGAAAAATGTAGTTTAAATTAAATTCCCTTACAGACTGCAGACCTTTGATAGATGTCAGATACCTGCAGGATGTAACACTCCCCAAGATGTCAATGGTTGCCTTAATGCCTTAATGTTTACACTTCCTTAAAAACTAAAGCAACCTTACCTTGACAATAGCTAAACCGTCAGGGTCCTGTGAGATCCTGCTTTCAACATCCAGAAATTCCTTGGAGACCTATGTTATCTCTAACCTCCTCTCCCTCTACAAACTTGAAAGTATATAATCAGTAGCTCCTCATAACCTCATTGCAGCTCTTTCTGCCCATGGGTCCTGTCCTCATGCTTTAATAAAATCACCTTTTTTCACCAAAGATGTCTCGAGAATTCTTTCTTGGGCGTTTGCTCACAAACCTCTCTTCAGATTTCATCATTACTGAGCTATTTTCTTTCAATCTTACCTTCCACTTTATCATCCACTTTACTCCTGCCAGACCAGAGAAGAGGTCACCACCAAAGCAAGTTCCCATGCTCCCAATCTTCAGTGCATCTGCTCATGCTGCTTTCTCTGCCTAGAGTGGTGGTGGTCAACATTGTAGCCATTAAATCTAAATTAATAAAAATTAAATAAGTTTAAAAATTCAGTTCAAGCATTTCAAGTTCTCAACTGAGGACTATGTGGCTACCATAATAGATAATAGTTATAAAATATTTCTATCATCACAGAAAGTTCTATTGAACAGAGCTGGTCTGGAATATTATTTTATACCCAGTTTTTGAAAACTACTTTTTTAAGTTCCATCTTAAAGCTAACTTCCTGTGAAAACTTCTCTTAAAATAGAATTAATTTTGTCATGTGCCTCCATTCATTAATTTAACTTTAGTTCATTCAATCATATGACAGATAACTGTGTATTTTATATATGAATATCGGTATATATAAACAATTTACACATATGTAGATTTCTTAAAGACAAAATTAAGGCATTCTCATTTTTGTACTTTGGAGATACTTAGCAAAGTGCTTTACTTATCAACAAATATTCATTTAATTCTTATGAACTAGTCAAACTGACTTAAGCCCCTCTGCATATTATTTCTATAAGGTTCTTTTAAACCACTTCTTTCCTAATTCTGTATTTTTGGTATCTTTACTTACAATCTACAGCCTTTATTAAATTTTGAAAGCTTACTGAAATTATTTTGAATCTTAATTGCATCATCTTGCCTAAATTAATAATGCCATTTGTATATTATGTAAAAATTTGATACAAGGTTTATTTTATTTCTCAGAGTATCAATTTTTTTCATTTTTTTCTCTGACATCCAAAAACACTGATGGAAGCTTCCAGTTCCTTTCCAGAATAAGATTCCAGAGAATAGAAACTATGTACATGTCATTACATGTGCCTATTTCCTTGCATAGAATTTCACCTAATGTCTCTTTATTTTGATGCTGTGGTCCCTTCCAGAGCCAATTTTTTTTAAAGTTTGTTTATTTTGAGAGAGAGACAGAGCACAAGATGGGGAAGGGCTGATAGAGAGGGAGAGGGATAATCCTAAGCAGGCTTCACACAGTCAGTATAGAGCCCAATGCACGGCTGATCTCAAGAACCATGAAACCATGACCGGAGCCAAATTCCATGGTCAGAGGCTTGACCGACTGAGCCACCCAGGCACCCCTCCAGAGCCAATTTGTAGAGAGAATTCATGCATACAAGTGGAGCTGAAGTGTTTCAATTGTTCTTCAACATAGGAACTAGGTCCTTATTTAAATCTATTTTTTAACTAAACATTAATAGATGTTTTGAATAGAGTTTGTCAAAAATAACCTTAAGGGGCACATGGTAGTTCAGTCGGTAGTTTCTGGCTCTCAGTTTCAGCTTAGGTCATGATCTCATGGTTTGATTCGTGAGTTTGAGCCCTGTGTGGGGCCTGCACTGACAGTACAGAGCCTGCTTGGGATTCTCTCTCTCTCTGCCCCTCCCCTACACATGCACTCACATTTTCATTCTCTCTCTCAAAATAAATAAACTTAAAAAAATAACCCTAGAGACCTCCACTCAAGCTTTCAGTCTTCTTAGATTTGATTCAGTGTCTTTACATTTTGCTGTTAAACCTGTTGTATATCGAAATAGTACCATCATATTCCTCAGTCTTTATGATCTTCTCCATATAGGCATTAAGAAAGACACAAACCAAATTGATTTTCCTTTTTATAGGAATAGTATAGATTCTCTAAATGATCACTAAACTCTTTTCAAAATCCTGGCAAACTGTGGCAGAATCTAAGCTTAAAAGGTCCTAAGAGAATTTTTTTTAAGTTTATTTATTTTGAGAGATAATGAGGGAGTGGGGAAAGAGAAGGGAGAGGGGAAAGGAGAGAGAATCCCAAGCAGGCTCTGCAGTGTCACCACGTAGCCTGATATAGGCTCAAACCAGAGATCACGCATAAGCCAAATTTGGACACTTAATGATTGAGCCACCCAGAAGCCTCCAAGAGAATTTTTTAAAAGCATCTATTTATTAATAAAGCCTGCACATTTTTAATGCATTTTCCTTTGAGGTACCAAATGATAGATTCATTGCCTTTGGAAAAAGTCCCTAATACTAGAGTCAAATCTATGGTGAACTTTCTGTTCAAAAGTGCTTACTGAACTACATCATACTGAAGAATATATTTAATTTTCTCAACTAGGATAAATAAGGTTTGAATATAAATGACCTCCAAACACTGACTCTTATCTATTACATTTCTCAAGTTCAAGACAAAAATAGGTTAAAAATAAAAATTTGAGAAATAATATCTAATGATTTGTAATCTAATCTGAAAAATCATATGATTCCATACATTTTGTTACTCATGTCTAGTAATTTTAGATTTTTAACTTTTAAAATAGAAAATATAATCTTACTTTCTTTAAGCTTTAATTAAGGATAGAATATTCAAAAATGTCTAACACCTGCTTTATAATAAGTAGAGCATTATTTCAAATGTCAGATGGACCAATTAAGACATTCTTTAAGATGATGCAAAACCCTGTGATATAGGTAGGTTTTTTTTTCAGATCCGAATTTAAATATGCATTCTAAGAATGTACTATTATCTAAGTACATGTTAATGAAATACTTTCATTTTTACCCTTGAGACAGCGCAAAGCACTGTCATGTTTTTTTCTTCTATAGCATCCCTTCCTCATTCTTGTCTTCCAATTCCACTGTTTTAACATCCATGCTTTTATTTCCCCATGACTAATGCCACTAGAAGAAGCTCATATTTTAAAGAGAATTGAGCTTCCCAGAACAAAGGAAGAATTACAGGCTTTTAACCTGCAAGTAAGAGGAAATTAACATTGTTAGAAGATAAAAGGTAGAGAGACATATAGACTGAATTGGTATATATAAATACTTTACAAAGACTATCTTCAGCCAGCTCCTATACTGACACAAATTATTTGACAAAGTTTATTCCATTCACACAGTAAGAACCCCACTGGTGGCTTCTACCTGAATCAACCATTCAGCACATATTCCCAGCACTCTCCAGCCACAAGTTTCATGAAGTGGTCTCTAAAAAATTTCATTTACAGTTCCTAATACCTTTCTTACATCCACAACTGTAAATAGTTGATTTTGCACACACTGACTGGGTTCTCTATGTCTGGTCAGAGGATAATTTCACAACTTCATTCCCATCAGGCAAAGATCATGGTTTTTATCTTTTGTTGACTTTTGGTGCTTTGTTTATATTGAGTTGGTAGCATTTAACAGCTTGCTTCTAATTTTCCTATTTCACATCATTCTTCCCCAATAATCTCCAAGGTCCACTAGAGCCAAGGCCTGGTGTTATTCATCACTAAAGTTTTCTCTGCACTTGACTTTGGATTATGGGATATGTGGTTCTTAGTCTTATCAGTATGTATGGCTTAATCTTTCCACACTGACAAAGACAATCACCACATCACTGGAGGCAACATGAAGATCGGGCTTCCAGATTTTCTATCTAAACTCACAGCTGGGAGAAACTTTCCTGTTGGTCAGCAGTAACTTAGGCAAGTATTGATTGATTCACATTCAAACAAAGCCTTGCAGCACCTGTGTGCAACAGAAGTAGCCTATCTGATGAAATGTCACCATTTCAATGGAGCACCATTTAAACCCTCTGTTCTTTGTCTTCTCTCCACACTAGACTTTATATTGAGGTTCCTTAAACAGACTATTTGTCTGTATTAGATTTGAATTCTATCCATCTATCCTTATACACAGCATGACCAAAATCATAACCTGATGGCTATAAAAATAATGTTTGAAGACTCATAAGAATCCAACTCCATCTTGAAAGCACAGTGTCTGTTATAAAGTTCTTTAAAGACTTGGGAGTTTAGAAGACTACAATTTAACAATTATCCATCTGTAGCCTTTGTGACATTAGGAACACAATGGTTGAGTTTTATATCTAACAGTGTAGTTCTGCAGTCAAATAAGATGTTTACTGACATTCTACTGAGTCAAAGAAACCAATATTCTGCGGATGACATGGGTGGGAGTAAAGGAGAAGATGAGTTTTTAACTTAGATCTTTATCAGGAAGTTAGCTTTCTCCACAAAAGACTCAAGACAGACTGAAGAATGCAGAATGCAGACCATAACAGAGCTCAAAGATAAGAAAAAACAAGAAACTCTAGATTCACCCAAGTATAAAAACAAATCTTCCTTGAATAACATTGAGCCAAGCAGAGGGCCAGAATTTTGCTATTTCGTGGAAATAAGAAAGCACTATATGCCAAAGCTTGATAAAGTTTTAGAACTCAGAATGAATAAGTGCATTAAAAAAAGGATTGTCTGCAAAACAGAAGTTTTTGTTTGAGTGTGTATATGTGTGTTGTGTGTGTGTGTATATGAGTGTGTGTGTGTGTGTGTATGAGAGAGAGAGAGAGAGAGAGAGAGAGAGAGAGAATGCCAGAAAATTACATTTTATGCACCCATTGCCACAGAAACAGAAGAGAAATATGGACCACATCATAATAAATACTGCTCTTTAAAACATTTAAAGAGTATATTAGTGTGAAGGCATTAGAAGTTTACATATCTTTCTGCTATATGTCATTTAGGAGGTATACATACACATTTATATATTATAATACATTCTACTAAATTACATTCTATATTTTATTATATATGATATAATATATACTATATGTTGCTATTATATAAATACATATTTCATGTATATATAAAATTTCATTCTTTTTATCAAAATTTTGTTTTGTTCTTGCCTTACAGCCCTCAGTTAAAGAGATCCTCCAAGTATTTTTTTAGAAAATTTTCCGTATTGGGTAGACCTTCTCTGTGTAATGTAGCAGGAAAAACTGGACAAAACTGGATGCGGTACTCATTTGAGAATCTTTTTTTTTTTAAGTTTATTTATTGTGAGAAAGAAAGTGAGAGAGAGTAGGACAGGGGCAGAGACAGAGGGTGAGAGAGAACCTCAAGCAGGCTCCACACTGTCAGCACAGAGCCAAATGTAGGGCTCAAACCCATGAACCACGAGATTATGACCCGAGCCCAAGTAGGATACGTAAATGACTGAGCCACGCAGGTGGCCTGAGAATCTTATTTAATAGAACATATTTATTGAAACTACATTATATGCTGTGCCATGGAGAGGGAAGTCTTAAAAATGTGTAGCACCTTATATCTATAGTTGTCAGTGACACACACAAAAGAATGAAATTCAAAGCATAGTATATTTACTCATGGGTGACTTGACAGGGTTCACTTCAAATATACTCAGGCCCCTGAAAAACTGTTATTAAAATATAACTTGATAAGCAAATGAAACTCAACTTTCCACTGATAGGAATATAAATTGTTCAATGTTACATATATTGGGCTACAGATATGTGAGTTTTCTTCCAATTATAAATTGTTGTAGTATATGCAGAATTTTCTGTAGACAAGTTCAAGTGATAATGGCAATTCTTTTTCAGAGATCATCAAAGAAACCACCCTCTAAAGAGCTGTGTTCCCATCGACAAGAATCATCAATCTCAGTTTTCTTTATACTTAGAATAAAGGTATATTCTATGCATGTAAAAAAAATCACCTAATATATATTCAAACACACATGAAGGAATTCAGGAATTTTTTCCACTTTCTAGAATTAGTTAATATAAAAAAACAACAACTAATCTTTCTGCTATAGAATTACTTACTATAAGGTTTGGGGTGCCTGGGTGGCTCAGATGGTTAAGTGTCCGACTTTGGCTCAGGTCTTGATCTCATGGTTCATAGGTTCAAGCCCCATGTCAGGCTCTGTGCTGAGAGCTCAGAGCCTGGAGCCTGCTTTGGAATCTGTCTCCCTCTCTCTCTGCCCCTCCCCCTCTCATGCTCTGTCTCTCTCTGTCTGAAAAATAAATAAAAGGCTTTGATTTGTGTTAAAAAAAGATTAAGGTTTATATTAATAAAAATTCAAGAAAATGTTTTCTTATATATTGCATTATCTTAAAGAGTCATTCAGTGAATCATTTTTCTTCCAAATATATCAACTCTACTGTCTATTGTCATATGGTGTCCATGTTTTGTGCATTTTAAAGCATCTATTCATTAGCAGGGATATAATGAGCATCAGCTGTATGCAAGGCTCTATTCTAATGAGCATAAGAAGTATATACAGTACTTTCCTCAAAGAGCCTACAACTGATTTATGAGGTTAAATTATATGCTAATCATATATAAACAATGTAATAAAAAGGGTAATGTATATATTACCAACGAGTCAATACATACACATATATGATGCTAAAATCACACATAAAATATTTCAGCATGGATTAGTCACTAATGCAATAGCGTGTCAGATTATGCAGATTTCACCAGGAAGTAAAATGTTTAGGAAAAGCTTAACAATAACAATATGAAATTAGATTGTGCCTTAAAAGTGAATAAACTACAAATACATTCAAAACCTTGGTAGATCTGTAAAAGAGCATAAGAAATGGGTTAAAATATAGTGTCTAAGAAATTTTGAAGTGAAAGAATAGACTAGACTTTCCAGGAAAAAGGATAGAATTGAAAGATTAATTTGAAGGGTAGACTGAACTCAGACTTTAGAGAATTTTGTATTCTAACTAAGGAAGTTTTGGCTGCATTATTTCATATGAAATGAGAAGCCATAGCAAGTTTTTTCCAAAATAAATTATGCTGGAAAAAAATTTTATGATTAGTCATATAAGAATGAGTATTAGGGAGAGGGAAACTACAGATGAAGAAAACTCGCTTGGGACTATTTCAAATTCTGTAGTGATTAGAGTCTGAAGTGATTAGAGTCTGACCTGTGTGTCATCTGTATGTGGAACAAATGGAAAAGAAGGAAGGAATGCTCTTTTTTTTTTTTTTACAGTTTATTTATTTTGAGACAGAGAGCCTCCCAAGCAGACTCCATGCTGTCAGTACAGAGCCCGATGTGGGGCTTCTTCTCACAAACCATGAGATCATGACCTGAGCAGCAATCAAGAGCTGGACATTGACTGACCAAGCCACCATGGTCTAGAAGGAATGGTCTCAATGGATGTTTTGTTTTTTTTAAATGATTGGGTTTGGTAAAGGATTTGAAATGGTCATGGTGGGGGGAAACAGAACAATTCAGGTTTTAATCCTGGATGATTGAAAAGTGTTTATATGATTAATTGAGAAAAGGATGTTTGAGAGGTAACAACATCTGCATTACAAAAATTGAGTTTGAGGTCATAATGGATTAACCAAAGGGACATGATTATGAAAAAAGATGAAGATACAGAACTGGATATCAGAACCACAGAAATACATGGATAATGATGCCTGAATAAAAAGAGAGGGGATTTACTACTGAGAGATTGTTTGTGATGATCAATACTGCACACTCCATGGAAGGGTGAAAGATAAAGCAGATTTGGTGCAACAAGAAAAGGAGGCAGTGTAGACCACTTATGTTTAAACAACTATACTATTAAGAGAAGAAATAATAGATAATACAAGGAAGAAAAGTATAATTTAAAAATGTGCACTATATTCATCCAAGTTTTTACTCATGACGAAGACAAACAAAAATCTCATATATACAAGGTCTTAGAATTTCAGTCTTAGAATATAAACATTTGAAAATTTTTAAACATACATATATATGAGAAATTATATATGTGTTTATGTATATCTATCTATATATGTGTGTGTATATGCCTATCTCTATATATTTTTGTGTTGTGTGTCAATACCAGCGTTTTTAAGAGAGTCATAAAACAAACAAACAAACAAAAACAAAACAAACCAGAACTGAATCTAGCATTAAATGAGTCTCTGGAGAATAAAAGTAATGTAATATAAGAATTTTTAAAAGATGCTCCTGAGAAAAATATTCCTGAACTACAGAGTTATGACTCTTTGGACCTGGAAAGCTCATTTGACAAGGTAAGCCTAGGACTTCCCAGGTTAACCCACTACCCTAAAAGGAAGCTCTCTCTACGGAGGATTGTATGATTGTCAGGACCTTAGCTGAGGAAGTAATTCCTTTGAGATAATGCCATGTTATATTAAAGTAAAAGAATGAAGGCAAAAACAATTTGAGGGTTTGGTCTACAGTGTACTCAACTTTGGTATTCACCACAGCCCTAAACATAGTAGGACCTCAATTACTAGCTTTTCAAGGAAATAAAAGAGTTGGCCCTGAGCTACTCCTACTTTAGCATCATAGTGTTTTCCAAACGTATCTTAACATTAGTCTTTTCTATAATTAATTAAAACTTTAATATTCTCTTTGTTTGGGTTTATTAGGTGAGGTGGCTACACCAAAGGGAATATTCATTTTGGGAATTTAATGACATGAAAACAATTTCCATTGACATTCTGATTTAAAATTCAAGGACATCTGAACAGTAGGTTTGTGAAAAGGTGTTAAAGGCCTTCTGGCTGTTTATTTCAACAACTTAGTGTGTTTTCCCCCCCTTTAACCATCTTACCTCATATTTAACAGGCATGCCATTGCATGACCAGGAGTTTGAAACATAAATGATTGCAGCTGTCAGGGCCTCATGTCTGAATTCTTGACTTCCTTTAGGAACATGTGGGCTGTGTGATGTTTTCTAGTAGCAAACCATTTCAAAAGGAGGCTGGTTCTTTCATGTAAATTAATTTCTACAGCTGTAACTTTCACACTTTGCCTGGGGCTCTTCTTTGTGACTTCTGCATTTATTTAACACACAGCCTTTTGAAAATTAAAATGTATTTTTATTGAGTTTCACTTTTATTGGAGACAGCTTGAAATTATTACTTGATCTGCATTTTAAAAACAACTAATAAACACGTCTCTCTTAAACAATTATCTGCACAGGTGGCTTCCAGTACTGCCCTCCTGCTCACTCTTGCCCTTGTAACATTTGATTCACTTTGCTATTACGTGTCTTTTCATTAACCTAAGGAAAATTTTATTCAAGCACATGATCTAGCCCAAATTAACTTTTGAGTTGCTTGGAAATTCACACTTTTCAAAATTGCAATGATCACCCATGATACTATATTCTGGCAAATCAAACAGAATGTATAATTACAACATTCTTTCTGACTTTTATCTAGTTAAGCTCAAGATTGTGTCAGTTCTAGTTACCCTTAAAAATCTACTTTAGTTCTACTAAACATAGAAATTGCCATAGCCATTTATCCTGTTTATTTTCCTTATAAAATCTTGAATTCTTCCTAAGGACATGAAGCATAGTTTTATTATTGATAACAGAAACTGTAGAAATGCCTATTTTAAAGACAGTGAATTTTTTCATTCAAGTATATTTTTTGGCAGCAAACATATGATCAAGACTTTACTGGTAATAGGGAAAAAGTCTGGATTGTATAGGTGTGCAGTATTTTAAAAAAGTATATTCATCTTTGACAGTTTGTTTCATGAAAGTATAACTGGGATCTAAAAGTCAGGTGGAGTAGGGTTCAAATCCGGTGGTTGCAATTTAGTTGTGTGACACACAGGGCAAGTTTCCCCATAGCTCTAACCTCATATTTGTTATAAGTAAAGTACACACCTAAAAAGTTTATGGGGACAATTAAATGAGAAAGTGCTTAGAAAGTGCTTGGGTAGCACCTAGCAGAGTTATACATTCACTAAGAATAGAAGCTATAAAGAGTTACAGAGTTACTACCTATACTGATTTGTCAGGTAGTAGACTCAAATCAATGTAAACATACACTAGATGTGCTTGCCTAATGGTTTATTGAAATATTGTGTCCATTTATAGCTCTATGTAGAAATTTATTAATGGTGAATAAATATGGAATCTGACTTCTGGAAAATTCAACTCAGAAAAAATATTCAAAACAGTAACAGGTAAAGACAACTGGTGTTATGGTTCCTATTAATATTTAGTACTTGTGTAGGTATAATTGATATCTCATTGTTGCTTTAATTGGCAACTTCCTAATTACCAGTAAGTTCAAGTGTCTCTGCTTATATTTGTTGACTATTCAGATGTGTTATTCTATGCAGTGTTTTACATTCTTTATGTCCAATTTAGCTACTCATTTCCTCTCACATTTTTTGTTTAACAATTGGTACAAGCCCTTTGTACTACATAGATAATAACCCCCTCTTTGTCCTTTGTGTTGTGAACTATTTCCCCAAAATCTATTATTATTAGCCTATTGACTTACTAATGATTTCTTTTGCTACAAAAGTTCCTAGCTGTGTGACTTATACCTTAATGCTCCCATCTGTAAAAACAGAGATGATAATAACAACTACCTCATACAGTTGTTAGGAAAATTAAGTCATACTGGGAAAGTACTCAGACTAGTGCTTGGCACATTGTTAAGTGCTATGTATGACTTCATAAATAAGATGTAGTCAAATGTAGAGTCTACATTTTCAGTCTTGGTTAAAATTTTTTTCCCTTATCTCTGTATCATATCTTGAATTTTCTATATGCTTTTATAGAATTTGGGTATTTTTTAAATTTTATTTTTTACAGAGCTTTATTTTCAGATACCTAGACAGTTAGTTATGCTAACACTTTATGACACTATATTTTATTCTCACTGAGTTGAAATGCCACCCTTGTCACTCAAACATTTTGGATATTAAGGTATCTATTTCTGAATTCTCTTTTCTGGAACCTCCAATCCTAAACCAATATTGTCTTGATTTGAGTATAGTGGCTTTCTAGTTTTTTGTCATATTTATCTGTTAAATTATACCTCCTTCTCTTATTGTTCATTTGCACACTTTTCACAGTTATATTTGGAAATTTATAATTTCATATAAATTGTAAATAATTTGTCCAGTTTTCTCACAAAATCTAATTTGCATGCCAGTTGAAATGCTACAATATATCGGAGCACCTGAGTGGCTCAACTGGTTGTGTCCAACTTTGGCTCCCATCATGATCTCATGGTTCATGGGTTCTAGCAGCCCCACATTGGGCTCTCTGTTGTCAGTGCAGGGTGACTTCTGATTCTCTGTCTCCTTCTCTCTCTGTCCCTTCCCCACTCATGCTCGCACTCTTTCTCTCTCAAAAATGAACATTTAAAAAATTAGTTTTCTACCTTTACTGAGAAATAATTGATACACATTACTATAGAAGTTTAAGGCGTAAAAATATTATTAAGGTTTCTATGTATTTAATAAATTTTAACAGTTCCTTGGACATATATACAAGCAATATATATAATTAAATATATTGTTCATGGAGTATATATGTAGTAAAAGCACAGTAAAATAATACCACGCATAGAAATAGCAGCAAACCCAGGTGTTATTTCAGTAGAGGAAGGGGAATGTGATTTGTGAAGTTTACATGGGTGATTTCCACTATAGCTATGTTTTGTTCCTTAGAAGAATAAATCAGAAGTAAATATAGTCACCAAAATATTAAGATTTTATAAAACTAGAAATGATCTTTTTTTTTCTTTTTGTTCATACTTGAAATCTTTTTATCTTAAAGTTTGTAATATTAAACCAATTACAATGTAGCAAGTATCCTAATAATAATCTATTGAAGGTGGTATGGGAGCACAAAGGCTGAAAATTTTGTTCTGTATTTCCTTTACTCTGATATAAACAGCTTAACCTGATTTCTTTTTGTCTTGTTTCCTTTTTTAAATTTTTTTAATTGACCAATTATCTTATCAATCAAAATGGGCTCAAAGATTACACACACAGATACTGCCTGAAGAAGGAAATTGTTACCTTTCAAATGTCGTGCATGACGAAGTAAAAGGATAGGGTGTAATATTTTAATGTTTTTGAGAGAAAAGAGGAGTAATAATATATTCCTAGTTGGTCTCTCATATTTTGTTTGAGGAATAGAATATTTGGTGGGGGAGGACATGTTACTAATTTCAAACAACTCCATCCAATATTTTGGGTGAATATAGATGTCAGTTGATCAAATCAATAAATCTGAAAATAAAAATTTCAATAGTGTTGATTTCGTGTTTGATGACCACACAATTGTAAATAATAAAGGCAATTTTAATCAAACCCTGTAAAAGTCACTTAAAGAATACAGTAAATGATTCAATGTAGTTATAATGTATTTATTACTATAGTTTTAATAAAATAACTAGCCCTTTCAATGTTATGAGAAAAGAAACTTGCTGAGATAAAATTACCATGGAAATCATTGCAAGTGTACCTAAAACACTATATCTTAAACACGTTAGAAGAAAACAAGAGACTTTGCCCTGGAAAGTTATATTAGATAACTCAAGAAGTGTCACTACTACAATGAAGATGTTGAAGCCAGAGACGAACTGGAGGAGTCTGAATTAAGTTGTTTCATAAAATGTGAGTGAATTTTCCAAATTAATACATTGTCATAGTATGTATGTATAATCAGGTATTAAATTAAGTAGTTATTTGCTCTTTTATCTACAACTCTAAAAACTTAGCCAGACATTTTCCAAAGAAGACATACAGATGGCAAACAGACACATGAAAAGATGCTCAAATTCACTAACCCATGAGAGAAATGCAAATCAAAACCACAATGAGATATTACCTTACATCTGTCAGAATGGCTAAAATCAAAAAGACAAGAAATAACATGTGTTGGCAAGGAGAAGAAAAAGGAACCCTCATCCATTGTTGGTAGGAATGTAAATTGGTACAGACATTGTGGAAAATGGTATAGAAGTGCTTCAAAAAATTAAAAATAGAAATACCATATGATCCAATAATTCCACACTGGGCATTTACCTAAAGAAAATGAAAACACCAATTTGATAGGATGTATGAAACCCTGTTTCTTGCAACATTATCTACAATAGCCAAGCTATGGAAGCAACCTAAAAGTCTACTGATAAATAAATGGATATGAAATATGTGGTAGATATATACATGGAATCTTACAAAGCCATTAAAAAAAAAGATGAAATCGTGCCACTGACAACATGGATGGACCTAGAGGGTATTATGTTAAGTGAAATAAAGCAGATGGAGCAAGACAAATAACATCTGATTTCACTCATATGTGGAATCTAAAAAGACAAATGAATAAATTAAAAAACAATTAGATCTATAAATACAAAGTTGCAAGAGGGAAGGCCAATAGAGTGATGAGAAAATTGGGTGAAGAGGTGTGGGAAATACAGGCTTCTAGTTATAAAAGGAATAAGTCATGGGAATAAGAGGCACAGCATAAGGAATAGATACTCAATGATTGCATTGTATGATGATGGATGGTAGCTACACTTGTGGGCATAGAATATATAAACTTGTCTAATCACTATGTTGTACACCTGAAACTAATGCAACATTTTATGTTAACTAAATTCAATTATGTTTTTTAATTAGCCAAAAAAGGGAAACCATTTAATAGGAAAAAAAACTTATATTTGTACAAACACTGTTTTTTTAGAACTAGTAAGTCTAGCAAATAATACTGCAAAAACAGAAAAAAATAAATGCATGTCAGGGTATTGAAATAAATTTGCCTGAAGTCCATTAAAAAAATACTAGAAGAATGGCTGGAGACATCATTTCTTTTATTTTCATTGGTTTTCCTCAAATCTATTTCATTTTCAATTAGGAAATGAATGATCTCATTTTTATTACCAAAATTTTGTTTATTTTACCTGTGTTACTTCATAACCATTAAGTTGCTTTAAGGCTTTTGGAGAAAACAAAGTTTGATGCAAAAAAAAATCTGCATACATATTTACATACATGAAAATATATGAGAGCTTGAAAGAGAATTCAATTAGATTTTCCATGCATCCTTCAATGGAAAATACATTTAATGGAAGATGGAAATGTTTAATTAAAAATGGAATGTATGAACTAAGAATATACTGAAAAGGTCATTATCAGGGAAGAGTACAAATACAAAATCTAAATCTGAAATGGTAACCTAACAACTGGAAGAAGATAAAATTCAATGTACATTGTTAAATAATGATATTAATCGGGTTTAGTCTATTTCTGTTTTCCTTTATATTCAGTTTTAAATTATATTTTAGAGGCATAAACAGAACCTCTAAGTAACCCTCTATTATTTATTAGATAATACACACGACCATCTAATTTAGGTGGTTTTAAATTTGTCTTTAGATACATACGCACAGTTTAAATTTTCTAATAAAATTTCTACTTTAGCCTTGAAAATTGTTGTCTCATTTAAGAAAGAAAATTTGTATGAGAAGACTTATATTCCCTAGATCCTTCTTCAGAAATATGAGTTCAGTAGGTCTGGTGTTGGGAGCCCTGGAATCTGCACTTTAAGAACTTGTGGTAATTTAAATCATGACTGAGTGTAACCACACTTTGATAGTCATCACACTGTTTCAATTACTTGGGGAGTTCAGTTTTGTTTTCTTTCTTTTAGTTTTAGTTTTTAACTTCGTAGTAGGCATGATAGATAATAGCGTAAATTATCCGATTCCTCTAAGGGTTAAAGAAGAAATGATGTGTATAATTAGCACAGTAGTAAGGACTTAGTATGTGCTTACTAAGGGTTAGCTTCTGTTTAAATTAATCTTTTTCCATTATGGCTATGTTAACATTACACTATTATGATCTATTTATGCATTTGTTCCCCTTTGAATTGTAATTTCCTGAAGGAAGAAAATGCTTCTTTTCTATAATTGTACCTCTAAAATCTTACTTAATGTCTGACATATCATATGTGCTCAGTACATCTGTGTTGGATGAAGTAATGAACTAAGGAGTGCACACAGAAAAACTTTCAAAGTTAGCAGGGGTCTATAGAGCAAAGGTAGGTAAGAGGGTAAGTAAAAGAGACATAAGGAAGGTAAAAGGGATATAAAAGAACCAAGTGACAACTTGAGACAATAAAACGTGAAGATGAATGCCCTAAGGCAATTGTCCCATCTCCTCTCACAATCTGGCTGAGGCTGTTTGTCCACCTCGAGCTTTGTCAGCATTCTTACCTACTCACCCAAGTGGACCCTATTTAACTCTGCAGCTCCATCCTGCCTCTGTTACCTTTCTTCTACCACCCTTGCTCCCTATCTTTCCTGTAGTATGTGTTTTGTGCCCCTCTACTGAACTAATTTTATCTTATTAGACCAAACATACTACTATTGCTCTTTAAAGTGAGTTTCTATTAAATTATAAGTGGAAAATTTCTGTAATATAAGCATATTGTTAGAAATATTTCTATAATTTTATACTTATTTAGTTTTTTGTTGTTTTTTTCCCCTAAGAGTATACCCTAGGTTGCTTTCTTCAAGCATAAGTACAATTAAAACATTTACCAAAATGCATAAATAACAGCAGCTATTTAAACAACACTAAATTTCCCAGCTCTAGGAAAATATGAAAAGTATTTCATCCATAACCTGTTTAAAACCAACATATCTGAATTTTAAATACTGCTCCCAAGCAACCTTAAATATGTAGTTCAAAATTCAATGAAAATTCTATAAACTAAAGAATGCATTTTAAAATAATTAAGGTATTTATATCATTTGGAATGACAATAAAGTTTTTACTAAGAATTAGCATTTGCTGCTAAAAACACTACTAGTAATAAAATACCAGATAATTTGAATATACTGAATAAGCTACCACTTAATAAATTATTGTTTTATTGCACTAAATGATGAATTGAAAGGATTATTGGAAGTTCCTAAAGTAAGTAAATTACTCTCAAGTGTATATTATAGGCTAGAAATACAAGGTTTAATACATATTAAAAATGATTCATTGTAACTAGCATTTTCCTATCCATGATGACAGCTGCTTGAGGGCGGTAAACTTGAAATGTGGCAACTATTTAATCTCTCCCACAAAAATATTTTCCAGCTTCTTACTATATGTATATTTTTGTTATCATGTTTTTTTCACTTTAATTTATTTCAAATGAGAGACTACTTATTAATATTTAGTCAGCAAGAATTTCTCAATGTATATTTTTGGAGGTTATGGTAAAATAAGGCACCAAACATATGCACATCAGTTTTCTTGGCAGATTCAGCTTCTAGACCAGTTCCCAGGTATCAACATAGAGTTGATGTGGGCATGATATTGGCGACACTGTGATACAATGTGGTGACACATTAGTTATGCTGTGAAACTGCATAACAGATGCAAAGCTAGATAAGATGCTCAGAATTGTAAGTTAATATTAACTCCAGATCATCTGAGGATGATTTAAATTATGAACAGAACAAAGTTATGTTTAGAGACTCATCCATTCTTGCAATAAATACTAAACAACTACTGTGTGCCAGGCACAATTCTGGGTACTCGTAAATCAAAGCTGAAATCCCACCGTCTCTATTCTCAACAGAGATCACTGTTTAGTGATGGAATAACAACATATGTTTTCCCCCTTTTGATCTAAAGGTAGTTTTAAAAGTGACCTCTAAACTGGGGTACCTGGGTAGTGCTGTCGGTTAAGCACCCAACTCATGATCTTGGCTTAGGTCATAATCTCACAGTTCATGAGTTTGAACCTCACATTGGGCTCTGCACTAATGGCGTGGAGCTTGCTTGGGATTCTGTCTCTCCTCTCTGCTCCTCTCCCACTTGTGCTCGCTGTATTTCCCCCTCCAAAAAAAAAAAAAAAAAAAAAAAAAAACTTAAAAAAATTTTAAAGTGACCTCTAAACTAGTAGAACACCAAACTGTGAGAATAGGAGTCAACAATTCTATAGGTAATTTTCTAGGTTCTAGCTCTTGATCCTCATACCTATGCATTCTAGCTATGAGAGAACTAGTGCCATACATTAGCTCCTAGTTCAAATCATATACAATATCCTTTAGGAGAATATTCCAGAATTTATGGAGAATAAATGTTGCAAAGAAAAAATAGAGGGATTTGTTCAATTACCACAGTACCTACAATTGATTTGATGTTTTTGATTCTCAATGGACAAAAATAATTAATTTTTTGAGACACGTACATGAATTAAACTAAAGATATGCCTGAGCTTTTTAGATATATACTACAGTTACACTACTACAAGATTATTCCTGTGTTCGGATGCAAAGAAATGAAGAATCTGTGATAATGTTTCTTGCTATCCCTTGCAGAAGAAGTACAGGGCCAGACCCATGAGCTTAGAAGACAGCAGAGGTACCTAAGACTCTTGGAAAACTTCCCATCCATGATGAATATACCTGTGCTTTACTTCTTACCCCTCTTTATCTCATCCTCTGCTGCTGTAACCTCTATCCATTTCTTTCTCCTTTTTTTTCCCCTTTTAAACAGTTAAAAGTAAATGATTACATAAATCACCTATCAATAAATGAACTAAGAATTACTTAAGCAAAGCCATGACTTCAGGTTATTTCAATATCTTTCATCAAGCAAATGTCAGTGGGTTTGTGCATTGAGCTCTGATTTTATAATCTCTCATATTGCATTTCTAGGTTAAAATCCATTCACTCACTATTTCAAAAACCACATCTTCTTATGGCCTCATCTCCTTAGAGGGGAAAAGTCATGCTTGAAATGTGCTATCTAATTTAACACAAATTGTTACCTAAAGAAGACACTGATAAAAATAAAAATAAAATCTGCTATTCTGAAAATTCCTAAAACAATTGGTCTAGGGTTTGGAAAAATGAAAAGAAACAAGAAATTTATATTTTAGTTGTATGCAACCCAATTTCTAGATTGACCTCAAGTATTCTTAATTACAGGGAGAGTTCTATAAATGTAATCCCAAATCCCCAAGGGTAAGAAGTAGACACTTAGCCCAGTGCACAGAGAAAACGTTCATAGAACCGTATGTCATAGTGGTTATAATGTCTTTGTGTGGAATATATGGTTGAACCAGGAAGACAGAGGCTGTAGACAACTGAGCTTGAGTCTTACCTGGCATCCCTGCCTACTTTCGCTACTTAAAATAGAGATCCAACAAAGCAGGATAGTGGAGAACAGTCTGCTAGCAAATATGTCCAATCAGAGGATACTTCCTCTCTTACTTGTTTCTTTTTCTTCTCTTCTCTTTCTTTCTTTCTTCTGGCTAAAGGTTTATCAGGTTTGTTGATTTTTTTCAAAGAACCAACTCCTGGTTTCATTGATATGTTCTATTGTCTTTTTAGTCTCTATCTCATTTCTTTTTGCTCTAATCTTTTTTCCCCTTCCCTTTACTGACTTTGGGCTTTGTTTGTTCTTCTTTTTAAAGTTTATTTATTTATTTTGAGAGAGAGAGAGAGAGAGAGAGAGAGAGAGAGAGAGAGAGACTGGAGAAGAGGGAGAGAATCCCAAGCAGGCTCCACGTTCAGCACAGAGACCTATGCAGAGCTCAATCTCACAACCATGAGATCACAACCTGAGCCAATGTCAAGAGTCAAATGCCTAACTGACCGAGCCACCCAGGTGCCCCTACTCTTCTTTTCCTAGATCTTTTACACGTAAGGTTAGATTGAGATTTTTGTTTCTTGAGGTAGTCCTGTATTGCTATAATCTTCCCTCTTAAAACAGCTTTTGCTGCATCCTCCAAATTTTGAACCATTGTGTTTTAATTTTCATTTGTCTCCATGTATTCTTTAATTTCTTCTTTGGCTTCTTGGTTGACCCATTCATTATTTAGTGTTATTTAGTCTCCATATATTTGTATTCTCCATATTTTTTCTTATGATTGATTTTTAGTGTCATACTGTTGTGGTTGAAAAAGATACATGATATGACTTCAGTGTTGAAAAAGATACATGATATGACTTCAGTGTTTTTGAACTTATTGAGACTTGTTTTGCTGCCTACTGTGTGATCTATTGTAAAGAATGTTCCATGTGAACTTGGAAGTAATGTGTATTCTGCTATTTTGGGAGGGAATATTCTGAATATATCTGTTAAGCTGATTTATTTCTCCTTAAAAAATTATTTTTATTTCCCTTTATCCTCTCTATGGTTTCTGTTTTAGTCCAGTAGTAGTTAATGATATTTATAGGTTTTACAGATCTTTTAAAAAGTGTTCCATAGTGACAAAATTATGTTTTAAGTTTATATTGACAATCATAATCTTTCCATATATAATATCCAAGGGCTTGTGATGGTCTTTTCCCTCAGTTTTACTAACACCAAGAAATTTCTGATATAATAATGCTACCTTGGAATGCCATATGTAAACATATGTGTAATAGTATATGTTCAGTCAATTTTAGCTAACTAATTTTAATGATACATTAGTACTTTACTAATTTTAATACTGCATTAGTCTATTGGTACTATACTAATTTTATCCTGCATTCATCTATTGGTCCATCAGAGACTGTCTAGGAAGCTCTCAGATAAATTAGGCATCTATTAAATCCATATCGCAACAGACAGCTTGCTACCATTATCTATAGTAATCCACAATCATGTAATAGAAACCTGTGGGAAAATTGTGGGTTACTGTACTACCTTCTAAAGTTTTAGTTTTACAATTTCTTCACCACTATAACTAATTTATAAAACACTCAGTTTTTTATTTATGTATTTTTAAGAATGTAAGTTTCTTTATAAGATTTATTTTTCAAATCCCAGAGATATAAACCTAAATCTTAGCTCTGATAGATCCTATATACAAGCCCATAAGAAAATGCTTTTAATCTTCCCAATCTTCAATTTCACTGATGGCTTAAAGAGGAATAATTATAATACCTAAGTAACAAGCAGTAATAAGGGTAGATCTTCTTACTGTGCATCACTACGAAAGCAACTACGGTGGAATCTTCTTAATCCATCCCACATACCATCACTGCTTTTCAGAGCATCAGAGAGCTCAGTCTTGGAATGCGAAGAGTTATGGAGGGCATGGGAACACTGGACAACTCAGATGTGAGCACAACAAAGTCCTGACACATAAACAGATATGATCCACTGGTGGTTTAGAAGGTCCTAGCCTGAGAATAAGGAAGACTTAAAGAGCAAAGGTTTGCATCTGAGCACATGATTGGCTTTCAAGTACTCCCTGGAGGACTCTTGTATGGTTCCCTCTTTGCCACTTAGCAACACCACCAGGTCTTTAGATCCCTGTCCAAATATCATCTTCTCCAATGTTAAGCCCTTTTTCTACCCCTTTCTGTTGAGCAAAGGAGGCAGAGACAGAAACCTTGATATCAATTAGCATAATGTAAAATAGAATTTATTAGAAAAAAAACTATAAGCAGAACAGCAGCCTTGTACTGACCATCACTCCAGTTCTCATTTTCAGACAGAGGCATGCCTCAGTGCGGTTTACCCCTGATGGACATACTACAGAAAGAGTTCCTGGGGGTGGGGAGAGACTATTTTAATGGTTTACATGTTTATAGGGAGAGGTGCCAGAGAACAATAAATGCTCCTGGTTGAGGAACCAGCCTTGCTTGAAAAGCAGAGCCTTTGGGATCAGCTACTGAAATCTGCCAGTGCTTCCCTGAGCTAACTCAAACCTGCTAAGACCAATTTTTGTGAAGATTCTAAAAGGGAGAGAAAATGAGCCTCTGGGGTTTCCATACTTGTTTCTCCTCACTATTATAGTTCATCAACCCTCATTTTCTACAAATTGAGGAAGGAAATGAGCAAAGGAGTATAGTATGGTCAACATGTTTTCTGGGGGATTTTATTTCAATGGTCTGTACCCTCTCTCTTTATGACCTACTCTTTTGTTACTCAAGATCCTAATTAGAATTTTTAAAAAAATCAGTTGTTTCTTTTTTATTGAACTTCTGCTGTGACAATTTCTCTTGAGACAACACTGGAAGAGGATAGAAGTTCTGGAAACAAGGAAAGCATGAAGATAAATATGTCAAGATCTTATCTTGCAACTTCTATCTCACAAGGCTCTTCCTGAGAATTAAACAAGATAATGTATGTAAAGCATTTATCCTAATTCCTGTTAAGCACAAAAATAAGGGCTTGATTTATCGAGCTTCATTTAGGTGGCTATTAGTTAGAAGTCAAGTTTGTCATGAAATGTCCCTTACACACAAGTTAAAAATGAAGACAACAACACATTTCAGATTCATTCAATATAGTGATTTTGTAGTGACTACTTCTTTGGATTTAATCGCTTTAAGCTGGCTTGTTGGTTTGAGGTGGATCTGTTAATTATTAAATAAAACTGGCTTCGTTATTCAGCCTCTAACACTGCCATTTATTGTTACTGAAATGTATGGAATAAATGGGATCCAAGGTAGAAAAATTAATAAACCATTTACAACTGTGTATGAGCAATAAATAAGGCAGACAAGCAAATAAAAATCGAATTTAGTAATAATACTTCTAATAACAATCTACTTCATTCTCAAGTGTTATAAGTAAAATACATGTCACATCCTTAAAAAGGTCCTAAATACTAGGAATATTTAGCTTCATTTCTTGGGAAAGGAAAATAAGTATAGAAGAAAATAAATAGCCCAAATGCCACATGACTAATAAATGTGAAGGGCAAGACTCAAGTCTAGATATACCTCAATCTCTAACTTAACCTCTCAGCATTAGATAAAACTACCCACTTCTCATTTCCCCAGAAATACTAACTTAGAGAAGATTCCACTGGCTATGTCCATAGTGTACTTATTTTTGGAGAGTTATTGTGAAATTCCTTATCCTTATAGTTCTAATAGTGAAGAAAATAAATTGAAATGAAAATACCATGGGAATACCAAGGGATATTTATCTTAATTATTTCTCAGCTCCTTTGGTGATAAACAAGCAAGGTCTTTCTCATCTGAAATGTGGTTTTAAGCATCAGATTAACATTAAGAAACAACAAAATGATACCCAAATCTTAAAGAAAACTAATGAAGCTTCCTAATTATCTCACCTATTACTCACTTGCTACAAGCCATGTCCGAACTTGAGTCAAATTTAAGTTAATTTCCATTGATTACTAGAATAGCAATATTCTTGGTTATTCTCCTTTTCCCTTTAATGCTATCAATCCCAATATGTTACATGGCCTAGAATTTTCACACTGAATAAATCTTACATTCAAAAGCTCTTTTAGTTTTAGCACCTGTCAGGTTACCAATAATAAATGGTTGGCAAAGGGATTACTCTAATAGTTTTGCACTGCCTACAACATAATATTACGTACCAAATAGATAGAAATAAATACCCCCCAAAAGCTCTATATGTATCAATATTTGGAAGGAACCTTTATTTCAGTCAAATTAGCACATATAACATAGGCATTAAACTATCCACATTGTCTCTGCTACATTAAATTCCTATACAGAGTCCTTTAGTCCAACCTTCAAAGACGATCATGACCCAGCACTATAAATAGCTGGATAGACAGGTATGTAAATGAAAATGCATGCATAATTATACATACATTATACACAGATATATATACACGTGCACATTTGAGCTACTGCACTCCAAAGCTTAAGTCTATCATTTCATCATCATATCATTTACTTATAAAGCACTCACAATATACAAATGTCTAAGGATGACTATTGTTTGTTTTTATTTAATGCAAGAAAAATAAATTTCTTTCAAGAACTTTACAGTCTCTTTTAGAATACTAAAAACTGCAGGTGGATCTGAATTTTGTCACTTTCTATGCATATATATGCCTCTTTCACACATGCTCAGTAATTCTAGATGAAAGTGTCCCTGTATTAGACTATACACACCCTGCATTAGTTAGGGTTCTCCAAGGAAACAGAAACAATAGGATACAATAGCTAGAAAGACAGACAGAGAGAAGGAGACAGAGACAGTTAGAGCTTGAAAGAGATTTATTATAACATATCGGTTCATGCAGTTTTGGAGGTTAAGAATGCCCAAGATTTGCCATCTGCAAGCTGGAGACCCAGGAAGGCCAGTAGTAGAGTTTGATAGCCTGAGAGCTGGAGAGCTGATGACCTAGATTCCAGTCTCAGTATTACGGCCTGAGAACCAGGAGCACTAAAGACAGGAGAATATCAACATTCTGGCTCGGGCAGTCCGGCAGAGAGCAAATTTAAGAATCTTTCACCTTTTTGTTCTATTTAAGTCTTCAATGACTAGATGATGACCATCCATACTGGGAAAGACCATCTGCTTCATTCAGGTCAACAATTTAAATACTAATACTTCTGTAGCACCATCAAAAACATACCCAGAAATAAGGTTTAACCAGATATCTGGGCATCCTGTAGTCCACTCAAGTTGTCCTTCAATTGCTCTCATCATTCCTCAAATAGTGGCCCATAAAATAAAAGCAAAGAAGAAAAAATTAAATGAGTAACAATAGATTAATATTAGCCAATTTGTAAATGGTTAATAGAGTAGGTGCCTGAGGGTGGCTGGTTAGCTCAGGTGGGCAGAATGTGATACTAGCAATACTCATGTCATGGGTTTGATCCTCAGGCCAAGAAAGACATTAGTTTTCATGTTTAATAGAATAGGTACCTGAACAAAGGTGAAACTGAAATGAAATTCTGAATTCTCGTAGGCCTCCCCATGCACTACCTGAAGAGGAATTCCTAGTTCCTCTTCCCAAATCACATTTGATTGATGAAATCCCATAGTGACATTGAAATGGTTTGATGAGATGCAGATGTGATGTTAGGGAAGGTTAAGCCTAGAAGAAAAAAACAATGGTTTCTATTTCTAATTATACAATGTGAGATTTCTTGGCATCCCCATGCACTAGGGTGTCTCAAAGCTAAGAGCTTTTAGAAAATTAGTAAGTTCAAAAGTGGAGTGAGGAGTAAAGAAAATGAAAAAGCAAACTTCTCAGTGAAGCTGTTCACTGAAAATAGACCTGAGAATAAGTTCAGGCTAGCCCTGTGGAGAGAAGTGAACCAACAAATCAAAAAGGCAGAGTCAGGGACAGCTGGGTGGCTCAGACAGTTAAGCATCTGATTTCAGCTCAGGTCAGGATCTCATGGTTCACAAGTTTGAGCCCACATCGGGCTCTGTGCTGGCAGCTCAGAGCCTAGAGACTATTTTGGATTCTGTGTCTCCCTCTCTCTTTCTGCCCCTCCCCTGCTTGCATGCACACATGCGTGCATGCTCTCTCTCTCTCAAAAACAAACAAACAAACAAACATTAAAAAAAAAAAAAGTCCCATGCCCCGGCGAGCAGGTGGTGGCGGCGAGCAGGGAGCCCATCATCACTGTGGTGGTCGAGGGTTAGTGCCTCTACCCTACTACTGCCCTCACCCGGCTCCCCCCACTCCCCCAGTCCCCAGCAGACCCCCTCTCAAAAACAAACAAACAAACATTAAAAAAAAAAGTCTGTGTCAAGGACTTGTCAGGATCCTGGAAAGCATCAGAAACAGCAAGGTCTGGCAGGTAATCATGTAAGGTTAATGGCCTGCTCAAATCTAGTTGAGCTGTAAATGCATAACTAAGCAATTCCTACATGGAATGTCCTCTGTGACCCAAGAAGACTTTATTTTGGGACACACAAAAGTGTGTATGGTGTGAAGAAGAGTTTTATGGAGGAAGGATTTAATCTATGAGGCCCTTTAAGGGATGAATAGGCCCACAGTTGGGGCCCATACACAGAACTGTGTGTCAAGAAAATAGACCCTAATCCTAGATTTGTTACCAGCAACTTAAGCATTCATAGCTGTTATTAAAACCCTCAAGAAAGTAGGGACAGAAGGAACATAACATCATAAAATCCATATACGAAAGGCCCACAGCTAATATCATCCTCAATGAGGAAAAACTGAGAGCTTTCTTCCTAAGATCAGGAACATGACAGGAGTGTCCACTTTCACCACTGTTGTTCAATATAGTACTGGAAGTCCTAGCTTCAGCAATTAGACAACAAAAAGAAATAAAAGACATCCAAATTGGCAAGGAAGAAGTAAAATCTTCACTCTTGGCAGATGACATGATACTCTACATGGAAAACCCAAAAGACTCCCGCAGAAAGCTGCTAGAGCTGATACATGAATTCAGCAAAGTTGCAGGATATAAAATCAATGTGTAGAAATCAGCTGAATTTTTATATGCCAATATTGAAGCAGCAGAAAGAGATATCAAGGAATAGATCACATTTACAATTGCACCAAACCCCAAAAGATCATAGGAGTAAACCTAAACCAAAAGGTAAAAGATGTATACTTTGAAAACTATAGAAAGCTAATGAAGGAAATTGAAGAAGACACAAAGAAATAAAAAAACATTCCATGCTCATAGATTGGAAGAACAAATATTGTTAAAATGTAGATACTATCCAAAGCAATCTACATATTCAATGCAATCCCTATCAAAATAAGACCAGCATTCTTCACAGAGCTAGAAAAAACAATCCTAAAATTTGTCTGGAACCACAAAAGACCCTGAATAGCCAAAGTAATGTTGAAAAAGAAAACCAAAGCTGGAGGCATCACCATTCTGGACTTTAAGCTATATTGTAAAGCTGTAAGCATCAAGACAATATGGTATTGGCATAAAAACAAACATACAGATCAATGGAATAGAGAACCCAGAAATGCACGCACAAATATATGGTCAGCTAATCTTCAACAAAGCAGGAAAGAGTGTCCAAAGAAAAAAAAAGACAGTTTCTTCAGCAAATGGTGCCAGGAGACCTGGACAGTGACACGAGAAGAATGAAACTGGACCACTTTCTTATACCATATACAAAAATAAATTCAAAATGGATGAAAGACTTAAATGTGAGACAGGAAACCATCAAAATCCTAGAGGAGAACACAGACAGCAACCTCTTTGACCTTGGCTGCAGCCACTTCTTACTTGACATGTCTCTGGAGGCAAGAAAATAAAAGCAAAAATAAACTGGGGACTCATTAAGATAAAAATGAGTCTTATCTTATCATTAAGATAATAAGCTTCTGCACAGTGAAGGAAACAATCAACAAAACTAAAGGCATTGACAGAATGGGAGAAGATATTTGCAAATGACATATCAGATAAAGGGTTAGTATCCAAAATCTATAAATCACTTACTAAACTCAACACAAAAGACAAATAATACAATGAAGAAATGGGCAGAAGACATGAATAGACACTTTTCCAAAGAAGACATCCAGATGGCTAACACAGACACATGAAAAGATGCTCAATATCACTCATCATCAGGGAAACACAAATCAAAACTATTGAGATACCACTTCATACTTGTTAGAATGGCTAATATTAAGAACTCAGGAAACAATAAATGTTGGAGAGGATGGGCATACAGGGAGAATTTCCACTGTTGCTGTGAATGGAAACTTGTACAGCTACTCTGGAAAACAGCATGGAGGTTCCTCAAAAAATTAAAAATAGAACTACCTTTTGACCCAGAAATTGCACTACTAGGAAGTTATCCAAAGGGTACAAAAATGTGATTTGAAGGGGCACATTCTCCCCAGTGTTTATAGCCTCACTATCAACAACAGCCAAATTATGGAAAGAGTCCAAATGTCCATTGATCAATGAATGGATAAAGAAGATGTGGTATGTGTGTGTGTATACACACACACACACACAAAACGGAATTCTACTTAATGATAAAAAAGAATGAAATATTCCCATTTGCAACAATGTGGATAAAACTGGAATGTACTACGCTAAGTGAAATAAGTCAGTCAGAAAAAAATCAGATACCATATGATTTCACTAATATGTGGAATTTGAGAAACAAAACAGATGAACATAGGAGAAGGGAAGGAAAAGTAAGATAAAAACAGAGAGGGAACAAACTATAAGAGACTCTTAAATACAGTAAACTGAAGGTTGGGAGAGGAGGTGGGGGGATGTGTTGTATGGGTGACAGGCATGAAGGACGGCACTTGGGATGAGCACAGGGTGTCATATGTAAGACATGAGTCACTGGGTTCTATTCCTGAAGTCAAGACTACACTGTATGTTAATTAGCTTGAATCTAAATTAAAAAAATTACAAAATACATAAAATATCTTGAAGCTACTAAATTATATATATATAATATATAATTTATATATATATATTTATATAATATATATAATATATTATATATATTTTATATATATATATATATATATATATGTATATATATATAGTTACATTGGTTAAGAGTCCAGGCTTCAGGTCCAGACAAGCCAGGTTTGAATCCTTACTGAAGTTGTATTGTGAGTTGGTTACCTCCTCTCTGGACCATGGCTTCCTCATCCATAAAATAGAAGTAACAATATCTATTGTAAGAGCATCTGCAAGGTTTTAAACAAGAAGATAATCATCTCAAATATTTAGGAGAATGTTTATCAGACAAAAATTGGTAAACAAATGGTAGCTAGTCTTAAAAGTGCTCCTTAGATCATTTAAAAAAACTAGAAATTTTACTATATTTGAATCATATCCATATAAATAAATGATATTTGGAAAAAAACTTTCTAGGCTACTTTCCTTGTCTCTAAAATTAGGAAATTCTTTTTGGTTCTAAAATGTCACAGTTCAATATCAGGTCCAACTATTGGATGAGTATAAAAGGGTGGTAATTCATTTATGCAGATCTTCAAACCTCCCTTCAGGTTTCACTTCCAGTCCCTCACCTGTGACCCAATAGAGGATATTCATATGGTTTCAGACAATGTAGATTCCACCATAGGCTTTTTACAGTTGTCGGAGTTGCCTAAGAAAATTCCAAAATGTAAATGACACAATAACTAGGAACTGACAACTAGAAAACAACCTCATAATGGGGCAAATAATAGCACTAAAGACCCTAACAAGGAAAACAAGATGAAAATGTCTTCTCAATTTAAAATAATAGCTTAAAAGGAAAAAAATATGCTAATTTTAAATCTGTGCAAAAAAAGCAGAGTATTTCTTCTCTATATTTCATACATTCATTCATTTATGCCTTCATCTAACAAATATTTATGTAGCACTTGCAATATGTCTGGAACTATACTAGGCTTTGGTGATAGAGCAGAGAACAAAACAGACAGACATCTCGGCACTATCGGAGCTCACATTCCAGTAGATGATGGGGTGGGAAGATAAACACAGAATGTCAGAGGGTGACATATGTTACAAAGAAAAATAACATAGGGAAGGAAAATAGGGAGTGGGTGATGGGGGTGGAAGATGCCTCCTTGTACACAGAGCCATGGGGAGATGGGATTCTAGGAGAGGAAGGTTAACCTGGGAGTTCTTGACTTCCTGAGATGACTGAGTAAATGATATAATCAACAAAATCCAGTTAGTTCTAATGATTCTATGGTGGATGGTTTGGTGAAGCTGTGAAGAGTGGAGGTTGGGGAGCAGGACCGAGGGTGATGCCAGGATTGTGCAGAAGTACGAGTACCTTCTTATTCTGCCGAAGTTGATGTGAAGGCTCATAGAAGGCTCAATCATGTCTAGATGGTTTGAAGACACTTAATAAATATGTGGATGGATAGGAAGAAAGTGAAAAGACAAATTCTACCTAAAGTTAGGTAGAATTTCTCTCTCAAATTTAGTATTTGAGAAGAAAACTAGGGACATTTAGAAATGTAACTATTGAGAGGCTGGCAGGAGGATAATAATTCTTAAAACTTTCACTTTAAATGGTGTGTGTACTTTGGATTTAAGGCAGAACTAATGTAAGAAATTACTAGGCATACTTTAAGGTATTAGAAAGCTAAACTCTTAATGCAGGAATACAAGTTTACTGAACATGCAACTTCTATTTAAAAACTAAATGAGCTTGAATCCGCTAGGATTTTTACCAAGGTTTAAGAAATCTTAATAGAGAATAAAAAATGCACATTAAAAAGAGCAAATGAGAATTCATATCTCAAATCTACATGTTCTATCTATTCTTAGAGGGGGAAAGCACATTAAACAAGGCTCCTACTTCTTTCTACACTACCATTTATTAATGCTACATGAACTTGAGCTAATTTCTTATAACCTTAAAGAGGTAATCATGGAATCCGGATTTATATTTATACTGATTTGCAGCTACCATTGAGAGAGGTTTTGAAGACTGTAAAAGGATCAGAGTGACAATATGCAATTTCCTGATTAAAAGAAGTAAAAATTTTTTAATTCTCTTACTGCATTGTTGATACCATTCACGAAAAGAAACATTTTGGAGCAACTAAGAAATAAACCAAGCAAAAAAAAAAAAAAAAAACCCAAGCAATAGATATACTGAGAATTTTGTACACAAATGAACAAGAAAACAACAAAGCAAACTGGCAAACCAGGCAAACCAGCAAACAAATAAACAGAAATACATACACATAACACACAAAAAAAATCACCCTTTTTTCCATGCTTAGATTTTCTATATCTTGTATCTAATACTCTTCCAAGTTATAATTAATGTATTTGCCTTTATGAAATTTAGATCTTATGATATGATTTGATATAAATGCAATGAACTCTAAGTTTTAAAAGTTACAGGAATATACTAATATATGTTTCAAACCTTCCAAGATAAAATTGGCTTTTATTCTACCTCTCTACTCCACATGTCACAAAGTTGTTTTTAAAATGATGAATTACAGCTCCATAGAAAATATGTTAGATTTTCACACAGAGATCATTCCACTAATGTGATTCAGTCAAAAATTTTCATCTGTTATAGTCAAAAAAGAAATGACAGATTGCTAAAGGAGGATGAACTTTTGATTAATAGAAATGCACACATGGCTACAGAAAAATGATTTGTTGAGAAATCTAAATAAAACTCATACCTAAAATATTAAAAGATACAAGGAAAGTAGTTTTAAGAATTACTTTGCACTTGATCTTCAGAATGTTAGTTGCAATTAATACTTTTTACAAATATTTTAAATCTTTAATAATTGTGACCACTTAAAGAACAATGAGAAATTAAAATAATTATTAAAAATAACAATTTTATTTCCTCATGATTGTATTCTCCACTTTGAATTTTGTGTAAATTATTATCTGGATCCTCTTTATAATTTTACCAGACCTGTAGGTGCTCCTATACCCATATCGTTTAGTTTCACTTGCTTTTAAAAATAGAATCATATAATATGTACTCTTGTGGTAGTTTTATTTCAGTCATATTTATAATGCTGCTATGAACATGTATATATGTATTGGCACAACGCACAAAAGTTCCTCTAGGGTATGTACATCTGTGAGTGGAATTCAGGGTTGTAGAATATGTGCATGTTTAACTTTATCAGGTAATATCAATTTGTTTTCCAAAATACTGCTAACAAACTATACCCATTCCTACCGGGTATGCATCTTCCTCTTTGTTCAAATCCTCGTCAACATTTAATATTAATAATAAAAAGTATAAATGTTGACAATCTGGTGAGGTAAAGTCACATGTTTTCTATTAAATACCACCATTAATATTAATAAGCCTAAGCTTTGCTTATTAAATTTTGTGTTTCTTTTGTGAATTTCCTATTTATACTTATCAATTTTATATTGATAATTTTCCTTTTCTTTGATACATTTGTAGAAACACTTTATATGGTCTGAGTATATTTTGTTACTTATTAGCATTGTAAGTATCTTCTCACAGGTTGATCTTCATCTTGTAACTTTCTTTATAGTATATTTTTATAAGCAGATGTTCTTAATATTAACATATTTTATTTTATTTTATTTGAATTTTTTAACATTTATTCATTTTTGAGAGACAGAGCACAAATGGGGGAGGGGCAGAGAGAGAGAAGAGACACAGAATCCAAAGCAGGCTCCAGGCTCTGAGGTGTCAGCACAGAGCCCGATATGGGGCTTGAACTCACGAACTGTGAGATCATGACCTGAGCCAAAGTTGGATGCTTAATCAACTGAGCCACTCAGGTGCCCCAATATTAAGATATTTTAAATTAAGATTTATACATTGAGGTAAATTTAGTTGAATATGAAGTTGTGAGAAATAAATAAAACAACTGGAATAAATTCAAGGAATCCACACCAGGACTTATAAAGAGTTAAAGTTTTGGAAATAAAAGTCAAAGAAAAACTCTTGAAAGCCATGAGAAAGGACACTGTATGTATAGGACAAAAACAATTCAAATGACAGTTTTCTCTAAAAAAACACGGAGGCCCGAAGAAAGTGGTACTATATTTTCAATTGCTGAAAGGAAAACAAACAAACAAACAAATAAATAACAGAAAAAAACCCACCATCAATCCAGAATTCTGTATCCAGTGAAGTATCTTCAATAATAAAGCAATAATGAAAAAATTTCCGAATATTGAAAAATGGAAAACAAGTAAAACAATGAAACACTTAAATCCTAGCTTGTTAATAATCACATTATTTGTAAATGGTCTAAATACACCAACCAACTTAAAGGCAGAGATGAGAAGAATGAATTAAAGAACATGACCCCACTATATGGTTTCTATAAGAAACTCACTTCAAGTATAACGATATATGAAGGTTAAAGTAAAGTAAGTAAAATACCTGGCATAAAAATATTAATAAAAATATCAAGAGTGACTATATTAATATAAGATATAGTGACTTAAGAGCAAAGAAAATGACTAGAGACAGGGAAGGGCATTATATAAACAGGAAAAGGGTCAATCTGTTAAGAAATAGCATTTCATGGATCCATTTCTTGGATTTCATCAAGAATATTTTTAAAAATTTACTATGTGAAAGGCCCTGTTAAGAGCATGAAAAGACAAATTGCAAAGATGAGAAAGAAATAATTGCAGATCACATATTCAACAAAAGACTAGTATCTAGAATATATAAAGACCAATCAAAACTTAACAGTAAAAAAAAGTCATGCAATTAAAGGACAAAAATATGAAAAAAAATTCACTGAAGAAATAATACAGATGGCAAATAAGAAAATTAAATGATACTAAATGTCATTAGCCATTAGGAAAATGTAAATTAAAACCACAATGAGATATCACTAGTTAACAAAATGTCTAAAATAAAAAATAGCAATAATACCAAATGCTGTTGAGGATGTGGAGAAACTAGATCACTTACCTGACTGGCGAGAATATAAAATGAACTACTTTGGAAACTAATTTGTCAGATTAGTTTAAAAATTAAACATTCAACAACTATACAACAAAGATATTTCATTTATATCAGAAAAATAAAAACATATGCATGTATAAAAGCTTGTACAGAAATATTTATTGTTAATATCACTTATAATAGACTAACATTGGAAACAACACAAATATGCTTCAATGTATGAAGAGTTAAACTTTGGTTTGTTCATATCATGGAACATTATAACATAATAAAAAGTAAACTGTATCGTTTTTCACATACTACCTAGATGAATATCTAGAGAACTAAGCTGAGTGATAAAAAGCAATCCTGAAAAGTTAGACATTGTTTGATTTAATTTACATAACATTTTTGAAATGGAAAAAATAAATATAGAGTTTGAGAGCATTAGTTGCTAGGGATTAAGGGTGGGGGAGAAGGAGTTAGATGTTGCTATAAAAGGAAACATGAGGGATCCTTGAGTTGTTGGATATGTTTTGTATTTTGACTATAACAATGTGGTTATCCTGGTTTTGGTACTGAACTACAAGTTTTCAAAATGTTTCCCATTGGGGAAAACTGGGTGAAGAATACAAGGAATTCCTTTGTGTTATTTGTTAGAACTGCATATTAATCTAATGTTAAATAGAATAAATTTATACTATTTATTCCTATTTTCTAAACTTATTGGATCTTTGTATTTGTATCTTTCATCAAATATGGGGAGTTTCCAACTATTATTTGAGTACTTCTTCAACTCTGCCCTCCTTTCCCTTCCTTGAAGGACTCCAATGACACAAACATTAGATCTTTTGTCAGTGCCATGGCTCTCTGTGCCTTGGCTCATTTATTTTTTCAGTCTATTTTCATAGTTATTTAGATTGTTTTCTATTATTCTATCTTGTCATTCACTAATTACCTTCCTTTGTCTCTTCCAGTCTGCTATTCAACTCATCCAATGATTTGTTTTTTAATTTTAGTTATTATATTTTCAGTTCTGTAATTCTCGTTTGGCTCTCTTTACATCTTCTATTTCTTTGGTGAGACGACTTCTTTTTCCTTTCATTTTTTTTCATTTATAAGTGCTCTTTGCAGTATTTTTGTTTTATCATGGCTGATCTAAAACCTTCATGAGGTAAATGTAACATTTCTGTTATCTCAGTGTTGGCATTTTCTAGTCGTGTTCTTTCATTTAGTGTGAGATCATCCTGGTACTCATTATGATGAGAGTTTTTTTTTTATTTAAACCTATATATTTGAGGTATTATGTTATGAATTTCATGGACACAATGCCAAAAGACGAGATGCATAAGATTATGATATGCAATTGTCATGAATTTCAAAATCTATTTAACTTAATTAAAAAAAAGAACTCCAGAAGATTTTTCAAAAGAAGCTGATGGGTAGATTTAAAAATGTATATATAGACATATAAAGGGATAAGAATTCTTGAAGCATCACTAAAGAAGAACCAAGTGAGCGTACAAGGTCCACCAAATATCAAGACTTATAAAGCTATAGTAATTTAGACACACTGATAGTCACAAATACAGATAAACACACAAAAAATTAATGGAACAGATTTAGAACCTATGAAGCAATCCAGAAATACATGAAAAAGTGTTATGTTACCCATTCACTCACACTTTTTTCCCAGTTGAACAAATATTTTTTAAATTAAGCTAAATAGATATTTGAAATTCATGAGAATTGCATGTCATGATCTTATGCATTTCATCTTTTGACATTATGTCCCTGAATATGTTTCTTTATTTATCTAAGTCTTCTTTATTGTATGCCAATATCATTTTATATTATTTATATCTTTTATATCTTATAATGAATATTTTCTTATATTTTTAAAATTATATTTATAATAAGTAGCATTTTTAATTGCATCTTCTAATTATACATGCCTTACCGAACAGCATTTGACTTGTATATGGATCTTTTATCTACATAGTCTGCTAATCTCATTTAAATTATAAATATATAATTAGCAATATTACATACTTTCTTCAAAGTCATAGAAATCTATTAAGTTTTAATTTTTTTAATGTTTATTTACTTATTTTAGAGACAGTGAGAGACAGCATGCAGGTAGGGGAGGGGCAGAGAGAGAAGGGGACATGGAATCCAAAGCAGGCTCCAGGCTCTGAGCTGTCAGCACAGAGCCCAATGTAGGGCTTGAACCCAGGAACCACAAGATCATGACCTAAGCCAAAGTTGGAAGCTTAACTGATTGAGCCACCCAGGTGCTCCTCAATGTCACAGAATTCTAAATAAATTTTTATAGAATATTATTATTTCCATGTCTTTTCCTCTCTCCTAATTTACATTTCTTAGTCTATTTTGGATAATTTTTCATAAAAAGACATTAAAATTCAATACCTTTCTTTTTGCCTATGTTCAACCATTGTTTAATCTACCTATTAAACATGAAATATGTATTTTAAAATTTTAGAAGTACTTTTTAGTTCTTGTTCAAATTTAATTGAACATGTTGGCATCCTCTGGTTTTTAAATGATATTTTATTATTTAAATCATATTATATTTACTTATTTTATATTCTGCATCTGATTTGTCCTATACCTACAGTTTTGGTGGGATTGACTCTGACAGACTTTGGTATTGTTACTCTTAGTCATGGCTGGTTCTTTCACATATTTAGCGTTCTTTATGATTTCATGCTTCTTGAATTTTATATGTAGTATATTTTTATTTTCTTTAGGACTGGCTTTAAAGTGTTAATCTGCCTCTACCTGCTGCCTAGGAAAAATATTGATGTTGGACTCTTCACAATTTTTGCTTAGGGTTTTCAGACAACATAGCTCATAGGATTCTTTCCCCAAAGGAGCATAAGTATGGGCTAGTTGTTAGGAATTTTCAAGGGAAACGTTTCTTTTTGCTGCCTTCAACAACACTCAATACCAAAAGAGGCAGACATTCCACTGGATAGATCTGAAGGGTACGTTCTTCATGTTTAGAGTTGTATAGGCACAGCTTCCTCTCACTTGTTACTAGCAAAAGTTTACAGTGATCCAATCACAGGTAAATTAAATGAATATATTTGTATACATAGTTTATTTGAATATCCAAATATATTTGCATACATAGTTTATTCAAATAAAGAAAATAACCTTTCTTATTAGTGGTCAGTACTAATGCTAATGGGTCAAATATTAAAGTCAGAAATGATTCTAAACCTCCCTCTTACATATATTCTAGATTACAAGACTAAGTGATGTTTCCTAAACATCAGCCTTATACTCACCTTTCACTCTATCATCTTCCCTCAGTCTGAATTACCATCTTACCCCATCCTCCACCCTGTCCCATTTGCTGAAAATTTACTACCTCAAAGCCCAAGTGAAACAGGTTTTCAGGAAGCACTCCCTTACTGTCTGCTCCCTTAACCATACCACACTGTCATGGATTATTTATTTTCTCCATATATTTTGAACATTAATAAAGTTCATTCATCCTGAGTGTCAAATCTATAATTAAGGATCTGCTTAGGAAAATTTGACCTTTCTTGTTATATGGTTAACATAGAATAATCTTGTTATATGGCTAACATAGAATAATCTATTTCTTCAAATGGCAGAATTCAGAACTCAAAACACTATATATAAACAGAGTCTTTATTTGAAAACAATGAAAAATGACTAATGGCACATAAAGGAAATTGATGATGAGTGATTTGAAGTAATAGCTAGGTAACTAAAAATCTCAGAGTACACATTTGGGGATCTGTGTGTTTTTTTTTTTTTAACATAATATAGTTTTGAAATAACAAAAAAATGAGACTTGGAAGTGATTCTTTTCAACTATGTCTTTGAGATGTACACTACTTTGAAAGTGGAAAAGTTACATTTTAGTAATAGATTAAAAAACATGAATTAACAGATCTAATAGAATTACAGAAGAGATATTACCTTAGAGAAGTAAAAAACCAATAAATCACCCTTAGAAGAGATACAAAACAGAGCCCTCTCTCAGTTGTGTATTTGGAAAATGAATCCTTCACTACACAAGTAAACACCTGAAGGAAACATATAAACTGGGTGCAATTTAATTGATTATACGCATCTTGCTGTGACAAACAGCAATGGCTTTTCATTAACATTTATAAAAGAACTACAAAGGTTACAAACAGTTCATGGTTTTAATGTTCCTTCATTACTTTCTTCACCTCTTTTTCTACTTCTTTTATATTTTAAACCATATTCATTTAGCATTCAGCCAAAGAAACAGCAGGACTCTCTTGAACCTGCCACCAATGATTTATTAAGCTCATTTTCTATTCATTTGTTTATAGATCAAACACAGAAAGAAGAGCTCAACAATATTGAACATATTTAATAAAAAGCACACACACCAAGTATTTAAACTTTGTATTGTGCTAGGTTAGACATTTTGGAAGAAAGACAATAATTACACATAGGCAATTGCTTTAATGTAGCCTCTCAAATCAATACAGCTACTTAGTACAAGGTAGGCATTTATGTATGTTTAGCCTTGGCACTCTTTCCAGAGTATGACATTTCAGGTAAATGTGCTTTACTGCAGACATGGGAAAACAGATCAATGAACTTCTCATTGACAGCCTCTTTCTCACTTGCTAGCCTTTATAAATGGGATGTCATTAATCTCCCATTCGCTACAACAGCAGTCTCCAAATTGGTTGACTGTGCTCCTCATTAGTAAAAAGTTTTTGTTTAGGCTCCTCTGCTTTATTATTTATAAATAATAAAATGTACTGCTCTTGCGTAGAATATAAGATATGCAAAAATTTCCAAAAGTAGAAATTTTAAATAAACTTTAGCAAAAGAGAAGTTATTGTATTTTCTTCCTGTACTTTAGGGGTCATCCTTCTGCCTCCCTGAGTTACACACACATCATTTTGGAGACCACCATTCTAGAAAACCCATGTGTCCTGTGAGACACACAAACATAACTAAATAAAATAGATACCTAAAGAATATAGAAAACTATAATAAGTGCTTTTCTGATGGTTTCCCATAGAATCAGAAGGTTTTCATAAAGTAATATTCATGTTTAATGAACATTGCGAATCCCTAATATCATTTCTACATAATGCAACTTTTATTTCCCAGTCATAAAAGCAAATGTCTGACCAATAGCTGGTATTCCAGGGTTAAAAGATTAATCTTGGGTCTATCATAATTACAAAATATTCTACACAGCTTAATTTATTTTTTATTGTACCAATATTTTTTAAAATAAAATGATTGATTTATGCTATCTAAAAATAAGCTTGAGATATATTATCAAGCTGAACTCTTGGCCTCTGGTATATGTAACATTCATGTGTGGGAAATATGTATCTAAGTTTTGTCATTTGTGTGATTTTACTGTTGGTTTCAGTGATCACAGTTTGTTCTAATATGCAAAAGTATACAGGGAATGGTGGTCAACTGTACATATTTCCATTTAGCAATAAGAACAAAAAACAATGTTATAGAGTTGAATTATTATAGAAGTAGAACTGCTCAGAAATAAGTTTTAAAAATCTAAGTTATTTAAATTATTAAAATAAGGCGGTTTTAGGGGATAACTGCATTTGTACTAAATCTCCTGTAACTCTCCATTTCTAACAAGTAGTAGAATGATGAAAGTAGGTGGCATTCTAAATATTCCCGTATTTTAAACCCAGTGTCCTGTGTCAAGGTTTTGTGTTAATACTGCTGCTTTTTCATGATAGGTAGATCGATGATTTTCTACAGGTCATATATCCTCTCAGAGAGGCCAAGATCTATCTGGTGAGTGTTTGATAGACTATTACAAGGTCTGTATGATTGCTAAAATATGTAGTTTCACTAGGCAAAGTGAGGTATTTTAGCAAAAGACAAATACTAATTTAAGACTGCATTTTGACACCTACAAGGCCAAGCTAATCAGAAATAGGATGGGACATACTGTAATTTATGATAATATATCAGTATATTCACTATAATTCAGTTATGACCCTGGGGTGTTTTTAGGCACCCACATAGGCAAAGGATGTACTGCCTTGGACACAAATGTGAGAGTTAATTTTAAACCTCTGGGAGAAGTATGAAAAACAAAGACATGATGATTTTAGGAAAAAACAAGATGTGATTATGATATGTGGCTTATTAATTTTTTTAGGGAAACACCTAGATCGTAGAAAGTCCTCCTCTCTTCTCCTCTCCTCTCCTCTTCTCTCTCTCTCTCCCCTTCTCCCTCTCTTTCTCTCTCTCCCTCCCTGCCGTTCCACTGCATGTGTTCTCTCTCTCTCCCAAAATAAATAAATAACTTTTAAAAGAGTACTTTTTATTTCTTTAACAATGAAAAGCCACTTTAAGCTCATCTTGGGAAACAAAGTTGGTATTAAAAATATTTTGCTCTAACTAAAAAATAATGAAAATAATTTCTTTCTCATTATTCTATTTTAAGAGCAGTTCCAAAATGTTTGGATCAACAGAAGAGAACATAGATTATATAAAGTAAAATATAACATACAAAATAAAAATATATAAATAAAATAAATATAAATAAATGTATATAGAAATTAAAATATATAAATGGATTTATATAATACCTATATGCACACTTATGTACATATATACAAACACACATATGCATTCATACATATAACATTCATGAATATTAAATTGACTTCATTATATTTTCAAGAATTAGATTTTCACTGCTTTATAATCATTGCCTATGAAATAAAAAATGAAAAGTGTGTGACACACTGAAACAGAAAAATACATAGCAAGGCAAATGAGGTAATTATTTATAAAGGAAATTTTACTGGAGAGAAAAGGAGGAAAACTGATTTAAAAAAAGTAGATTCTCCTCTGATTAGCAATATAAGAATCTCAAAACTTTTCAAATGAAGCAACTCTGGGAGGTTTTCACTATACTGTAAATATGATTTGCAAAAGTCTTCTTGCCAAACATAGGCAAAATAAGGCATCTTTAGCAGATGGATAGATCTCTTATATGCAAAGCAATTTTGAGGAAACATGAATTTACAGTTATGCACAGTTTAGTTCACTATATTTAATTTTATATAATTTTATTTTAACATCTGTTTTGATCCCTAAGATTCATGGCTTCCTTGTGGGAAAGTCATATGTTTTGTTATTGTCCTGCCTTTGAAAAGTAAACAAAAATATATTGTTTCAACAGAAACAATAAAGAAAATATTGCCTATGTATATTGTGTGTCACAGGGATTGTATTAGAAAAAAAAATATTTGTAAAGAAATTCAGGTTGTTCAGGGGGAAAATACCACCATCTTAATCTAAGGAGAAAATTTCCAACTGATAAATAAAGGACGTAAATTAACCTTTATAGTTTATGCATCATAAAATTACACAAAGTTTACAAAACAATAGGTAGCATTATCGAGGAAATAATATAACTGGCCATGAAAAATGAACACAACAAGCAACTGCTGTAAGGAGAGTGAGAAACTGCCAGATCTTTCCATGACACTGCCTGTTGACGTTCTCCTCAATCCATTTTGCATGGTCTCTCAACATTTAATGTGCAGAACATTCACATTTGCTGGCCCGGTGCTTTTCAATTACATCCCTTTGCTTGGCCTGATACTTAACTTGCCACAGGGTGACAGGCAGAGCAAGATGGAAAAGACTCTCATATTCCCTCTCTTTCCCTCACCTGCCATGCCTCATGCCTATCCCCCTTTCAACACTATTTTATGCTAGGAAAATCCCATTTTTTATAGTATATTGCCCTGGAATTTCTTCAAATATGTCTCAGTCCCTAGACTGTTCTCCATTCAAGAAATATAGATCTCCTCTTCTCCCAAGTGACTAATAGATCTTTAGTCCTTTCATACATAATTTCCACAGAATATAATCAGCACGAGGAAAATGGTTAATTATCAAATGATTTGAGCACTACATATAACATCAGCATCAAAAGCAATACTCTGAATTCAGATGATCCAGATTTTCAAGAAGGGGTTAAATGGGCTATATATTCCAGTTAGTTGTTCTGTTGGTTGATTTTTATTTTTAACATTTAATAGCTACTTTCACATTTGACCTTTTAATCAATGGGCATATAATTTCTGGTCATGATTTCTTTTCCCTTGGGAAAAGAAAACTTATGGTACATAAAAATTATTATCATCAAGGAATATTATAAGAATATCACTGCACTAGCAGTGTAATCAATTATTTGTGTATTTATTTTTATGTGAGAAATTAAATGTCACTTTTCACATAGCTCACATTAACTAGAAAATCATAAGATTAAACTGAGATTTATCTCACCTTCAGTACTGGCCCTGAAATCAACACATGGAAAAACTTAAATTTTACGGTTTGCAATGCTTTGCTGTTTTACTGGAACATAGCAATACCAGCTTGGTTTCTGAACTGGGACTCACATGTTACTTTCTTGCTTAGAAACTATCCAGAGTTCAATCTTAAGGCATGATACTTGTTCTTATTTCTTTGGGGGGGTGGTCTGCAAAGATCCCCTCTAATGAATTAGAATTCATTATATTAGGGATCAGGATACAGTGCTTCCTTTCTGAACAAGTTATAGAAATCTCAGACAGCCTGTTTTGTAGTGGAAATATAGGGGACTCTATAGCAAACTATGTCTTAAGTTATAGAATATTCTTGCTTTACACTCACCTTTATGGCACCGTAAGAAATCTTGAATCTTATTATTTTAATTTTTTTTTTAAATCAGAAAGTGTCTTCAGACTGTCAGTGGGGTTTGGGACTCACTACAATCAACACACAGTGTGGGAAGTCCTGGCTGAGCATTTGGAATAGTGGAGAAAGGTAGGAGATAACACACTGGGCATCTGTTTAAGATTTTTTCTTTTTTGAAATGCATAATTGCCTTGTGAAGTTTCTAATTTATTTTGCTTTACAAACACACTGTGATATGTATTTCTTAGGATTCACTTTTATTCTCTGTGCAGCTCAACTTTAGATTAATTTCTAGAACCTAATTGATTGTCTTTTTGTTTTGTATACTCTAATTTAAGATGATATATAATTAAAGTTTTATTACCAGAACATTTTGTAGCAATTTATTCAAAATTTTGAAAAACTGGGATAATTTGGAACGATGTATGCAGAATAATATAATTAAAAATAAAAATATATAGGAAATTCAAATTCTATAACTATCAATTAAAAGTAATGCAATACCATTCTGCTTAACAAATTGGCAAAATTAAATAAAAGGTTAATTCACAATGCTGAATAAGTGGGAATTCTTATACATTGAATATGAAGTCAAAAATACTAAAAGTTAAAAAAAAGGACTTGTGGGACTTTTTGTCTCTCATTTTTCTGTGCTTTCCAAATTTTAAAACATGAATTAATAAATTTATTAAATTTTATTTTAAATATAAGATGGGATGGATATTATAGGGTAATTCCTTGATTACAAAATCTTCCTGGAATAATAATTCTTTTGGTAGGAATAACCGAGTTTCTGAAAATAGTCCCAAGGCTGTGTAGTATGGTACACCCTCCAATGTCTTCTCCCCACTGTGTCTGGTCCTTGATGCCTTTCTGCTCCTAGAAGCCTCCTGATCTTGTAATGAGGATAAATAGGATATACTGGTAACAGAGTGAGAATTTTTCACCATAAATTAGCTCCAATCAAGGTTCTCTTTCATTTCAAACTGATCCCATTCACAATTGCACGAAAAGCCATAAAATACCTAGGAATAAATCTAACCAAAGACGTAAAAGACCTGTACGATGAAAACTACAGAAAGCTTATGAAAGAAATTGAAGAAGACACAAAGAAATGGAAAAGCATTCCA
>CM053559.1:63137720-63176234 GCA_028646485.1 Cryptoprocta ferox | reverse complement strand
AAAAAAAAAAAAAGGTTCTCTTTCAAACAGATATTAAGCCTTAAATCAATAGACTTTCACTTTTAATTCTTTAATTTCTCATTGTAAAATGAAAAGAAAGCTCTCCCACTGAAGGAATTTGTAAGACAGTATTTCTACCTCAAGAAATTCATGCTCTAGGTAAAAAATTATATGTGGTAATCAAATAATTACAAAATGGTATGAAAAATACCAAGAACAGATATCCATTTAGAAGGGGTTAGTGAGCACAACAAAGTAAACCATTTCACTTGGGGAGTCTGTGTAAAAAGATGACATTTGGGAAAGAGTAAGTATGAAGTGGCGTAAAACAAGAGAGCCAAAGCTGAGGGAACAGTTGTGGCAGAGGCATAGAGGCTCAAAAGCATGGGCCATGCCATAAGGAACAGCAAAAGATGTATTGACTGGATTGGTGGGAAATGAAGTTGAAATCTATTTTGGGTTTAACTTCTTATAAATTGGTAGATTATGCTAAGAGTTTGACTTTTTTGGCTACAGATAAGAGAACACAGATATATCTTGGCATACGGCCCCTTAAAATGTCAATACTTATTACTAAGTGAGGTTTTCCTATTGAATTGAAATCTTTTAGGGTATTTGAGTGTGAATCATCAGAGCTAATAGGTCTGTCGTGGAGACTAGCCATGGTTCTCCAATGCCTGTTCTCCTCATCTCCCATTTAGCAGTAGACTTGCTTATTTCACAGAATCTTTGCTCTCCTAAGATAAATGAACTAGGCAGTTGATGGTAACTGTGGTAACTGTGACAGAACCTGAAGCCTTCCTAGTCCTTGGGGCACATGCGGTTGATCAGTCCATTGCTTTCTGACTCCTACTTCCGAGGAGTTGCTTTCGATATTGTATCTCATGGTAACCATATAATTTATGTTTTAATAATTTTTCTTAAGTTTATTTATTTATTTTTGAGAGAGAGAGAGAGAGCATGCCTATCAGGGAAGAGGCAGAGAGAGGAGAGAGAGAATACCAAGCAGGCTCCCTGCTGTCAGCACTTAGCCCCACGTGGGGATCAATTTAAAGAACCGTGAAATCATGACCTGAGCTGAAATCAACAGTCAGATGCTTAACCGACTGAGCCCTATGTTTAATAATTTGCTTCCTTATTTTGGTTAGTATTAACTGTCATTTAGTTTAAGAATTCCAGTCAAGAGAATATTCATTTCTCTATTATATTATTTCTATCACAAAAGGAAATAGGGCCTAATAACAGTACTCCTTTCAGTAAGAGTTGAAGTATCATTTAAAGATATAATAAACTCATCAAATTTTAGTTTTGTTTTTTAACCATACCATTAACAGTTTAGAAATGGTAATTTTCAAGGTTCTTTTTACTCCTATTTTTCTTTGATTGAGGGTATTAATGGACACACACTGACATACACAGGTATATATGTAAATATATGTATATATTACATATCAACATACAACTGAATTGACTAAATAAAATCACCTTTTTTCCCTCCTACCCAATGTTATTAACTCATTCACTCAAAAATACTTATTAAACATTATTCCAGGCTAGGTCATTTTTCACAGGGGAGAAATACCAGTCAACAGAATAAAATTTCTGCCCACATGCAGTTCTAATGAAAAAGACATAACAAAAACAAATACACAAATAGTTATTGTGTAGTAGTGATAAACATTATGAAGAAATTAAAAGCACAATTAGGGAATCAGCCATGAATGGCTGAGAAGGTTATTTCAGACTGGGTCATGAAGTAAAACCTCTTGATATAACATTTCAACTGTGACCTAAATGAGATTGCTTGCAATTTTTTTCTAGATAATTGACATCAGGAGAAAAGAAAAAGTCACTAAAAGCATTTACAGAAATCAATTGTAATGCTAAGCTTTAAATACATGACTGACAAAGAAGGAAATTTATGAACTCTTAAGACGGGGCTGGTGATTGATAATGAAAGAAAGGGTGGAGGCCATGGATGTGATGTCTGAGAATTATTGGAAACATAGTAAGTTAGCTAGAAAAATGGGAGGTGCTAGACAGAATGGACTGATTGAACTCAAGATATTAAAAGTAGTGTTATTATTACTAATTGTATTAGGCTTCTCCAAAGAAATAGAAAAAACAGGAAATACAGATATAGACATAGATAGAGAGATAGAGATAAGAGAAGATTTATTATAACAATTGGCTCACACAGTTATGGAGGTATAAGAAGTCCCACAATCTGCTATCTACAAACTGGAGAACCAGGAAAACTGGTGGTATAATTCAGTCCTGTCTGAAGGCCCAAGAACCAGGGAACCAATGGTATAAGTCTCAGAGTATGAAGGTTCAAGAACTAGGACCAATGTCCTAGGGCAGAAGAAGAGAAGTTTCCAAGCTCAAGAAGGGAGAGAGAATTTGTCCTTCCTTTACCTTTTGTTCTTTTAGAGCCCTCAGTGGATTGGATGATGCCTACCCACACTGGTGGAGGCATATCTTTACTCTGTTTACTAAATCCAATGCTAATCTCTTTCAGAAATGTCCTCTCAGACATACTCCAAAATAATGTTTTATTCGCGATCTGAGCATCATTAGCTCACTCATGGTGACACATAAAGCTATCACAATGAAGGAGCAGAAACTACCCAGAGTTCCCCCAAATCATTATCTCCTTCTATCTTGTAGCAATAGACTCACCCCAGTTTCATCAAAGCACATGAATGCCAAGGTACTCATTACATTTCTGTGCCCTCTCTAAAGATACCTGTGGTTACAGAATTGATGGGTGCTACACCTAGATCATCTTCATAAGAGAAAACTACTTTCCTGGACTCTGTATTCTGTCCATCAAAAATTAAATTTCCATAGTCTACAATGCAAACGTAAGATCCAACTCCCATCTTGAGGATGAGGACACCCATGTAGGGAATGGCTAATGTAGAAAATGTAGAGAATTTCTTCAGCATCATGGAGAAATCTGGGTCCCTAGATTGAATGACCTAATGGGCAGAGCTATCCCTCCAAACTAGATTGTCTATCTTTAAACTGTTATGTGACAAAGAAATAAAAAGTTCTTTATAAGTACTGGAGGTGATGTGGTTCTTTTATCAAGTCAACTACTAGGATATACAACACCTTGCTACTCAAACTATGGTCCATGATAGCAGCATAGGTGCCATCTGGGATCTTGTTAGAAATACAGACTCTAAGACTCCTTCCAGACTACTAAATAGGCTACATTTTAACCAGCTTTCTAGGTAATTATTATGCACAACAAAGTCTGAGAAGCACTGCCTCATGCTTAAGATCTGAATACAGAAATCTAATTATCAGGATCTAGGTATGAACATGACCATGGAGTGTTAAAGTGGGGTGGATGGAAAGAAAATTATAATTAAAGAGATGAAGTAAATAAAAAGCTAGGATGTTAGAAATGCATAGATGTCATGGGTAAATGATCACCTAGAAGGATGAGAATAAAATGTTAGAAAAAAAAAGTGAACCAGGGCTAAATGTTTGATTAGGAGAAACAGACATTTGGTTAGATATCATTCTGAGTGTCAGTGAGATGTTTCTAGTAAGATTAACATTTGAATTGGTAGACTGAGTAAAAAGGATTGTCTTTCCTTCTGTGGATGGGATACATGTACTCAACTGAAGAGCTGAATAGAACAAAAAGGCTAAGAGGGAACTCCTCTGGCCTTAAGTACAATAAAACTTCGGACTGGGAGTAACTTGCTTTGTGAGTGCAAGATGAGCAAACATTTCTAATAAATCTTGACTTGATAAATGAGCAGTATCTTGTAATATTAGTATGTGATTCCAAATGTCACATGATTACAACTGAACCAATGGTTCTCTCTCTTTCTTACTGTAGGATTGTGGGTGATCTGATCATCAGTGCAATGTCACATTTCCACGAAATCCTTGCCAAAACGTGGCAAAAGTAACTGTTATTGGATGTAGGCTCCTTGTTAAAGTTGCACAAAAAGAAAGATTCCATTGAGTCAATAGACAACAGTGATTACATTAGTGATAGTGAAAGTCATCCTACATGATAACCCTCCTCTCTCTTGTCTCCCTCACACCAGCCATGAAGGTTTTCAAAGGTATGTGCAGGTTAATTTATTTATTTTTTTAATAATTTTTATATTCTTTATTATTTTGTATTATATCACAGTATTTTGTAATCATTTTTATATGAATATTTTTGGGCTGTAGAACAAATCACCTGAATTTCCATTATTTATATGGGGAAATTCACTTTGATATATAAGTGCTTTGGATTACAAGCATGTTTTCGGAAGAAATTATGCTTGCAAAGGTTTTACTGTACTTGAGATGAAACACTGATATTTCCCTGTCTTTGGACTCAAACTAGAACTACACCATCAGATTGGGGGTCTCCAGCCTTCTTTTGAAGATTTTGAGACCTCTGAGAGCCTCTATAAACACATGAGCCAATTTCTTATAATAAATTTCTATTGGTTCTGTTTCTCTAGAGAACTCTAACACAAGGAGGTAGTTATCAGGAAGACACCTGTGTAAATGATAGTACCAAGGAGAGTGTAATAATAAGAAAATTCTGAATATACCCCTTTTAAAGGAGCTGAGACTTTTGAGGTATGGAGCAAACATTACTTAAAAGCAGTAATGAAGAACAAAAATTTTTGATTACCACAAAATTATGGTTTAGTGAAATTGTGCTGTGAGTGAAAACAAACAAACAAGCAAACCCAAGTATACCTTGAGATAACCGCAGGGGAGGACTAATTTCAGGAGAACACTATCTTGAGGGCACAGCAATATTTAAACTAGAGTATGTGGGCAAAAAGAATATTAACAGAAATAGTTTAAGAAATAGGACACTTTGGGGATGAGAAATCATTGGTCCAAAGAGGATTTGGGGATGAGGGAAGAGAGTTGGCTGGAAGAAGAGACTAGCGATAAATGTACATATAATGTTGGATAATAAAAGAGAGACTTCTGATAATAGTTGAAAGGAATCTGGGTAGTAAGGATGATGCACCTCCAAGAAAACTCTTGGAGGAAATAAGATATCAACTAAAATATAGATGCTTTAAATGGAGAAGATGTGGTTCAAAGTGATTAAGTAGACCTAGAGATGGCAAGCTCTCTTAAGAGGCTGTTCAAAGTAATATGTCAGCTTGGGAATGAGACCAGAGTAAACAACACCTCCCGATGGAGGAGGCATTGAAGCAGCAGGGAGTTATCAGTAATCAAAATCTTGTGGTGAAATAGAAGCACTAGAAGAGTTGAAAGCTTAAGTAAGGCTGAGGATTCTAATGGTATTGGCAACTAAACTAATACAGGCCTAATACTTGATAACCATTGCTCTAAAATACTACACAAGTGTTTTTGTATTATTCATAAAATATGTCAATACAGAATGATTAATCCTGAGTAATTCCTGATAGCTGTTTTGCTCTATGATACTTCTGTAGACACATCTCCCTATAATTACTCAGCAAGTAATCTTTTAGAATATGCTATGACCAAAGAAGCTTCATGAATTTATGAATGGATGGAGAAACATGTAAACATCCCAAATCACATTGTTGCTTTGCCAATTCTTTGAATTATGGGTAGGTAGTTTGGCTAGTATTTTCTTATATCATAAAAAATATATTTTAATTGGAAGTTAAAAGCTATCATTCAATCTTGGCAAATGTAAGATGCCATACAATTTACTATTCAGTTAAACTAACAACTTTGAGATATTTATAATATTGTGCCAAAGTCCTGACAGAATCACTTTGCTCAAAACTTTCAGCCTTTATTTGTGTTGAGTCTCATACAGGATTTCTGCAACAGATGGATTTTTAAAATCATTATTATTGATTTCCCAATCTTCCTTAATATTCATTTACTAAGAAAAACGTATTTCTGACCAAGGAAACTAAAAGCTTAGTACATAAATTATAAGATTAGATGAATCTTTTTGCTTCCTTATCTTGATATCTCTCATCTTCTGAAATTTACCTATGTCTTGTCTTCCGTAATTTAAAATATTCACCTAATGACTAGTGGCAGAATACAAAGCATTAGATAGTTTCAATTCATTAAAAAGATTATTATAAGGTTATTGAATTGTATGGCTTGAATTTATAAAATACTGCTCAAGGCAAGGAAAAAAATAACAATTCTAGATTGTAACAAAAATTTCAAATATTCCCACTTATAAAAAATGAAGCATTGAGGTGTTCCCTCAGTTCTCTTCTCCAATTAGAATTTCATTGGCTTTCATTTTAGAAAATAGTTTGGTTCTTCCCCTTGGCATTCCTAATACATACCTTTATTTCAGTAAAACTATTGAGATGTTTTCATAGTGAAATTTTCTATTCATTTTATTATTTCCTTCCACTTCTCTTGTTACACACACATACTTGAAAACAGAAACAAATAATTTGTATTTGAAATAAGAAAAAAATGGGACATAGGCTTATTTTCTCCTCTTTAAGGTCCTGTTGTCTCTCCCAATACAGAATGTAGTTTGACAAAACAAAACAAAAACATGATTCGAGAAATCTGATTGATTTGTGTTCAACTTTTGGTTACATTATCAGCAACATACAGTTGGATAAATTTTAAAACTACTTAAAGTTTCAGTGTTCTCCTTTGTAAAATTAGAATATATATGGCTTTCTCTATTGATATATGTTAAGAATAAACTGTCTAAAGTTCCCAACTTTCCACTATGGTCCTTCTAAAGGCAAATGAGAATAAATGGACCTCTAAAAGGAGAGTTAAAAATGAATCCAAAATTCATAATTTATTTGAAGTTTTACAATTTTTACATTAATATTGAAAAATAAAATAATAATTTATGGGAGTTCTTAGCTTCTATCTTCACCATTTTCTACATTTGGATTATCACCTCCCTTGTTCTATATGAAATAAAAGATCAGAGCATTTTACTTGAAAAACAATCAGAACAAAGAAATATAATGCCATACCTTCATTTAGGGAGCTGCACAATGAAGTAGAAAAATACTGTAGAAAGTATATATGCATAATTTTGAATGGCATGAAAGAGTCTATAGAGATATAGATATGGGGCATAGTGGCATAAACAAAGAGCTTTTGAGTTTGTAGCTCCTTGGAGTTTTAAGGTGCTAAAGCATAAGAAAGGAGCAATGGTATTAAGAGTAGTAATGTATTAATCTTCTAATGTTGTATTAAGAGCTGTGATATTTGAAACATTACTGTAAGACTGAACCACAAGTCTCATGGCTTTGTAAGATTGCTAAAACACTTATGTATATAGCAATGCATGCTACTATATATCCACTTTTATTTTAATATGAAAGCTATGTTTATTCATACAAGTCTTTGTAGGAAATTGATATCACAGGAAGGTTGGTCTGTCCATAATGTGATTGCAAAGGTCCGGAATTGCTGTTGGGGGAAAAAAAAAAAAGGATGAAGTATCTTACTTGCTTAGTGTAGTGCTTGCCATTTTGTGTGGGTTAATAAATATTAGTTCCTATTCTGAGTCTATATTTGTGGTGATTAATTTTATATTAGATAACTGTGCCAGATATTTTATCAAATTTTATTCTGAATGCTTCAGTGAGGGTGTTTTTGGATAAGATTAACATCTAAACCAGTGAACTTTGAGCAAAGTAGATTTCCCTCCATGATATGGATGAGTCTTATACATATTGAGGTAAAGGTCTCAGTAAAACAAAAAGATTGATCTTCTCTGGGAAAGAAGGAATTCTGCAACAGAAGGCCTTTGGATTTGAATTACAACATTGGCTCTTCCTGGATCTCTAGTCTGTTGGCCCACTATGAACACTCTGGATTTGCCAGTGTCCATAATCAAATAAATCAATTCCTTAAAATAAATATCTATATCTATCTGTCTATATCTATCTATCTATGCATAGATACACATCATATTGATTCTGTTTCTATGGACAACCTTGACTCAAACAACATCCAGTGATAATATTATTTGCTTCATCACTGATGAAGACAGAAATCCAGTAATCTCATCTAATTTTAAAAACAGAACTCAGGTAGAGTCAAAAGCTCATGAACTCCACTGAATTAATACTGGGACTTTTTATGGACTGAATTGTGTCTCCTCAAAATCCATATGTTGAAGTCCTAACCCCTAGTACCTCAGAATGTGACTGTATTTGGAGACAGGACCTTTAAAGAGGTAATTAAGGTAAAAGGAGGCCAATGTGTGGGCCCTAATCCAATATGACTGTTGTCCTCATAAGAGAAGTTTAGAATATCGCTACACACAGAGAGAAGACTATGTGAAGTCACAAGAGGAAGTCAGCCTTCTACAAGTCAAAGAGAGGGGCTTTAGAAGAAATCAACATTACTGATATCTTGATCTCAGACTTCTGGCCTTCAGAACTGTAATAAAACAAACTTCGTTTAAACCACCCACTTTGTGGTACTTTGTTGTCACAGGACTAGCAAACTAATATGGAACCCAAACTCATTTTGGGTGACAGGAAAATTATTTTTTGGCCCATATCACAGAGCTCCATATCAAATTAAATCAGTAAGAGATATAGATGATTAAGTAGATCACTTAATAAAGAGTAGATTATGAGACCTTTCTTTAACAAATGGCATTTATTTAAAGGATAAATACATTTTGAAGCATACAGATTTAAAATTAAAGTATTAGATAATATTCCAAAAACATTATGATAACTTCCATAAGCAGGAATTGCATGCAGCCTTCATTGCCTTCTCTTTCAAAACAGTCTTGCAGTTGTACTAGGGTAGTCAGGCAAGGCTCTTGAGAGAATGATAAAAAAAAATGACGTGATCTTTATGATCTGCTATTTAAGGGACCACTATTTATCAGTTCTGAAGCAGCCAGTCCTTTTCCTTTTAAGATGAAACAGTATACATGTGAATCACTCTCTTGACAGCCCTTCTAATATCAAAATATCTTTTATTTTCCCTGGTTGCCCGTCCTACTAAGGTTTATAAAATATTTTGAAGCATTTAAAGGTCTCATATGGAACATACAAGTTTCTCATTTGTTGAATGCACCTAAGAAGATAAGTGTGGCATCACTGCAACATTTTTATAGGAAGATTATTCATTTAATGAAATGGCCCTGAATGTAAGAGTATCTCTCTCTCTCTCTCTCTCTCTCTCTCTCTCTCTCTCTCTCTCTCTTTCTTTCTCTCTCTCTCTCACACACACACACACACACACCCCTCAGTATCATAAGCTGTAGTTCTAAAATCAAATACCCTAAATCTATTTAGTGAAAACTTTTTTTTCTCATGAGCTTTGAGCTTTCATTTTATTTTCCCATTGGGTAAACCTATAATCTTATAGAATTTTGTTATCATTTAACATTGCTATTTTCTAATAAAGCCGTATACAAAATACAGAACTGAAAGTGATTCCTTCCATTGGTCTTTCAATAAAACTTCTTGGTGGTTCAGTTTTGCAGGAAATCAAACTAATTTTCAAATACTGATATAAATAGCATATAAAATATATCCCATAAAAATTCTTAAGATATTTTTGTGTATTAGAAAATATATTACATATACCAAGATCATAATACTTTGTTGTTTTAACTAAACAATTTTATTTTCACTTTCATTAAACTTTTTTGTACTTTTCTAAAATTAAATTTCTCCTGGGGCTCAGTCAGTTAAGCTCAGGTGATGATCTCACGGTTCATGAGTTCTAGCCCCCCCACTCAGTGCTCAGCCTGCTTTGGATCCTCTGTCTCCCTCACTCTCTGCCCCTCCCCTATTCACATTCATGGGAGCTGTGGGCACTCTATCTCTTTCAAAAATGAATAAATATTTGGGGCTCCTGGGTGGTTCAGTTGGTTAAGCATCTGATTTCTTCTCAGGTCATGATCTCATGGCTTGTGAGTGCCAGCCCTGTGTCAGGCTCTTGCTGACAGCTCAGCGCCTGGAGCCTGCTTCTGATTCTGTGTCTCCCTCTCTCTATGCCCCTACCCTGCTTGTGCTCTGTCTTTCTCAAAAATAAATAAAAAATTTAAGAAAATAAATAATTTAAAAAAGTAATAAAATTAAATTAAATTTTTCCTTAAGAAGATTACTACTTTTCAACATTCCTCAACCCAAGTGTGTCTCCCACTACATTCTAGTCTCTTCAGAATGTTATCTCCAGCTCTTCCTCTGTGGTTTTAAAGGAAAAAAATATGAAATACATAAAATATATATATACATAAAAATCTAAAATTTGTTTTAGATTTTTCATTTAAGTTAAGGACATTAATATTGTTATAATAAATTTGAAACTTATAGCTCATAATAGGCATTCTAAAGTAGAGTTAGAAATTCTAATCTTCATAACCTGGTATTTATTTAAATGTGTCCAAGCCACTAGACTACCTTCTTCAAGTCCTATATGTAATCAGCACTTTCAAATGCAATGCAGGAAATGACACATGTTACAAATTAACTGTATTGCCTGGGTTATTCAGGATTTCTCTTACTTTATTTTTGACATTTGCTGATGTTAATTCTAATTATTAGCTTTAAAAAATAAGATCCAGTGCTCAGCAGCTAGAATACTGCTCTTTTGTGAACTTACTGAACCATTTCTATGAAATCACTTAACCTCATTGTGCATTTTGTCTTACTTCCATAAGAAAATTCCTTAAATAAATTAAATATATGTGGGTTGATGTGTTTAAGACTGCTGAATAAAATGTACCAATTAATCTTATACAGAGTTTATAATTAAATCCAATATATTTTAATCATGTTTTGTATCAGCTCAACGAAAATCCTGTGAGCAAAAATCTGTTATGGCCCTTGCTTCTAGTTTTCTAACAAGTAAAAATTTTATATTAAAGATTTATTTTTGTGAGTACCTTTTTTTAATCCCTATTGACTTCACAGATGCCAAACACAGTACCACTAATCTCTAAAGTTGTTTTAAATTTTAATAAAAATCCTATAAAATACTTACTAATAATGCAGATATTACTATATTTGTTGAATAAATGACTAATACATGAAATGACAGCTCAAGAAAGAGATGGAAGAAAAGTAAAACCACTATAGAAATGAAAGTTAGATTGGAAATAGCATTAAAGAACTAAGAGGGCTAAAAACTGAAGTAAGGTAGGGAACCCTGGGTGACTCAGTCAGACCTTGACTTCAGCTCCTGATCTCATGGTTTGTGGGATCAAGCCCCATGTCAGGCTCTGCATTGACAGTGTGGAGTCTGCTTGAGATTCTCTCTCCCTCTCTCTCTGCCCCTCCCTTGCTCATGTTCTTTCTCTCTTTCAAAAATAAATAAAGAAATAGGGGTGCCTAGGTGGCTCAGTTGGTTAAGTGTCTGACTCTTAGTTTTGGTCAGGTCATGATCTCATTATTCATGAGTTTGAGCCCCACGCGAGGCTCTGTGTTGACAGCATGGAGCCTGCTTCTTGGGGTTCTGTCTTTCCCTTTCTCTCTGCCATTCCCCTGCTCATGCTCTTTCTCTCAAAATAAATAAATAGACTTAAAAAAAACTGAAGTAAGGTAAATGGTGGATAGAAATGAAAGAAAAAGGTGGAAATTTAAATTCACATGAATAATTTGGAATTATTTGGAGAATAATTATGATACACCAAAGATGTCAAGGAAAGAAAAGCCAATGTACTCATAATTGTAATTATGAGATAATCATATTGGTAATACAAAATGTTTACAGTGATAATTAAATAAAATGACCCAGAAATGCAAGAAAACATCAATCCATGAACTAAAAAGAATATTCCATGTATCAGAAAATCTGACCACAAGGCCTACCAGAAAGAAGCCACTGCCATGTTAAGCAAATAGTAGAAATAGCAGAATTTGTATGGAAGACAGTGAAGCTTAATTTTAGAAATAAATTATTTTTCTTGATCACATTTCAGCAAAAGAAAAAGGATGACCTGGTTAAATCTCCTTGCAAACATACTAATAATACTATTTCCTGTAAAACAGAGAGTGGGAAAGCCCTTATTTATGGAATACATTTAGCAGAACGTACGTGGGATGTACTAGGGTGGCACATGAAAAAACAGCACTTAAATCGATGGATTTATGGAAGATAATTTCTTAGAATAATATTACTTAAGGTTTGTAATTATTAGTGAATAAAATGGGGGTGTTTTATGACCAAATGAATTCCCTGTTGTGTGACACCATTCATGCATAACTTAGAGACCCTGTTTATTAAATCTAGGTCAAAACGCAGTCTAATACATCAAGAAAGAATCTAGAGAGCAGCGCTGGCAGACCTGGACTTTTCTGTTTTCTTCTTTCAAGTATGTGTACCCTTGAAATGATTAAAGCTGTTTGATATGGAGTAAAATTCCTGATCTGTGTGAATCTGATTTGACAAACCAGTCTTTGTATTAACTCCAACTAGCACTGTAAGCAGAATTTTCTTTCAGCCTCAGAAATCTTAATGACTAGGCAATCTTGACAAAGAAAAGGATGAAAAAGTGAAGGTTTGATTCCAGGATGGCTGTCTAGCTATTCTTTGTTTACAGTAGCAAACTCTTTTGTTTAAAGTAACAAAGTGTTTGTTTAAAGAAGCAGAATATGAGGACAAGTCTTTCCAATGGGATTTTGAGGAAACTGACCTACAAACATGGAACTGGCTTATTGGAAAATCAAGAATGTATTAGGCAGAAGGAAAGTTAGTGAAAACTTCTACTCTCTGTCTTTTACTAGCAGCCCTGATAAAACCTATACTGCAAAAGTAAGAAGCGAAAGTAGTAGGGGAAATAATAACAATAAGGGCAGTTTTTTTCCCATCCCTGGAAAGTCTTACCATGTTTCAGGGGCTAGCTGGGCAGATATTATTTCCACTCACAAAGTTACTCAAGACCACTGATTGATTTAAAAAAAGAACAAACAGGGGGTGCCTGGGTGGCTCAGTTGGCTGAGTGTCCAACTTCAGCTCAGGTCATGATCTCACAGTTCGTGGGTTCGAGCCCCACATGGGGCTCTGTGTTGATAGCTCAGAGCCTGGAGCCTACTTCTGATTCTGTGTCTCTGTCTCTTTCTCTCTTTGCTCCCTCTACTTGTGCTCTTTCTCTCTCTCTCTCAAAAATAAACGTTTAAAATTTTTTTTAATAAAAACGTCAAACACACACACACACACGCACACACACACACAAACTATACAGGTTGTGGGAACTCCAGTCAAATATCCATGAAATCCTGAGAGTACACTGATAAATGTTTAAATACTTTATAACTACTTTATAAAAGATACTTTAATCATTTCTCACACCTGTTCTTAAAATTAATGGTTTAACAGATGATCACAAATTTTAGAGACAAATAAATGACAACAAACTATTGTGAGCAGATGTTTCTGATCGCATGACAACCAACTTAACTAAAATGGGTGACATAAGGAGTTTGGCAGCCTTGACCTGAGAGAGTGAAGTCCAACCAATCATCAACTCAATAATGGAATAATCCTTCCAAAGCAGTAGGAATATCATGAATGCAGATGACCCTACATTACCTTTATGATAACCAAAGGCATACCTAACTTAGTGTCCTTCATGCTGACTGTGATAGATACTGTGATAGTCAGATCTCTAGAATCACCTAGCTACTTCAGTTTATGAAATAAGTAAGCATGTGCTTAGTGAATGAACCAATAGGAAAAGAGAAGGGGACAACTAATGTGACAAAGAACTTCTCTCAGTGTCAACTGGGAAAACAATTGCTTGAAAACGACTATGAGACAAATACCCCATGATCAAAAAATTGGCATATCTGGAAAGTATATTTTATTGGCTTTCAACCACTAGGTTCAAGTGCAAACTGGTATTAGCTAGGAGTAGCACTCTAGGCTTTCCTTACAATGTGCAACAAAAGCAATCTCAGAGAATATTGTCTAACTATATATATCACTTTTGATGAAAATATACAATTCATTGCTACCATTGTATATAAATGGACAATAAAACATATTACACAAACATATCACATTCCATTTCATCATCAGAGTGGTAGTCTCAATGAAAACTGAAATGATCAGCTGTAAAAGTTATAAGAACATATGATAAAAAAGTTGTAGGTTTGGTTTCATTGTTTAAATGATTGTCATTAGGTTGAATATGAAGGAAAGTAAGATACAGGCTCCACTGATGAGGTTTCTACAATTAGGTGGTGGAAACGAAGGGCTTGGGGATGATGGAATTGTACAGCTTTAGTTTTAGATCCCACAATTTTTTCTTTGGTTTGGTCTAGTACAGGTTACCCAAAGAAAGTGATATACATGGTCCAGACACAATATTCATACCATAAAATTTGATATCAAATAATCATAATGTATTTTAGGATATGTCAAAACTTTTCACCAAATTAGGACAAATAGTGAATTTAGTCCATTACTAAGCAATGAAACAAGCTTGTGAATTTTCTCCTGTCAGATATAGTATCAACCCAATGGTGAGGCCAAGAAGTGATAGTGAGTCTATCTCTGTCTAGCTGTAATTGTAAATGCTATGGTTAAACATTATGCTAAGCTAGACAACCTGACCATGAAAGAATGAGTGTGGGTCAAATGAAAACAAGTTGGTATTATAGCAATCAGAAGAGGCATGTATAAGTAGATCATGATTCCAGGGAAGAAAGAACCCTCACTGTTTCTAATGAGAATGTTCCAGAGCAAGATAATAATAATTTTAGCTATCTTTCTTCAGATCTGGCAATGATTTTTGGCCAAGCTCAAAGCAAAACAAAATAAAAACAAGACAAAACAACATCAGATCTGTTTTCCTTAGAGAAGGTAACCTACACACCTACTAACTCATATATTTGCAAAAAAATTCACATGGAGTATTTGAAGAGAAATGACTCAAATTATTTTAGTAACTTTTGATAACTCAACCTACTAGTAGCCAAATACAGCAATCATGAGGCAAATATTGTATAGGCTATATTTATGATTATTTTTCCTGATGACTCAAGAGAAATATTACCAGTGAATAAGATGGTAGATGTTAAACAAAAAATTTTTTGTACTTTATCAAGTCATAAATTATAATGATATGTAGCTAAACAGTAGCCTCGTAATGATAGGAAGTAAGTTACTGCTTCATGGTCAATGTCAGAGCTTGATTTGCTCCTTTTCATATATCAAGTATACATGAAATTGGCATGCATTGAAGGAAAATATAAATATTACCAAAGATCCTTAGAAAAACCACACATACAGTTAAATATCTACAACACACACTAAAAATTTTTAATAACTAAGGAAAATGGAAGAAAAAAATAATTGAGCTAGAATTTTTACTCTCCATTGAATAGTTCAAATACTGATGTTCAAAGCAATGTTTGTAAGACTATTCTTTTGCACAAAATGTTTCAGAAAAATGGTGTAAAATTATCAAAATAAACCTGAGAAATATGTAGCAAGAAGATACTGGCCAAGGTAAAAGTTTAGACTGGGAAGGATGAGAACAGGACTAGAATCTATTCTCTCACTTTACTGGAAGACACTTGGGTAAGAGAGAAGAGTCATCACTCGACCCCCCATAAACTTGCTAATAAAAGAGAACTCCTGGAGACATACTAATGGTATGGGCTAGGAGGAGTGCCCTTATCTATATAAAGCTTAAATAAACAGAATATATCTCAGCCCCGGCTTTTAGTAAATGTCACATAAGCTATGTAATTATAAAAGGAAGATGTTTAATGACCAAAAGACCTCCCTTTTATGTAAGTGATGTTCAACATATATTATGCAGAGATCTTATATATAAAACCCAGGCCAGAGTAATTCTTTGTACAAAAACGGACCCAAGAAACTCTGTTATCCCAGACATCCTCATGCTCTATCTATGTCTCACATTACTGGTAGCCTTAAAATATTAGGAAATTTTGGTACTTTGTGAGATCTTTTTTTTCCTGTGAGTCTGATTTGCTCCTCTGATTATCAGTGTTGGGTAATGGACCAACCACAGCTGAGAGACCTTGTTCACAGATCTTGCATTCAACTAAGACAAGAAAGGTCATGCAATTGGTGAGGGAGCTTGGGGCAAGCTGAGGGCAAAATATAAGCTGGCACCCACTCCCCCACCCCAGGTGGAACTATGATATTCCTTGGACACTCCTGGCTACCCAAGAACAAAGGAAGAAAGGAAAGGGGTTTTACTTGCCACGGTAATGTGGGAAACTAAGGCAAATGAATAATTAAATGCTTTTACTGCCTGTAGCCCACTGACAAGTCCTTGAAACCCGGCAGAGTGACCTCCCTCTAGGAGCTCAGCTGCCTCAAGGATGACACTTTGCTGGGGGCAAAAGAGAACCTTAGCTTAGCATTATCCCAGCCTTAAGGATCCTGTAAGTCAACTTACTTTTTCTCAACTTCCCCAAGATATATGCTGGAATAATACTCAAAGCTTATGGCCCCCTGATATATATCTGAAGGGTCTCTTGACTGAGGTTTTATTAAATGGCAATAAAGTGTGTTTCTCTAGCAACAGCTAGCCCATAAATGTCCTAAAAACCTTGTTTCCAAAATTCCTTAGAGACTTACTCTATCCCTGACCCCCTCCCAACCTCAGGGTATATAATGAGTTAGCTGTCAGGACCCCAGTGTAGCTCTTTCTGCCCATGGATCCTGTCCCCATGAGCCCCCCCCCCATCACCCCAAAACTTCATCACATGGATATAAGGATCATACCCTAGAGTAAGGACTACTCTACCTAAAAGCCTACAAAACTGTTAAAAGGAGTTATTTGTAAGTTATAAGAATTTACTGAATCTTGTGAATACAAAATAAGAGCCTTTTTAAGCCACATATTTTGCATCTTATTCAGATGTTATGGCCAAATGACATTTTTAAAAAAAATCAGTTCCCTTGTGTGCATTTTATTTCTACTTATTTAATAAAATCATATAAAGAAATAACGATACAACTATTATTTTACTTGAAAATCTGTTAAGGACATTTTATAGCAGCTTTCTTTCTTCAAGACTTGCTCAGCATAAAATGTTATATTTTAAGCACCATAAGGCTTTCAACAGCTCTACATCCTTTAGGAGGAAGAAGTGGCACATTTAGCCTAATGCTATTGATTCACTTAAACCAAGAGAGCAGTGAATCTTGACTTAACTTTATGCCATGGCATATATCCCTGCATTATATTGCCACCCTTCTGCCAAAGACATAATCCCTCCAACCCCTTGGCTCCTAGACAAAAGACTCTACAAACACTTTTATCTACCTAGCAGCTGCTCCCCATTTGAGATTGTGGACCTCTGAAGTTTATGCATGCTGCCACACTTCCTCCCCTAGCACAACAAACAGAACTGAAGTGCCTCAAAAGGCTCTGTGAATAAGGCAGAGTGCAGCTGTTTAGAAACAAAGGGATAACTGCTCCTTTGAAAGGGCCAATTAATGATCTCCCACTGCCATGTTATAGTCATAAGCCCACTTGCTTAAATAAGTATTAATTTTAAAATGACAGTCCACACCTCTTTTATTTTCCATCCTCATGCCTCCTATAATGGGAATACATGTCTCTCTCCTTGTTATGGAATATTCCTGGCTTTCAGTGGCTTATTCTTGGTTTTAACACTTATGAAGCTCCTTTAGACATATGCAAAACAACCTTTTAAAAATGTAATAGCAACAATCACTCTATGTATGGTGTTCTCTAGGTTTTGATACCAAGAGTGGCCCACTTTATTGTCTGTATCCACATACCTCTCCTCTTTTGTTCTGAAATTAACTCAAGTGGGCCTCAGATCTTACTCACAACTTCAGTGTGTCTTGTGTTGCAGACACAAGCTAACTCTCCTCCTCATGCCAGTTTGGTTAACAACCCATTCACTAAAAGACCAAGTCTCTGAATCATGGTTGATTTTTTTTCTTTAAGTACATCCATGTCACCAAGATAACTTAGCTGGAGATTTTTCAGTCCAGCTTGGTTCAACTTTAACTTCACAGGTATTTTACACTTTATACCCAAAACTATTCTCAGATTCAATGCCTTTCATGTGAATGGATGGAGTTTCTCTTGGAAGCACATTACCTTTTCTTTTCGTTTTTATATACCTATATCTGAATCCTCCCCTCTAGTGGCAAAATCACTGTGGTTAACCAGCTTAAATCTGAGTGTAGGTCTTTGTCTACAATTTATATGTATCATTTGAACATTGGTGAACTGATCATTGAACAAATATATTTTCAGCAAATTGACCTAGAGCAAGATGTTTGATATTAGATTACATTGTCAAAGAGCTAGATGGTGGTAGAAAGAATCTGTTTTGAAAAAAAAAATGTAGGATTTTTTTTGGAATCTACTTTTGGAAGACAATATCTGTATAACTTAAAAATATAGTTATATATTACACATACCATAAAACTTACCATTTGAACATATACAATTCAGTGTTTTTTAGTATATTCACAAGATGAAACATCACCACCATCTAATTCCTGAACATTTTCATCACTCTAGAAAGAAACCCTTTACCCATTAGTAGTCACTTCTCATTCCCCCTTTATTAACCCCTGGAAAGCACTGATATACTTTCTGTCTCTATGAAATTACTGTTCAGCACATTTCACGTAAATAGAATCATGTAATATGGGACTTTTTATGACCAGCTTCTATCACTCAGCAAGTTTTTAAGGCTCATTCATGGTATAGCATGTACAAATGCTTAATTCTTTATTATGGCTGAATAATATTCCATTGTTGGATATATCACATTTGTTTATCTATTAACAGTTGATGGGCATTTGTATTGGACTGTTCCCTCTTTTTTAGTTATCATGAAAAATGCTTCTGTGAATGTTTGTGTATAAGTTCTTGTTTGAACACCTGTTTCCAATTCATTTCCATATAAACCTAAGAGTGGAATCACTGGAACATATGGTAAATCCATGTATAACTTTTCTACAGTTGCACCATTGTACATTCCTCCAGCAATGAAGTCTATTCCATTACCGCATTGTCTTGGTCACTATGGCTTTGTAGTGTATTTTATATTCCAAGTGTGAATCCTAGTTTCAAGAATGTTTTGGCTATCCTGGGACCCTGTTTATGGGTCAGACTTTCTTGTTTCTTGGCATGTACCATAATTTTGTTGAAAACTGGACATTTTAAATAATTTAACAGGACAGCTCAGGACATCAGATTTCTTCTATCCTAAGGTTGGTTTGTGTTGCTACCTGTTGTAATTGTTGTTTATGTGTTTAGTGACACTTCTGAACAAATGCTGCAAAGGTTATATATGTTGAGGGTGACCACTAACATCTGTATTCAGCTTGCTTAGTGGTCAGTTTAATAACTGGACAGAGATTTCCTTAAATACCTAGAACCAATGGGTCCGTGGGTCTTTACCAAGGGGTTGAGTGGATGCTGGGATATGCTTTCCACATTCAACCAGGTAATCTCTGACTCTTTCTCAGTCTTCCTCTACTTCCTGCTTTCAAAGAGCTCCTAGGTCAGTCAGAAGTAAGAGCTTAGAACCTTCTGAGATCTTTACTGTGCATGTGTATAGGCTTATAGATGGAAATGGCCCCTAGATTCTCAAGAATGTTGGAGTTTCCCAAAGCCCTTAGCAACAGAACAGATTATCCTTAGCTTTTTCTTCTAATCTTTTTGGTTAATCCATTGTTTGCCCCATTGCCTCAGAAGGGCTTAATGCCAAAACATTCAGCAAAGGCTCCAGGACAAGTTTTAATACTGGGTGATTTTGAGAAAAATCAAATAAAAACAGTTCTTCCATTCGGAATCTTTCAGGGAACCACAAATAAAGGCCATATAATGATTCTTTCCTCAGAATAAGGCTTTGAAAGAGCTCCAACTGTGTTCTGCTCCTTCCTGGGCTACAATAATGGTCTGTTTATTTTTCCCTTGCTACTGCTAAACTGAGAAGAGGGGCCCTAGACTAGCAAGTTAAACCACCACAGAGTTCTCTGGTATTACCAAAATTCACCCAGTGTTTTAAACTAAACACTACCCAGGTTCCTGCAAGCCTTTAGTTAATACTGAGAGTTCTCTAAAAAGTTAATTCTGACCATTTTTGCCAGGTTTATCTGTTGTTGCACAAAGAACTGACATCTATACCTTGCCACTTTCACTGATGCCACTACCTCATCAGTGAGGTAATTCATTAAACAGTATATAGATTGCAATCTTTGAAGTCAAATACTCATCTCTTGATTAGAGAGCAACTTGAAGGATGTCGAAGTCTTTGTGCACAATTAAAAATGAATGCAATTTTGAGGCGCCTGGGTGGCTCAGTTAGTTAAGAGTTCAATTTCAGCTCAGGTCATGATCTCACGGTTTGTGAGTTTGAGTCCCGCGTGGGGCTCTGTGCTGACAGGTCAGAGACTGGAGCCTGCTTTGGATTCTGAGTCCCCCTCTCTCTCAGCACCTCCCCTGCTCCTGCTCTGTCTCTCTCTCTCTCAAAAATAAATAGACATTAAAAAAATTAAAAATAAATAAACATTAAAAAAGACAGACATTTAAAATTATTTTGAATAAAATTGCATTGATTTTTTAAAAATATTTTTAAATGTTTTATTTATTTTTCAGAGAGAGAGAGCGCGTGAGTGTGCGTGAGCGAGCGGGGGAGGGGCTGAGAGAGAGGGAGACTCAGAATCCAAAGAAGGCTCCAGTCTCTGACCTGTCAGCACAGAGCCCTACACGGGGCTTAAACTCAGGAACCATGAGATCATGACGTGAGCCGAAGTCAGACAGTTAACTGACTGAGCAACCCAGGTACCCCTATTTATTTATTTTGAGAGACAGAAAAAGAGAGAGAGAGAGAGAGGCAGTGTGAATGTGAGTGGGGGAGGGGCAGAGAGAAAAGGAGGGAGAATCCCAAGCAAGCTCCATGTTTTAGTCCAGAGCCTGATGTGGGGCTCAATCCTATGAACCCTAAGATCATGACCTGAGCTGAAATCAAGAGTCAGATGTTTAACGACTGAGCCACCCAAACACTCCTAAAATAATTTGAAAAGTCTAAAGATTTCCATTAGAATTGTCATCTGAAAAGATCATCTATAATCAGGATGAATTTGGATGATATATTCAGCAATTCTAAGTGATATTCTACATAAGATGTTTATTTAGTAATAAATATTTCATCAAAGGCAAGCATGGAATTTTTAAAAGAGGTGCAGTAGAGTTGCTCGATTTCCATAGGGGACTCAGAATCATTTAAGAGTAATTTTGTCTGACATTTTCTCTGTCAAGTTATTATGTATGCCAGATGACTGAAATATTTTACATCCATATGGTCCTCTGATTTTTTTTCAGTTATGAGTTATTACATGCTGAAATAAATCATCTTCTATGTAAAAGCCAATTGTACAAAAAGTATAAAAATTGTATGCAGAACCAAGGGATTTTTGTACTTAAAACTGACATATTACAATATATACTGATAATCTTAGAAAACCCAGTTCAACATTCATGTCTCTTTCTCTAAATTTAGGCGCTATGCTCAATGCTGAGCAAGTAAAGATGATTGACACAGTTGATACTTTACAAGAGCTTCTAGATGATGGAGAGACAGAAAAATAATGTCATCTAAATATATGTAATTTATTATTGGCATTCACTAAATCCTAGCTGATCCCAGAGGAAGAAGTAAGTAACTTGAAGTCGGGAAAGATAACACAGGGGAGCCATTTAAGCTAAATTTTACAAAGTGAAGAAGAATGTGTCATCTAAAATCAAACCAAGTGTATTCCAGAAATAGGGAACAGTATACATATATAAAATATTATTTTCTTATGATGCATCCATTTTTATCTTTTCCGTCTTAAAAATCTGATTCTGTTTTCAGATTACTCCACATTGTTTCATGGGAATCTGAACTCAGACACATATCCAGAAGTGGGCCTAGTTGCTCTAAGTTTAATGAAACAGAAATATGACCCAATTCTGACCAATTAGATCTGAAAGAAAGTTGAATGAGAAGTTTCCCAAAAAAGTTTTACAGTTCTTAAGTGAAAATCAAGGGTATAATAATCATTTTATTCCTCTAGAAATTGTCATCTTAAACTAATTCTTGGAATTTATGCAGCATTTTGCCATACATTTAATATTAAGGCCAACACTGAAATTGAACAAATTTCATTCAGAGAATGGAAAAATACTAGATCTTTGATATCACTGAGGCCTGAATCAACCTTGAAGCAGTGCTGCCTCTGGACCTCTATAAGTAGATCTATAAATTTATATCCTCCTGACTCTTATATATGCTCTGAAATATATGTGCACACGTGCATACACACACATGAAAATATATGTGTATATATTTAATGATATGCATGCATGTGTATGTATGTAAATGGAAAATTTAAATATAATAACTTTTCACCAAGGTGATTTGATTTTACATTGAATTAAAGTTTTAATTAATTTCAACATACAATAAGAACATCCTTTCTATTTTTTAATCAGTATTGGAAAATCTCAGCTGAAGTACAGCCATCCTCCTCCTTTGTCATGTTCCCACCATCGTGCCATGACATATAGAAAATTGATGATGGCTAGCACCAAATGCAGCAAATGCACTGTTTGGTTCTGCATGAGTAATTATTTGATAACAAGTCAAAAACATATAAAACCCTTTGACTCATACCTCCAAATATCCAAAAATTTCTCTCACAAATTTAAAATATTCAGGTATAGACTGGCCCAGAAAATAAAAGGTGTTCCCAAATCTTTCTGATCATAGCATTACTTCTTAGAGATTGGTGACAAAATGCATGCAAATAATGGTATATGTGTTACAACTTCACAAAATGTCATTCTCTACCATTTATTTACTTCAGATACTTTTTAAAAATTAACAGTCAGGATAAGAGGGAGGCTAAAAAGGGGAGAGGAATGTTTGTTTGATTTGATTTTGAATGAGGGTGGTGGCAATTGTGAATGGGACTAGGAAAGCTAGAGGAAATTACAGAAGCTATAGATTAGGAGGATTAAAGAAAGTAGCTATTAAAGAATGTGGAAGGGCACCTGGGTGGCTTGGTCGGTTGGGCATCTGACTCTTGATATCAGCTCAGACCATGATCTCTCAGTTCGTGGGGTTGTGCCTTGCGTTGGGCTATGTGATGACAGCACAGAGCCTGCTTGGGATTCTCCGATCCCTCTCTGCCTTTCCCCCGATGCTCTCTTTCTCTCTCAAAATAAATAAACAGTTAAAAAAAGGATTTTAAAAAATAATGTGGAAAAAATGAAAAGGTATCTTTTAATAGTTAGAAATATGAAATAGCTATCTCTTGGACAGAGGGACAAGAGCAACAATACTTTGTGTGGTCGGAAATGGACATACAGTGCAGCATGAGAGAATTCCAAGCATGATGGCAAGAGGCAAGTGGAATAGCTGACATAGGGCAGAAGGAAGAATGGCCAAATTTGGTGACACACTAGAATGTAGTCGCATACACTTTTGAAGTTTTAGCAGGAAAAAAGAACAGAAACTAGTAAGCAAAGAAAATGTTTTAATCCAAAGACTGACTCATGTCCTGGCGGAAACTGTAGATCCAAAACCCATTCTCTCAGTCTCGTGTAAACTGGTTATAACACAACTACAAATTGCTGCTAAACATTTTTTTTAAAAATTCATAATGAACCTCTAGGCACCTTGACAAAAGGGCCATCACAGCATACAGTGTGGATGAATACTTGCATGACAGTGAAAATAGCAATGATGGGTATCCTGAAAGCTTATATCCATCAAGATGTAGACAGAGCTCTGTAAACTGTAGTGCCATTTCAGCAGCAATGTGACACTGAAAATCCTCAAATTAAAATGCCAGGCATTTAACAGCAATTATCTAATGGATTTTCACTTCCATGGATTTATTCCAAATTTCTTATTTCTAAATGAGAAGTGTGCAATGTAAGTTCTCTGTGGGCCCCCGCTGTTTTGCTTCTTTGAGCAGAGCTCAAAGAAAAGCATTTCACAAAATGAAAGGGAGGAGAAGGTGGAAGTATGCGTGACTATCACTTCTTGTCACCTGAGCTGGATTTTATGTATTAGCGGTGCTGAATAATACATGAATGGAATATAATACACACTAAAGTTCTTATGAAAGGCCCTCACTCCACATATGTACTAGCTGCATTTCAAGCTAAATTAACTGTCCCCCTTTTTTTATTCCTAAGCAGAAAGCCTACAAATTAAAATATGTATTAATATGGAACATAAACCATACATTCAATTCCAAAGAGATTTTTTCCTTACTAATAGTAGAAGCCTTCTAAGCTGACTACATAATTTGGTTTTCTATTTTTAAAAGAAAATAGAAATAGAAAAGAAAATAGAAAATAGAAAAAAAAATTATAAATCCATATTAGTCCTATCTCTTGGTAAGAAAAACTGAAGCTTTCAAATTAAAAATTATTTTAGTTTGTATTTTCTGGAAAACAGAGCTGGAAGGGAGAATAAAGTGCACTGACACTTTATTTTGAAAGTGTAAACCCAGGAATCTATTCAAGGTTCCGGTCACCACCACCGCCCCCCACCCCCAGTCCCCAGCCAAGCTTACAGACAAAACTCACAGGTGTCTACACTTGGCCCTAACTCTCTTTTTCTAGGTCATGATGCCTTCCATTCTCAGAAAGTAGACCCCAACTACAAAACATTCTGTTCTAGCCTGACCACAACCCACATCCTGGATAAGCCCCAAACAGAGCCCCTCAAAAACCTGCCACCCCGCTGTACCTGGCCAAGAGTCCACCCCATTCCCATACCCCCCAGAAGCACAGCTATAACCCTTTCACATCCTTTATATCCAGCCTGACATCTCTCTTGATGTCTGGCCCCTCTCCTCCCTTGGAGGGTGAAAAAAACTCTGTCCTTCTTGTTGCTCTACTCTTTGTGTAATTCTTTGCTGCCTCTGTCACTGGCCACCCTAACACCAGGGCAGCAAGACTGTGGAAAAGGGGAAATGAAGTAGGGGGAAGATCTGAAAAAACATGTAGTTATGCATTACCATGGTGGCTATTGCTTTATAATGAGCCATGAAGAAGGGCATAGTAAGTCACCCAGCAGAGACATCCACTTGGCTTCAGTGTCATCCATGAGAAGAGAAAGTAAATCATACTGTAGAGAATTGTGTTGCATTCTCTCATTCTCCTGTTTCCCGCTGGATGAAGTTTACACCATCAGGAAGTAACTCTCTTGAACTTCCTGTTGTATCATTGAGCCCTGGCAGCTGAGGTTGCTGATGTCAGACCTCACGCTCTACAGTGTATTATTTCATCCAGATTCAGAAGTTAAAGGTGACAGAATCTCTGGGCATGTGGCTGGCCACTGTGGCTATATGGGGGGAGCTAAAAATAGCCAAGTATTTCTAGGGTAATGACTACTCAGACCCAGACAGTGGAAATCTGGAAATTTGTGGGCCCAAAGGAGTTAATTAGGCACTTGAAGCAGAGCAGGTAGCTGAGAGGATGAGGAGGAATTTCAAAAAGTGTGTACAATATGAGTCTGATACAAAGACCAACAAATTACAAACACAAAACATTCTCTGATATTAATGAGGATTTGTGTTTGGTGAATAATAAATAAAACAACCCAGTATTGCTGCTCTTTAAGAATTTGTTGCATAAATGATCCTTGTTGCATAAAAAGGAAAAATGCTTTCTGTACCAGCAATGAAAATATGAAGTGATTTGCTAACTATTTTGATTAGAGTTGTAGAGACTGGTTTGCAATATTATATTTGTTTTATCTTCTGGAGCACAGGTAGTTTGACTGAAATGTTTAATATAAAGAATCATGAGAAAGGACAGAGAGTAACTATTGCCTTATGGAAAGTGATAGTTTTAAGTAATTCACCTGCAGCACAACTATCAAGTTTCTACTTGGTAGCAGGTAGTGAAAATAAAAAGTGGATGGTCACCAGAGAAAGTCTCTGTTATAAAAATTCCTCCATTTTCATCATTCAATAAACTATGTTGAAATAAAAAATCTGCCAGGTTAAATACTTCATAGAATTCTTTTATGTTTTGGCACTATGTTGGGCTTTTTCTTCCACATGTTGGGATTTTTCTTCCACATATAAAGTTAATTTTGTTTTCTCTAGTTGTATATTTCTCCAGAGATAAAGTTTATACACACACACACACACACACATATTCTCTCTCTCTCTCTCTCTCTCTCTCTCTCTCTCTCTCTCTCTATCTCTCTCACCTGGCTGGCTCCTATATTGAGCTAAAATATTCAACACTTTCAAAATATATATTTATACTTTTATTTGAATATTTTGGAGGCAGGGGACAGAACTCTGAGAAAGTAGACAATATATCATTAAGAGTTCTAAAACAGTAGAGCCTCATTATTCACAGCTCCCAAATCTGTGACTTCACCTACTAGCTTAAATTTATTTAGAACCCCAAAATCAATACTCGGGGCACCTTTATGATCATTCATGGATATACACAGAGTGGCAAAAAAATTTGAATTAGCTGATGTTTATGCTCTTAGCTGAAGGCAACACCCTGCCTTCTTGTTTCAACTATCATTCTATACACAAATGTCTTTCTTGCCATCTATTTAGTGCCACATTTTCCCCTTTTTTTTGTGCATTGTGTTGGTGATTTCACTGTTTTAAATGACCATGAAGTATATTGATGACCTGCCACCTAGTGCTATTAAGCACAAGAAAGCTATGATGTGCATATTTATAGAATATTCAGAGAAAATATGCATGTTATACAGAGAAAATATGCATGTTAGATAAGCTTCATTCAGGCATGATTATAGTACTATTGGCCATGAGTTCAATATTAATAAATCAGCAATATATATTAAATAAGGTATCTTTATTAATAATATATAATAATAAACTATAATATATAATTATATAACTTATATAATAAAATAATAATATAATAAAATAATAAAACAAGGTTATCAGTTCATCAGTTGATGAACACATTGCCATAGGAGGGAACTTAACTTTGAATTTCCTGTAGGAGCCATGATTCAATATCTAATAATCAGTGTTCTTGGTGACTTTATAGAATAAAACTCCTACAAGTAATGAGAAATGGCTGTGCTTGGCAAGGAGAAACAACCAAAAATCGTATTAAGATTGCTCCAAGCTCTATTTGAGTTGTTGATTGACTTGAAGGAAAATCTGACACTGATGCATTGCAGACTAATAGCTAAACTTTCTATCCTTCCTGTGCTCAATTCCATCTTTCCTTTGCTCTTTTCCTTACAAAGAGTTCATAGGCTGATCAACAGAAATACTTAGGATAATGAGGGGGCAAGAAGGTCCAATAAATGAAATTTTCCTCTAGTACAAAACTACTTGAGAGGTAAATGAAGTTTTCAGATAGAGTTCAAAATATAATCTTCATTACTGACAAAAACTACATGAAAGATATTAGATGCTAAGCTAAATGCACTTCCTAATACTGAACTCCAGATTTAGATGCCCTCAACCATCCTGGCAGAGTCAGAGCCGACAAACTGCAGTGCCTCTTTTTTTAATGTTTATTTATTTATTTTGAGACGGGGCAGAGAGAGAGAGGGAGAGAGAGAACCCCAAGAAGGCACTGTGCTGTCAGCACAGAGCCCAACACGGGGCTTGATCCCATGAACCATGAGATCATGACCTGGGCAGAAATCAAGTCAGATGTTTAACCGACTGAGCCACCCAGGCACCCCACTGCAGGTACATCATCAGGATCAGAGTCTTTTCTACAAATTTACAAGTTGTAAAAGAGGGAACAAGCGATGCTCCTCTAAATAAAATGAGTGAAGGGTAAAAGACAGAGAAAGGGTGAGCTAATATTACTCTCATTAAACAAATAATTCACCCCTTCTCCCCTGGGAAGGAATGAAAGATGCAAGGTTCTGGGAGTATTACTCTTCCTCTATATAGAGTCAAAAAATGAAGGAGAAGACTCTTTACCACATCCTCTGGAATCTTTTAGCATTATAAAAACAAGTTATATAATAAAATTCTGATTGTATGATGGTACCATATAGGTCTACTGATGACTATAGAACATAGTCACCACAGAAAGAAAGATCATTTAGAACTTTAACACAGAGGCTTTTTAAAGAGTTCTGTGTGTGAGATCTCATAATTAGTTAAATATTAAGCATATTTTGGTTTATAATGTCATGTACCATAGAACAGAGATTAACTCTGTAACAACAATCCAGAATTGTTTAAAAGAATATTTCTGTTTGTTAACTCTCCTTTCAAAGTACAATAAAGTAATTGAGCCATAATAACTAAACTCCTACTCCTTTAACTCTAAGAAAAAAATAAGGCAATAAAACATAAGCCTTCCCCTTGTGATACAACAGAGTTGAGAAAAGAGGACCATAACATAGCTAGGGTTATTCTCCTGGAGAAAAAAATAAAAAGAAATGGTGTTTCTAAATGTTTATTCATTTTTGAGAGAGAGAGAGAGACAGAGCGCGAGTGGGGGAGGGGCAGAGAGAGAGGGAGACACAGAATCCGAAGCAGGATCCAGGCTCTGAGCTGTCAGCACAGAGCCTGACGCGGGCTTGAATTCACGAGCTGCGAGATCATGGCCTGAGCCAAAGTCCGATACTTAACCAACTGAGCCACTCAGGTTCACCTGGACTGATGTATCTTAGATACAGACTAGGACTATTTTATTTCAATTGAAATCCATCATGTCCATCATATGATATTAATGAGACCTGCAGTTTACTTAGATGATTTATATGGCAGCCAATATCACAGAGATTATATGATAATATCTTCCCTTGGGTCAAGGGATAGGAAAATTGGAGAAATTAATAGTGATGTTACTTCCTTTTTGTTCACATCATCCCAATATAAACTTTTGTTTTCCTTTCTTGTCAAGTGTATTAAAACAAAACATTTAAAAAATCCTTAATTTCATCTGAAATAGGTAATAGGGACAAACAGGATTTGCATAATTTAGCCCCAAAACCACTTGTGATGCCCATTTTTCAATGTGCAGTTTAGTACAGATTGGAGCAACTTCTTGAATGAAGAAAATGATTATATTGATGAAAAAGAAATCTATACAACCATTACTATTTTTGAGTTAGATAGAAATTTTGATATTAGTAGACTCTGGAAGGCCCTTAAAATTTACGAAGAAATCTGTTTATTAAATCTATTAATATGTTATTAATAAAGAATGAGTTAAATTTAATATTTTTATAAATATTCAGTGGATAAAAATCTGTTTTCATATTATTAAGAATTATTTTGCAAAATTTAACTGAAATATTGAATTGAATCAGGCATCATTCCCTCACTGCACTGTAGTGACAACTCTGTGGTAACGCAAGTGATCTTGTAGGTGTGGGACTATTTCTGTACTCCTATTCAGTTCCAGTGGTATATTTGCTTACACTGCACAGTTTTAAATTTTATATTTGAATATATAAGTATTCTACTTTTGTTTTACTTTTTCAAGATGGCCATACTGTCCCTTGAGTTTGTATGTGAATTGTAAAATTGACTTTTCAATATAAGCAAGGTATAAATAATCTTCTGGAATTTTGATTAAAATTGTTTAGAGTTTGTATTTCAATTTTGGGACATTTGATATGTTTATACTATTGAGTGTTTCTATGCATGAAGGTGATATATTCTTTTATATGTGGTCTTCAAAAATTCCTCTAAAGAATATTTTGTGGTTTTTATACCTGCTATTCAATTTAGCCCTAAGGCTAAATTTTTGATATTAAAATTGGTATTTTTAAAATTTCACTTTCTATTGTTTGTTGCACTATTTAATGTTATAAATGTTGCACTACATTTAACTTTTTACACTGATCTTGTATCCATAAATCTTATGAAATTCAAGTTTTAATCTTTAAACTCTCTCTGTAGCTTCTTTTAGTTTTTTTACATAGAGAATCATATTTTCTGCAAAGAATGGCAAGTTATTCAATTCTTTCTAATCTTAGTATCTTGTTGTAATGCAAGGACTAGAGCTTTCAGTACAATTATGGTTAGAAGTAGCAATAGTGGACATTCCTACCTAATTTACACCTAATTTATATCTCAGAGAAAACTTACTATTTCACTATTATGTTAGAAATTTGCCATAGAATTTGGTATGTAGACCTCTTGGAAGGAACTAGTTAGAGGAACTTTTCTGGAATTCATTTCTCACCCAGTTCCCTGGAGGGTAAGTGATACACAATAAACAATATTACAAAACTAAATATATTCTGTAAAGAAAGGGTCATTGCTGGTTCCAGATATCTTATGGTAAACTACACTATTATTTATAAATTTTATGAGACATGGATCCCTGTAGAATACCATTTAAGCTCTAACTCTCTGAGATATAAAATAGAAATGTTTCATAGTCTAAATAATCCCTGATCTGAGGGGTGCCATTAAAATTACTTGATATATGAAGTTACTCTCTCTGTTTCATCTGAGCCTCTTCATTGCTTGTATCCTTAGAAATTTTTGGTTTTAGATAAAGTTTCTGATTCATGTTAGTATAATCTGACAATCTTATCTTGCTTAATGTTAAAATGACCAGCCCCCCAAAAAAGATACATTTTATCATAAATTACTTAATTACTTTTTCTACCTCTTTTGACATAATCATGTGGGCTTCCTTCTACATTCTGCTAATGAGGCAATTTATAATGAATGGCTTTCAAATGTTAAACTGATCTTACATTCCTGGAATAAGCCACATCAATTGTGATATGTATGTGTTTGCATGTTTCTTTGCAATCTGATCAATCTTTGTCTCAACTGACATAGTTAATTGGTTATTGACATAGTTGGCTATGAACTTGGGTTTCAGTTTACTGTCTCATCATTTGTTTTCTTTTTTCTAATTTTTTTAAATGTTTATTTCTGAGAGACAGAGACAGAGAGAGACAGAGACAGAGAGAGAATGTAAGTGGGAAAGGGTCAGAGAGAAGAGACACAGAATCCAAAGTAGGCTCCAGGCTCTGAGCTGTCAGCACAGAGCCCGACGCGGGGATAGAACCCACAAACTTCAAGATCCTAAACAGAGCCAAAGTGGGATGCTCAACGGACTGAGCCACCCAGGTGTCGCTCATCATTTGTTTTCTATGCCTATATTTTCTCTTCTTTTTCTCTTTCCTTATTTTGGATTAATCAGTTTGTCATTATCATCATCATCGTTATTCATTTTGTCTTTCTGTGAGCTTCTAGTTTTATAAATTTTTATTATTCCTTTGGCAGCTGCTGTAGATATTTCAGAATATAACTTTTAACTTATTATAGTTCATCTTAAATTAATAATTTTAAATCTTCAGGAGTGGTCCTGACACTCAGTTTATATATATATAATACCAACATTGTGAGATTATTTATATATCTGACCATATCCTTACCCATATGCCTACTACCTTCTACTTGTTTTCTTATAGCTTCCCTTGTATATGCAGAAAGCAACAGGTATTTTAGGGGAAACTGTGAACAGTATTTTGCTCTCATTTTGCTGAGATCTCAGCCCCTGAAAATCCTGGATGCTTTGATTGCCCAAGAATCCATGCTCTTGTCTGCCATACCCAGTAAGAATGCTTCAGACCTTAAATAACATCTTTTGGGACTGACCATCAGTCTTTGCATTAAGAATTATCATTTTCCTAAGGTTAAAGAATATATGAATATAATAATCACTCAGTATATTTCTCTTCTCTCTAGCAAAGAAGAAACCCTTCGAGTGCTGGCTACCTTAGTCAATCTCTTATACTTTCAAACAGGTTGTTTACAGTTTGTATCTTGCTCTCCTGGTTTGCCTTTGGGAAAGACCTAATATGATATAAACTGCTCTGTCACGGCTGGAAGCAGAAGCTCTTATTATATTTTTATTGTCAAATTTATCCTAAATAGTAATACAACCAATAACCCCAGACTTTTTAATAAAATTAAATAACATAAGACTCATTTACTCAAAGGGAAATCTATGGAAGGTAAAAGTGGATTTTTTATTTTTCATTACTTTTTACTACCTGATTTCCCAACTACCTAAATTAAATTGATGCTTCTGATTTGTGAGAAGTATAGAAATAAGAGACCTATTTTTTTTCTTACCAATGTAACACCATGTCTATCAAATTACTGCATGGTTACATTTGTTTCAAATTAGGTAAATACATATAGACAGAACACAGATTAGTGGTTGCCAGACACTGTAGGGATGGTGAAGTGAGGTATAACTACTTAATGGGTATGAGGTTATATGGGGGTGATGAAAGTGTTTTTGAAATAAATAGATGTGGTAGTTGCATAACATTGAAATGTACTTAGTGCCAATGTATTGTTCCTTTTAAAATGATTAATTTTGTATGAATTTCTTCTCAAAAAATTATTTATTGACATATATTAAAGCTGTTATTACTTTTAAAAAAATCTCAGTGAGTCCTTTTAGGAGTAATACTAATATTTGACCAAAATCTATAAAATCTATTATAATCCTAGAACCAAAAAGCAAATATATAAGGGAAATTTTTAAATGCACTTGGTTTGAGGAAAAAGGCCAAGATCAGCAGGGCAAAGTACAGAAGGAAAAACTTCTTGTGAAGAAAATAACAAGAGCAATATTAGCTTGCAATAGAACCTTGGATTGGTACCATGGGAAGCATAGAAAAATATCGATATTTAATATAATTCTGAGCCTTCTTACCAGTACTTGTAACATTATAAAAGGACAGTAAAGCTTTCCCTTGATCCCCTGTTTCAGATACAATATTTTCAGGTAAAAAGGAAATGACATGTGTGGCTTTATCCATATGTAAAATGTCTTAGTAAAAAAAAAAAAAATGACAGTAGAAAAATAAGAAGAGAACTGATGATTGAAAATATTCAATCAACAACTTCCACAACTCCCATATTCCATTTTCTATCCCCAAATTAAATCCCCAGAAACTTAAAATCTAGGCTTCCACAATTACCTAGATTTTATGAATACTAACGTGATTTTTATATCTACGGGCATGCATGATCACACAGGCACACAATCACAAACCAGCAACATCCATTCCTACTGAAGAGTCTGCTAAGCACTATACAAAAGCATTACCTTGCTACTACGGTCCAAAAAAAATTAAGTCACACTAGAAATTGGCACAGATGCAGATATAACAATCAATCCAGAGACAATATATGAGAAGATTTAGGTTAACTCCAAGAATTAAGCAAGATCAATTTCAGGCTTCTGCAGAATGCATTAGAGATATGTCAGCCATCGGCAGATGCTTTTAAAATGAAAGGATTGTTCAAAAATGAGGAATCTGTGTGATACTAAAAGGATGCCAAGTAATACCAGTATGTCCTGAAATTGCAGATACTACTTTTATCTCAAGGGTGGGAGCAGCTGGCTTCCTGGAAGATCAGAGGTTTTATCAAAAACATTGTTTGAAAATTATGGGGGAAAAAAGAGAACAGTACAACATATTAATGCTCACCATATGACAAACCATATGCCATCTACATTCCTCAAACCATATTTCCAAGGAACATTGGTAGAAGAATTAAAGGAGAATACTGCAGCACATTTTATTTAGGAAAACTTATAGAACCAAAATTTTAGTTGTCACTATGGTTAGAATATTCCAACAAGAAAGAGCAATTTTTCTGATAATAATCTACCATATTAAGGATTTATTGAAAACTAGATAGTATGTACCACAAAAAACAGGTCTTGTCATGAATTTTAAGCTACAAAAGAGTGATATAAAACCTGAAGGAGAAGACCATAAGAAAGCAAGTCTTCTGCTTCAAGTCCTCACCTATTTCAATTTCTCACTGACGTAACTAAAAAAAATAAAACACCAGGAAAAAATCTGTATTGCCATTCTAAGCTAAGAAAGGGGGGCATTCATTTTTCAGACATTTGGAATATATTAGTTTTCCATTGCTGTGTTAACTCACCACCAATTTAGTGGCTTAAAATAGCACCCATTTACTACCTTATAGTTTCTGTAGTACAAACCCAGTTAAATGAGATTCTCTACTTTCAGTCTCACAAGGCTAAAATTAAGTTATCAGCTTGTCTCTATTCCTTTCTGGTGCTTGTGTTTTTTTCTAAGCTTATTTAGGTTGCCACCCTCCTATTTTGGATCCTTGACCTTTCCTATTGGAAGTTTATAAAATTTCACAAGATGGCTGCTCCTTTCTTCTAGGCCAACAGGAGAATATCTCTCTGCTTCGCCTTCCTTTAAAGAGCTTGACTGATTAGTCAGTTTCATCCAGGTTAATCTCACTATTGATTAGCTCAGAGTCAACTGATTAGTAATGTCACAGAGTGATATTTCACCATATTTGCAGGTTTTGCCCAGTCTAAAGAAGAGACAATTTTATAGGCTGTATATACAAGGGGTGGGGAATCCTAGAGTACACCAAAGAATTCTGCCTACCACTTCAGGTATTACTGAAGAGTGCAGGGCAAGTTAGACAACATTTAGGGAAGTATTGATCCATTGTATTTAAAATAAGTAGGGAGAACAAGTAATGGTATCTATTATAAAATTTAGGTTGGCATGTAAGGAACCACATATGAGAATGTCTAGTGGGGAGTCACCAAGAAGTGTACCATGTGTTAGAGCTCAAGTACCCAGGGAGAAAGGATTCCCTGCAGAGTTCAGTCTACATGACACTGAAGCTCCATAAAGAGGGGCAGGACTGATGAAGATGGATTACATTAACACACTCTTCTTTGTTTGCTTAACAACTGTCCACCATCATCTCTCCCATGACAATTCTAAGAACCCCATTATGTCTGAACCTCAATCAACAATTTTGTTGCTTTAACCTGTACAAAGGAGTGTAAAAAAGTGATGATCCATCTTTGATCCATGTATTCATTGGTATATTATGGTGAAATTGAATGGGTGAATAAAGATAATTGCATACTGGGGTTAATTCTAAAATTTCCTGTTTAACATTTCTTTATAAATGTTTTATGGCTTTAAATTTAGAAAGATTCATTTTCACACTAAGCCTATTAAGTGTTCCTGGACCTGGAACAAGCCAAGATCCAATTAGCTATTTTAACTAAATAAATAAATAAACAGAATATTAGATCCCAATATATAAATGTATTATTAGGGCTTAACTTGAGAGACAACTAAGATTTACAAGTAAATCTTATTTATATTAAAACCTTTCAGTTATTTCCTTTAGAGAGAAAAAAAAAGAGCTTTTTTCCACCATCTTATAAATTTCCTTTAGAAAGCAACTATTTGAATTGCTAATCATCTCAGTTTTGTTTACAAATACTTCTGTAGAAAAAATAATATAAGAATAATATAATAATCTTCTACTGATTACATATTACAGAAGCATACTATAGTTTAGAATTATTAAAAAATAATCTACTTCAAATTTCTCTTTTGCTATAAAAACATTAATATTTGAATAATGGTAAGCTCTTCAAATGAAGACACTGAGATAAGATCAGTGCACATATTAGAAATACACATCTAAATTATCTAAAGAAAGTAATTCTAAGATATAATAAATTATTTAAAAATAAAGTATCTTAAACAGGTTGATTTCATCTTATTCTTAAGAATTATGATTTTCTTTCTCAAAAACAAATAAACGTGAAAAAGAATTTATGAATTACGATTTACTAATGCCATCTGAATCTGGTCTTGGGAAATCTGACACATTGAAATGTTCAGAGCAGTGAAGAAAAACTGAGATTTCATAAGCCCTCTCCCAGCTGGGCCTTAGTATTCAGTAACTCCTGAGCAAGAAGAAAATAAAAATAAGTAGAAAAATTAGAAATCAACACAATTCTAGCCTCTCAGTAGTGGCATGAGTATATATTCTGGGCAAACAAGCAAAATTTTGCCAAAATTCCCCACTCCCCAAACCTCTGGCCCCAGAGTTAATCCTGCCAATGCCACGAGAAAGAGGTGAGGCAGGAGCTGGGTCCTCAAACCTCTAGGCCTTGCTGAAGGAGATGGGCCATGAAAGGTCCTTTAATGAAACAATTTTGGGTTTGTAGTAATTTTCACTTTGTGGAATGACAATTCTGTAAGACACAGATAGGATCCGAGGCCATAACTCCTTTAATCCTCAAAGGTTATCTGATATCCTTCATCAATGCCATGGAAAGATCATCAGCAGTAATCAAATTGGAAAGATTATTCTTGACTTTATAGGAAGACTCTATTTCATTTTCATTTCATTTTCTAAATAAGAATCTATAGGACTTAGACAAAGTCAACTCTTCTGAAGTATTAGACTCTTTTTTTGTGGTTCTTTATTGAACTCATTTTCAAAAGGCTGTTTGATTTCTAAGCCACAGTTTCTGTAGGGTTGTTTTTACGTGCAATGATTTATCAGCTGCCATGTGTCCCTCCAATAAATTTAAAAACAGTTCCCCATAACAGGCAGAGCCTTATTTTTTAACAGAAATAATTGAAAAGGCACCAGGGGCTCCTTGAGAGCTCTGACTGTGCCACTACGAGAACACCATTTCCTGGTTCAAGTTAATAAGAGAGCAGCATGAGAAATAGGTTCCAAGCAATAGCATTTTTCCAGGAGAACAAGTAGTTATCAGGTAATATTTGGAGAGGACTCGGCCGTCTTCAGAGAAGCAGAAATATGTAAGATGTCTTTCCCAACAAGGTCCAGTTATATACCAGCATCATTTTGAGATTCCATCTGTTTGGTCATGATTCCAATTATCGTAGAATAGCTAATGTACTGCACCCTGGTATTCCTTGTTTTACTACACAGTCACAACATTATCTGTCCTGACCAATTTGCTGTTAGTCCACGCTGATGTACGGGTCAATAATAACTACCACAGTACGGAACTGGGTTTCAAATAGCATTGCTATTACTTTAAAGTACATGTATGTGCTTTTTATGACTCCTTTATTTCAGCTACTCAAGTAGGCAAACATGTACTCTAAGTATGATGAGAATGAGTTTATTTAAAAGAAATTGTAATGTTTTGTAACAAAAAAAACAAGATAATGATTTTGTTCTTGCATATTTAGTTATGTATACAAAGAAAAATGTGTCCTTGAGACAACTGGTAAGGGGGGTAGCAGGTATAAGCAAGACTTGGGTAGCATAATCCTAAAACTGCAGCATGAATAGCAGTTATTTTTATTGATTCTTATGCATAAAAATATGTAGATCTTGATTTGCTGAAGATCGTCCTGGTACCACTTGTTTTGTCATTCCAGCTCTTCATTTCTCTTCCTTTCCCTCTACCTTCCTTTTCTCCCTTTATTCCCCTTTTCCTACCTATTTCACTGTACAGCCTTATTACTGAGAGAGAAGATTGTAAAATGAAAAGTGGTATTGGTGAGAGTGAGAATAGGATCTTTTTCCTTCCTCAGGCTGAATTGCAACTTCAGAGCAGTGTAGTGGAAAAATCTAGGAATACCTTGTCCTAGTTTTCTAAGAAAATTGTTTTGGAACACTTTGTAAGACCAATTCATTAATAGTGGTACTTATTAAGAAAAGACTTTGCTACTCTTAGTTCATATTCTTTTAAAAATACAAATGAAATGGCTTCTCTGGCTTTTTAGTCTGTTTTTTTCAACCAGATAAAACTGGTAAATTATAAAGTTTCTTTTCTTTACTAATCTGTTTTTGCACAAATAATCTCAGTAAAATTGGTTTGCTGAGGACATCATAGTTATAACATGTCCACTGGGGCTCTGAAAATAAAAATTCCCCAATTATTTCATAGTAATCACCTCTGAAATTATACTATTTTATCCTCTTAAAGCTGTTGCAAATTGGACAAATGTACGTTTTATTTTGAATAGCATTAAAAATTTTAGTTTGCTTCATAATTAATAAATTTTACGTGTTTATTTAATTCCTTATAATGATCCTCTGGATATTTTATCATCCCTAAATTATTCATGCATTTTCATGTACAAACAAGAAATAAAATAGATGACAAAAAGCATATTAAAAAGACTCTAAGTGACTTCTTAGATATGTAAATCGACAGCTGAATTAGTTTCTGACCATCACTATGATAAATGATGTTCTCATATTAAAGTCTTTAGGTCATGTAAACAAAATTCTGTTTGTTCCATTCGTTTCTCACACTTTGGCTTCTTTTTTATAAGTTCCATGTCATATTATTAGAAGAAAAATTAAATCATTCCTTAGAACCTAAATTAATCTAGTTATAAATTATATTTTGTCATGACTTTTCCAGGACTCCCATATAGATCTAAAGGGAAGTATGTTTTTTACATATTCACTTTTTATCAGTTATATGCATTAACTTTTTTTTGGTAATGTTCATCATTATAGCAATAACAATATAATTGCTTTTTTCTTACCAAGTTAAATGTCTACTTATACTGTTTTTGTGCTCAAGCTCAAACTCTTAATAATTTGTTATTTGTTAAAATAACACTAGTACTAAAACAACCAATGTATGCATGTTTCATGTAGTATATAATATATATCTATGGACATCTCATTTGTGCCTCGTAACAAGTATGTGAGAGAAACAATTAGATATTATTATTATACCAGTTTTCTTATAAACTGAGATTATAAAAGGTAAAT
>CM053559.1:63089413-63137220 GCA_028646485.1 Cryptoprocta ferox | reverse complement strand
CATGGCAATGAGAAAGAATGAAATCTGGCCATTCGTAGCAAAGTGGATGGACCTCGAGGGTGTCATGCTAAGCGAAATAAGTCAGGCGGAGAAGGACAGATACCATATGTTTGCACTCATAGGTCTAACTGGAGAAACCCAACAGAGGACCATGGGGAGGGGAAGGAGGAAAAAGAGTTAGGGAGAGGGAGGGAGACAAAACACGAGAGACTCTTGAATACTGAAAACAAACTGAGGGGGGAAGGGGAAGGGGGAAAGGTAATGGGGGGTGATGGTCTTGGTGGAGGTCATTTGTGGGGAAGAGCACTGGGTGTTATATGGAAACCAACCTGACAATAAACTATAAAGTTAAAAAAAGAACAATGTTTCTATCATAATAATTAATATTTTTATAATTAAAACTTTAGACTTAAATAAATCAGACCTTCCAGTAAAGTTTAAATATCATTGTTTTCATCTATAACTAGATATTAATCCCTCTAAAGAGTCAATTTTTTTGTTTGGTAATATAATTTTAGATTATTAAGTTAAAGTCACTCTTTTATATAAAATTGCTTAAGAAAGGAGATTATTAAAATATGTGATAACTCGTGTTCTTCTTAAGTGTAAGGAGCAAACAGAAAGAAGAACAGGATAAAGTTTGCTTATAATATGAAAGAATTGGAAACTATGATGTGACTTGTAAGGGATTTTAAATCATACTATAAAAGGGAGCCTGGAGTTAAGAAAAAAAATTCAAACTAGTTATCCTATTAGAGATACAGTACAGGATAAATTGAAGATAGGGCAAATATTTTATTTATAGCATGCTAACTAAAACTTTAAAAGCTGAAGTAATATCTAATACACATGCTTCAAAGATAAATATTAATGAATAAAATAAATTTCCATACTGGCAAATGGAAAAATATCTATAGTAGCAAATTGGCCTAGGGTATTTGTTTGTTTCTTTGTTTTCCTATATTCACTGTCTGTTATGTGACTTCAATAAAATTAGAACTCTCAGACATTCTTCCTAGGTTCATATTTTATGACAATTTCTAAGTGAAGTGCTGGTGGCATGCTCCAAGTTCACAGCTACCTCAATCACACCAATGGATCTACAAGCCTTTCTTTGTCTCACACGTGGGTAAAATCTCACTCTCTTGTACCAACACAGCAATTTATTAATACCTTTTTAATGCAATCTATATACCATGTTAATTTTTTACAGAATTATCACATATCCTCTGCCTTTGTATTCTCTACTGCTAAAAACAGTGAATTTAATTAACATTCAACTCTTAAATAAATTAGTATTTCTAATTGATTTCAAGGTCTGACTTATAAAAAAATCACAAAGCTTCTTCATTAATTGAATGAATTTATATGTAGAATTTTATGTGATCTCATGCCAAATAAATTCACAATTATATTTCCTATTGTATATTCCTAAAAGGAAGCAACCTCAATGATAAGAACAGAGAGATCAGGAAAGAAGAAGTGTCAATGCTTGAGCAATGGAAGTGAGAAAAAGTGTGACAATCCCTCATCATCTATAATGTTATCTGGAAATTATGTTGTTATTAAGAAAACATTTATTTTTAAAGATACATTGCCTGGTATCAAAGTATGTTTGATTCAACCTATTCATATTTTAGACTCAGAGTGATAGATTCCAAAATTATTCTATAAAGCATTTTTTAATTTAGGAGAAGGAGAAAATTTTTAAATGTTGCTGCTTTTTATAGGGAATAAGTCATGCTATTTGGATTAGGCTATGGAATGAAAAAAAAATTTTAAATGGCATTTTAAATCAATATCTTATCTTAACAATCCTTTTTGACTAGTAAAGAACACAGTTTTTTTGTCCACAGAGGTACTTCTAAATATTTTAAAATTAAAATCTGTTAAGAAGAGATTCATTTATTATAAATGGTCAGAGGTGGAGTTTTTATAAGATAGCCTGTGATTCTGCAAGCCTGGAAAATATAATCAATTGAAAACATTAAACAACAATGACAAAAAATACTGAAAGGCAACTTTTATATACTCTGCTCTGTGACTCTAGGGTTTAGAATATACAAACTATTTTTCCCAGACTCTCTGGAAATAGGAGCCACATGATGGAGTGTTGACTTTCTTTCCATAGTTTAAGATGGCTCAACAAACTGCTTATATTTCATCTCACATTAAAAAAAGAAAACTTCCAGGGCGCCTGAGTGGCTCAGTCGGTTAAGGGTCTGACTTTGGCTCAGGTCATGATCTCACAGTTTGTGGGTTGGAGCCCCACGTCAGACTTTGCTGACAGCTCAGAGCCTGGGGACTGCTTTGGATTCGGCATCTCCCTCTCTCTCTCTCTGCCCCTCCCCTGTTTTGTGCTCTGTCTCTCTTCAAAAAATAAACATTAAAAAAAAAAGAAAGAAAACTTCCTTTTAGGGATTCTAACTAAATGCTTTCCCTATTTTTGAACTTTATATAAATGGAAATCTACTTTATGTGTTTTATGTCTTGTTTCTTTAGGTATATATTATGCCTGAAAGATTCATCAATCTTGCTTTATGTATATCTAGATTACTATTGTTCATTTCTATACAATATTCCATTATGCAAATAAATCATAAATTGTTTATTCAATGTAATGTTGATGGTCATTTGGGTTGTTGTCAGTATTTAATATCCCAAAGATTACCTTTGTGAGCATGTGTTCACTGTTCTAAAGATATATATCCAGATGTTGACTTGTTAAAACACGAAGTATGCATATCTTCAAATGTTCTATATAATAGCAGACTTACACAAAGTAATTGTATGGATTTGCACACCAACCCAGAAATACATGAAAGTTTTAATTACTCCATAAGCTCTATAAGACTTTCTAATTTTGGTCAAATTTAGAAGTATGTAGAGTTATCATATCATAGTTTCAATCTGCATTTCCAAAAAATATTAATAAGGTTAAAAATTTTTTAATAATTTGTAAGTTGCAAGTTCAAGAGGACTAAATATATTAAGCGTGTTTAAGATTCTAGACTTGTCCAGCAAGAGATAAAAAGTACTAACTCACATTTGATAATTCAAGAATACATACTGTAATTTCTACTATGGTAAAAGAAGATCAATTACTGGTCTACTAGAGGAAAAATAGAATGATAAAGATAATTCAAAATAAGTAAAGAAAGTTGAGAAAAAAGAACATAACACAGGTAGGAAAAATTTTTTAAAAATAATACTGTGGCAAATTTAGATTTCAAAATATCAATTATTCTGTGAAATGTGAAATTTTATATATTCTAATTAAATGCGAACATATTAATAATAATTTATTAACATTTAGTGAAAAATAGTTTCAGGAGACATACAAAATACATGGATTTAAAATTTGAGAATAAAAAGATAGAAAAACATATACCATGCATAAACTAACAAAATGGAACGTGGTATAGCTATGTTAATATCAGTGAAAAAAGCTTTCAAGTAAAAAGGTACTAATAGGTATTTTAAAAATAAATTTTATAATGATATAAAGTTTAATTCAGCATATATACATATGGATATATGTAATATCCATAAATTTGTATAAACCTAAAAGTAAAGCCTCAAAACATACAAAGTAAAAATAACGGAACTAAAGAAAAAGATATAAAAAATTCCACAATTATATAAGGTATTTTAACTCATGTTTCTCTATAATTGACAGGACAATTATATGAATAGTAATAAACATAAACATTTTGAATAGTGCTATTAACAAACTTCACCTAATCAACATTATATAGAACTCTGCTGGTAACAACCTCAAAACAAAATTCACTGCAGAATAATCCTGCAGAACTTCTTGCAAACAAAATTCTCAAGTGAACATTAAATATTTATCAGATCTAAGCATATACCTCACCAAAAATCAAGTTTCAAGAACTAATGTGTTGAAATGATCCTGCAAATTTCTCTGACCAAGTGCTAAGTTAGATAATTTTAAAATCCTCACCTAAAACAAAGCAATGCAGTTCTAAATAATAAATTGGGTCAAAGAAAATTGACAAGGAAGAATTAGGAAATAATTTAAATCAAATTATACCATTTTCTAATGTATGTAGGTGTGTGAAATCAGATTGCATATTAGATTTAAATGTTTATTATAATAAATATTTTTGGATGAATACAAATCCTTAAAATGAATATTACATTTGACAATATGATTAAGTAAAGAAAATAGATAAATGATATTATTTCTCGAGGCACCTGGGTGGCTCATTCACTTAAGTGTGGGACCTCAGCTCAGGCCATGATGTCACTGTTCATGAGTTTGAGCCCCTCACTGGGCTCGTGCTGACAGCTCAGAGCCTGAAGCCTGCCTTGGATCTGTGTCTCCTCTCTCTGCCTTTCACCCACTCATGCCCTCTCTCTCTCAAAAATAAATAAAAACATTAAAAAAATTTTAAAATTATTTCTTGAATGTGATAATGATATTTCTGTTAAATAGGAAAATATCCTTGTTTTTAGGAGAACATATCTTTAATTTTTTTCAGGGAGTAGTGTCATGATATCTAAAATTATTTTCAAATGGTTCAGAAAATACATACCTATTTGCTGATGAGAGGATAAATAAAGCAAAAATTTAACAATTTGTAAATGTGTACATTTATTTCTTGATTTTTTTAAAAGTTTTTCTCTATCACTACAACTTTTCAAAGTTAAATTTTAAGAAAAAACTTGAGGACAGAAGCTCAAGTTGTTGCTCAGAGGCAAATATACAGCCTTCAAATGAACAGATTGATAAAGAATAAAAGGTAAAAATCTCAATAACCAAATCAAGAATTTAGAGAAAGAAAAGCAAATTTCACACAAGGCACAAGAAGAAATCAGTAATTTAGAAAGCAAATAATCCAAAAGAGGGAACAAAGTCAAAATATAGTTCTCTGAAAAAGATAAATGAAATTGAAAATCCTGTGGCAATGTAGATAATACAAATGTAAACTGTAAAAAAAAAAAATAAACCACTTAGGAATATAAGAGAGAGATACCTTTGTACATCTTACAGGTTTAAGAAAAGTAATTATTAAAGATATTCTACAGATATTTAAAAAATAATAAATGCCGTTATGAATTGTATCCCCTCAGATTTATCTGTTGAAATCCCAATCCTCAATACTACAGTATATGGTCTTATTTGGGGAAAAAAGTCTTTGCAAACCTAGTCAAATGATGTTATTAGGGTGGACTCTATTACAATACTATTGAAGTCCTAATAGGAAAGGGAAGTTTGGACACAGAGACAGACTGCTAGAGGAAAAATGATGTGAAGAAACAGAGGGAATGGCATTTACAAGAAACAACTGAAGCCAGTAGCAGGTACTAGAGGCATGGAACAGATTCTTTCCCAGAAGAAACCAATATTGATAATACTGATTTTGAACTTCTAGCATCCAGAACTGTGAGACAATTAATTTCTCTTACTTAAGACACCAATGTGTGGTATGTCGTTATGGCAGTCCTAGCAAACTAGTATAGAGTGTACAAATATTTTCTGTCAATATATTTTAAATGTTAATAAAGTAGACAAATTCCAAGAAGGATACATTAAAAAATTTAAAAAATAAATATAAAATTAGATTTGTTTCATAATTTTAAGGAAATAAAATCTATAAATAAAACCCTTTCCAGGGACATTTCAAGAGTTATTCAATTGGTGGCTTTAGTAATAAATTCTACCAGACATTTTAAGAAAAACTCATGCCAACATTATTCAAATTTTTACTTTCATATGTCATGTCATTTTTCTTCTCTAATATGTTGATATTGTAATTTTGACATGCATATCAGGCTTGAATAATCAGGATAAATCCCTCTTTGTCATAATATATCATCCTTTTTATAATTGTTTAATTTGATTTGCTAATATTTTCCAAAAAAAATGTATACCTAAGTTAATGAAGGATATTAGTTTGCAGTCTTGTTTGTTTGGTTTGGGTTTTGGCCTCAAAAAGATTAATTGGAAAGTATTATTTCCCTTCTCATTGTTGGACGTGTTAATATAGAAACAGTAATATTTCTTTGTTGAATATTCATTAGAATTTTCTAGAGAAGCCATTTGAGCCTGAAGATTAATTTATTGAAAAACTTTTAATTATTAATTTGATTTCTTTAATAGATACAAGAGCATTCACATTATTTAATCTTGAGTAAGATTGGCTAGTTTGTGCCTTTCAAGGAATTTTTCCATTTTATCTAAGTTGAATTTATGGGCATAATGCTAACTGCAATATTCTCTTGTTATCCTTTTAATGTCTATAGGATCTTTAATAATATCCCTCTTTCATTTCTCACTTGATAATTTGTGATTTCTCTCTTAAATCTTTTTATAGAACTAGCTTTTGATTTTATTTAATTGCTCTACTTTATTTCTCTTTTCAATTTTAATTTCATGAATTCATTCAAATTGATGAAATAGGTAACAAGCCAGTTCTCAGGATAATTTTCTATTTTTAATCTTTCAGTGAGGACACTTGCATGTGCTGTGTTTAGATCAGGTAGAGACTTAGGTAGAGATTATACACAGAACACTATATTCTCTCCTTTGCCAAGAGTCTCTTCTCATTCGCTAGCATAGGCAATGGGCTTTTTATTACAGCTTCAGCTGTCTTTTGCTGTGTTGTGAACATGGCCCACACTCAGGCCAAAATGGTCCTCACCTATGCCCTGATCTTCCTTCAAATTTCAACTGCCTGCTTTTGTGCATTCTCTAGAGTCCTCAGGTAGTTAGATTTCTTGTTTTGTTGTTGTTGTTGTTGTTGTTGTTGTTGTTTGCATTAGTCCAGGGTTTATTCATATTATATTTGGAAAAATTAGAATATCATTAGAAAATTATCAATTAGAATTATATCATTATGCAAATGATCACAGAACTTCATGAATTCTCTTTTTAATGCCATTTTCTATTTGACCCATCAATTAAGTACATTCTAAAATCTGATGATAATCTCTTTAATTTCCAAATCTTTTGTTACTTTTTCTTGTTGTTCTTGTTATTCTTTTACAGTTGGTTTGATAATTTTTTTACATTTTTTATTCCATTTTTTGTTAGTGTTTTATGTTTTTTAAATCTATCTTGTAATTGTTCAGGCCATTTCAATACATTTATTTTATTTTCTATATTAAATAAGTCCAATATAACTTCTTAGATACTTAAATATATTGTTTATTAATTTTGTTCACTCTCACAGGGGCTTTATTCTTTATGTAATTGCTAAACTTTATTATGTGCTCATATCAGGATTTTTTAAGGGAGATTATTTGGATTTGTTTCTGTCACATGTCTTCCTGTTTTGTAACCCCAAGTCTTCCTCAATTTTTCTGTTTAGAATTTTCTGGACCTTGAAATTGGAGTATATTTAGATTATAATTAATGTGAAAAGGCCTATGGTTATATTCACAGAGAGTTTTTGTGGTTTCTCTTTCTGAATGTGTCCAAAATTGACAAGTTATCTTGTCATCTTCTTTTGTGTACAAGTCAGAATTTCTATCACTCCTTCACTGACACTGTAGTTCTTTGAGGGTTCTTGCTTTATATGTGGGTCTAAATGCAAACTTGTCACTTTGTAAGAACCCTAGATATTGTGTTAATTTTACCACAGAATCTTTAAAGCTCAACTCTAGTTCCTAGTAAAAGCAAATGTCCCAGAGTAACCACAGATTCCATATCTGCTTACTCTTTTGGTTATGTTTCTCAATTTGCTTAAGCTCAGCTATTAATTTCATAGCCTATTTAATTTTTCTGCACCTACATGTTCTATAATGACAGTATTTTTCAGAATATATAGCTCACCATATTGGTAGAAGAAGTGGTTCTATACTTAAAGAACTCAGGATTCTCTTATCTACTCTTTCAATTTAGTATTTTCCTTATTTCTTTCAATCAAATTAATAGAAAATGTCATGAAACGAGACAAATTGGTCTTACAGAAAACTCTTGCTAACTCATCAATGATTTATTCATATCCAATTGATTGCCTCTTCTACTATCTTTAAGTTCCCAATTCCTTTCAGCAGAAAATAGTATACTATTTTCTGAGGCCATCCAATATTAATTGTTTATTCTTCCTATTTGCCTGCCTTAAAATTTCTGAATTTTCAATTTCTCTTCAGTCTACAAGATTAATTCTGATACTTGTATACTCTCAGCCTTCCTATCATCTTCACAACCATTATGCATTAAGATTATTTTCACCATGCTTTTGAATATTCAGTCCTTCCATGCTTACTGTGCAATACAGTTTTCACTCTCCTAAATCTTTTTTTCCTCCAATTTTTAATTGAAATTCCAGATAGTTAACACACAGTGCAATATTAGTTTCAGGTGTACAATTTAGTGATTCAACATTATATACATACCTGGTTCTTATCACAGGTGCCCTCCTTAATCTGCATCACCTATTTAACCCATCCCCCACCCACCTCCCCTCCTGTAGCCATTAATTTGTTCTCTCTCTCTCTGGTTGAGTTTCTTGATTTGCCTTTCTTTTTCTTTTCCCTATGTTCATTTGTATTGTTTCTTAAATCCCACATATGAGTGAAATTATATGGGTATTTGTCTTTTTCTGACTGATTTATTTAGCTTAGCATAATAAACTCTAGCTCCATCCATGTCATTGCAAATGGCATGATTTCATTCTTTTTTTATGGCTGAATAACAGTCATTGTATATATATACACCACATCTTTATCCATTCATCAGGTAAGGATGTGGAGAAAGGGAACACTCTTAACACTGTTGGTGGGAATGCAAACTGGTGCAGCCACTCTGGAAAACAGTATGGATGTTCCTCAAAAAGTTAAAAATTGAACTACCCTGTGATCCAACAATTGCACTACTAGCTATTTACCCACAGTATGCAAAAATACTGATTTGAAGGGGCACATGTACCCCAATGTTTATAGCAGCATTATCAACAATAGCTAAATCATAGAAAAAGCACAAATGCCCATCTCCTAAATCTCTTATTGAACTTACTACGCCTCCAAGCAGTACATAAGCCTTCCCTACTATCAAATATTTTTAAAAAATAGTCTTTCCTTCACTTTCACTCACTTCATTTGAAATTTTATGGACATAATTTCACCAATGATTCATTTAGCCCAGTCCTTAGGTCTTTTTTCATCTTCTTAACCTTGCTCCAAAATATGCTGAAATTATCTTATTTAAACCTCATGTCATTAAATCTTGTTCCTTTTGGAAATTTCCTTTTTACTAATCCATTTTCTCATCCTTGTCCTTATCTAAAAAGCCATTCCTCAAGGTTGCAAGTTGTGCTATTAAGTATCTATCCCCATTACTCTTTACAGTACATCACTTCTTGATCCCTTCTCATCTCACGATCCAAAATACTACCTCTAAAAAATTAATTCCTAAATGTACAGCCCTAAGTCTCTCCTTTTCTGGAAATCATTTAAGCAGAGACTCTGTAAAATATTCTTTCTTCCTCCCTTTTTAACCTGGCCATCCTAGCAGTTACCTCATGGCGACAATTCTACTTACGCTAATTATTTTTCATTCCCACTGTCATCACTTGGCTTCACACTCACATCACCTAATTAGTCTCTTATTTGTCTATTTGACTCTACCCTCAATCCATTCGGCACATTGAAGCTGAGTTAACTGTTCAGGTATATAGCTCTGATCATGTCACCACCATCCTGCTCAGAAACTTTCTTTTATTGTTCCCAGTGTAGAAAACATGATTGGCATAAACATAATCTGAGCCCCATTTAACTTCATGAGCAGTTCATTCATCTTTTTATATATATTTTTTTGAGAAAGAGAGAGAACACAAGTGGATAAGGGGCAGAGAGAGAGAGAGAGAGAGAAAGAGAGAGAGAATATCTCGATGCGGGGCTCCAACTCATGAACTGTGTGATCATGACCTGAGCAGAAATCAGATGCTTAACTGACTAGCCACTAGGTGGCCCCAGTGCATTCTGATTCACTTAAAGTACCAATCAATCTAGACTCACCATTTGATTATCGTATCTTAGTCAAGACTCTGACTTCAAGGAGCAGAAACCTACTCAAGCTAGTCCAAATAAAGGAGAGTCTATTGAAAGGACACAGAATCTTTAAACAGGAACAAAGCAGAGTTAAATCACATGAAGCATAGAGATGAAACTTGGGAAACTTGTAATGTTCCATGTTTCTCAGCCCCAAATTTACCAAATACAGCTTCCATCGCCATGACTCCATGTGGTATTTCTATAAATTCATTTCTACCATTCTACCTCAGTGCCTTTGTTTCTTTGTTCTAAGTTTGAAAGACAGACTTCTAATTGGCAGCTGACCAACCACCAGAATGACTCTAGGTCCAGAGAAGGAGTCTTGGGCAGGCAATCGAAAATGTGTTCATTTGAGGACATACGCTGTATTGCCTGTTTTTGAGCTATTTTTATATTGTACCTTCTACTTCTGATTGTATGTACTTCTCCCAACCCCTTTATCTTTCCAAATACCCCAAATTACTCATCCTTCAAGACCTGCGCAAAAGCTACACCCCCCTTAAAGTTTTTTTTCTGACTTCTCAACTGAAAGTAATCTCCCCCTCCTGTGAACTCCCATAGCTCTTCGTCTGAATCTATGTGGTGGCAAGTCTTATCTCCCAAATTCAGCCTAAAGTGAAAACTATAGTACTCGCATACAATGCTTAGGTCAGTACCAAAAACACGGTAACCACTTGATAAATGTTTGCTGAGTGGCAAATAGGATTCTCAAGAATAATTAAAGGCAGGAAGTACTTCTAAACCTTAAGCTGAAGTCTTTTTCAGACAATTTGTTATATATTGTCACAAATATTCCTACAAGAGAGGAAAAAGTGATGAGCATTAGAATATATCTAAAACCAATTCAATCTCAGTTAAAAAACAAACAACTGACACTGCATTTATGGTCCAGGTGGTAGACTCACATGATAAATTTACTCTGAAGAAGAAAAACAAGAACCAACCAACAAGCAAAAACTATGCAATCATTTAATAAGAATCATTTAATAAGAATAAGTAGGCTTAGAGGGCTCTACTCCTATGTTAAAACCTTACTTGTAATAACTTGCTTTGTTTCCTAGCAACAAGACTGTCATTAATTAACCATTCTAATACTTTCCCCTAAGTAGAACAGTTGTTAAACTCTGTTGGATTGCTAATCAGTGTATTATCTTCGGCAGAGAGGAGCAATGCAAATGCAAGCCACAAGCTATACATTGCAATTCCTTCCTTTCTGCTAGTCTTTGAAATTCTAAATTGTATGCAATCACTATTCTGATTATCTAGGGGGAGAGGTCCTGTGCTAGACAGGGACTGCAATCTAACACAAGGAAGGGCTGTAGAGCTACTAAAGCATCTCTGCACCAAAATGCTAAGACTTATTAAAGGGTTAGCTATTACCGCACATGAGAATGGAGGCACAAACTTCTGTCTCCTTCAAGAAAGTTGCTCAGCTCCTCTACAGTGCACAGATGACAAGTAATTACACTAGAGTTTGGTGCAGTATTCTGTTCGCTTTTAAGATTAATATTCAGGATAACTTGATCTCTGCAAAATTTGTTCTGCTCATTCTGATATTTTTACTCAATATATTACCCCCATGTCAGGTCCCTCTCTGGCTTATTAGAATAATTTATCTTTCTCACATACTTTGAATATTACTTTAGAAATGTACACAATAAATTGTATTTGTGGTCTCTGTACCCAGGGGTTTTAACTGTGAGACATCTTCTGTATGATTCCCAGATAAAGAAAGATAAGTAGCCTTTCAGGGCATCATTCATTTATTTATAGTAGTCCCTCTGCTCCTAGGAATTCCCAATAAATTGATATTATTGTCTCTTCTTGCAATAATTTTGCTGCACATTTGTGTTTCCTAGTCCAGACTAAAGTCTTCTTTGGCAGACTTTGCCTGGGCAACATTTCACTATAGGATCCTTTTAATTGGATTTGTCCTAGACCTGTTGAAATTCCAGTGTAATTTTTCTTTAAATTTTTTTCCCCTAAGTAAATGTTTTGGTCATAGTGAGTGATATCACCAAGGGATGACTTTAACCTCATAAACCTCCATCAGCCTTCCCAAAGTTCCCTCTCTCAAAATAAACATACAGTTTAAGTATAAATGACAGTTTTGCCATGCAAATACAGTTCTAGAAACAATTCCAAGCGAAGCTTCCTTTTCAGTTAGATTATTATCCTCATCCCTCTCATATATATATACATCTTTTTCTAATACAGCTTTCTGTGTACTCTTTCCTTTGACAAATAAAAACAGACAGCATCTTATCCAAGTTCAGGCCTATCTTTTAGCATCTATCAGTGACAAGCATATTTATCGCTCAATAGCAGTTGTGTTGAACAGAATTATTTTGGAAGGGTTCATTTTTCTCTTTGGGCTGAAAGTTTTTATATATGAGATGGTTCATGTATCTGTTGTCAATTGGACTGCTGGCTTGTACAATTAGATGTAATTAAAAATAAGAATTTTAAAACTTTTTCTTTAAAAAAATGCTGAAATTGTTTCCCTAAGCATAGAATACGTAGGTATTGGCCAGATGTAGCACTTTTCCACTATTAATATGTAAAGATACCAGTGAAACTTTAAGAGGTGTAAAAAGGCATATCATGTTCAGGATTTATGATTTTACATTGCTGCTAATGACTTAGTGTCATTCATTCTTTAATTTTTCAGGTTGGATCATGATATAAACCTAGATGGATACAAAATAGAAACTTGGAATCCTGAAAATTCAGCTCAAAAAATAAGAATTCCATTGTCTTTGGTTAAAACATGGACAACAAAATGAATGCAAATATGTGTTGTAAGCATATCATTTCATGTGTGACTATTTGAGCACTGAGTTAATACAGTGTCAACATTTAAAGCATATGCACATATTATAATAGTGATCTTTTCAAATGCCATTGTAGAAGTACCATGACAATAAGTGTCAGTGGTGGATTGCTAGTTCAGGAGTGATTCCTGATTTAAAAATATGAGCATTCATCCTTGTCAATGCACAGTAATTAATGTAAATTTCATTAGCATATTCTTGGCTTCATTTCTTTTCATTCTTTAATCTTGTAATCACTTCTAGTAATACTCTGAAAAGATGACCTTAAAAGTGATTAACATATTTGTTTAGAATAACAGAATAATTGCTTGTTTATTAGTGCAGTGTGTGAACAAATATACAAAAGATTAACCTAGGAAGAATGTCTCATACTAGCAAATTGGTGGATAATGCTAATTTGTGTCATATTTTAAAAGAACAAGTGATGAATTTATTAAAATATTAAAGGAATCTAAACTTTTGGTAGACACTGGTAGACATTTAACAAACCAATTATATCATGATTTTATCACTTTTTTTTGTTTCCTTACACTTTTGTCCCTGTTTTCTTCCTTGATTTTTATATCATTTCTTTCAGAAAATACTCAGTTATGGCAGAGGTTCATGTCTGTGCTTTTGCTATAATAAAAGACATTGATAAAGTACAGAGATAAGCCTCTGGCATAACTGAGTATTTTCTAAAAGAAATGATACAAAAATCAAGGAAGAAAACAGGGACAAAAGTGTAAGGAAACAAAAAAAATGATAAGACCAAAATTCCTGATTCCATAGGTTCTGCAATCTCTCTTCCATCTTTTCCTTCTTTCTCATTTCTTCTTAGACTCATTCTTATAAACCCTTCCTCATTTACACTTCCTATGATGCTTTTCATTTTTTTCTGGCATCCTCCACCTCACTCATCACATCTTCTTTTTCCTTATGTCTCACACTCTTCAGTAGAACTTACAGTTCTCTTCCTTTATCATGTATTCCTTTCTGTTACATCTGAGCTTATTCTTCCTCAATACTCAAAAATTCTATTTCTTCAGTACAATCTTAATTTGGTTTCCTGCTCTTTGAAAGGACACGTAATTATACCGGTTACTGCCATCAGAAGAGATTGCTGTGCATAGGAATCTTTCACATTGTCACAGATTTGAGCTTTCTCTCTATTTCTAATGGAAACTCAGTGAATTTAAGATTGATTTAAAATTTATAGAATATGTCTTAATTTCAATAATTCCCTATCCTACCTTAATTATTTCACTTTACTGCCCAGCATATAATAATTCTAATTAAGAAGTTATTTTTTTTTGCTTATTTTAAATCCAACAGTAAAATAATACTCATGATCACTAAACAATTTAAAATATGCTAGACCTTTTTTTTTTATTAACAGTGTATCTACTTTTATGAAAATCAAAATATCAGGATTAGAAACACATAGTCAAGTCCACTCCTCATTGTCAAAACTGACATCACTTAATTCTTCTCAATGGGATATGGCATGGCAATAATTATTTGTAAAAATAGTTGACTTCAATAGAACACGTGCTCTTTGTCAGGCACTATCCTAAAAGTTTTAAATGTATTAACTAAGTAAGTCTTCACTACAAAACTATGAAGTACATGAGTTTTTATTCTCTTCTATACAGATGAGAACTGATACATGGAGAACCTGAGTAACTGCTTCACTCAACCCTGGCGACCAACCCAGGGTCATACCAGATCCAGGCAGCTTGCATTCATAGGCTGCATACAAGAGATGCTCAAAAATATGCCTGGCTTCCCATGTAGTCTGCAAAGGTTGACAGGTACTCTGAATACTCCATCTATGAGTAGATGCAATAAGTGATTAAGTTAATAATGTAAGTTACCAGACAGGGGCAGAATTGGTTGGTTCTGCTTTTCTCAAGGCCCAAGATGGCCAATTATTGAATGTTGCTGAGTGTCTCTCACAGTACTAAAAGGAAGATATTTACACGTTTTGTGTGAATTGACACAAATCATGTCAGTATCCTATACAAATTAAATTAGCCATGATAACCAATATGTACCTAAGTTTGAATCATAAACTGATTCCACAAAAATATTACTCTAATAAAATTATAATCATGCAGTGGTTGAAATGCTAAGTGTTTGGTTATATACACATATAATTACACACAGAGGATTTTTCTGTATTTATATTTGAGTAAGTTTCTTTAAAAATAAATCAACTGTGAGAATTTCTAATTTTAATTATGTGTTATTTATTTTTAATCTTATGTAATCCAATGGATATCCAATTTAAAATCAAATATATTATTCCTCACTAATGAAATATAATTGAAGATACTAGCTATAGAAGCTTGCACTTGGAATAATATATTTATAAAACAGATATTTAAAGTGCTTACTTATACAAATATACAGATTTTTAAATCACTACCTCTTTTAAAAAATGTTTATTTTGAGAGGTGGGGGCAGCACATGAGTGAGAAGGAGGGCACAGAGGGAGAGGGAGAGAGAATCACAAACAGGTTCCACGCTTAGCATGGAGCCTGATGTGAGGCTCAATCTCATGACTGAAATCTTGACCTGAGCTGAAATCAAGAGTTGGACACTTAACCAACTAAGCCACCCAGACATCCCTTAAATTATTACATCTTAAACAATAATATTACAACTATAGCTGATATTCATGGAATATTTACTGGGTACTAAACATTATACTGGTTCTTTCCATGCATTATATAATTTAATTCCTAAAACAACCTATTGGGATAGGTTCCATCATTGTCAACACTAGAAGGAATATTCACAATACTAAATAACAGGTATACCAAGAATATTAACCGTTTGGAAGGCAAGCCAGCATGCATGATGGAATAAAATTCTAATGGATTTTTTGAGTCTAGCCCTGTGTTGGGGAAGGTCTGGGGAGGACATTCTGGAGGAAGACTTATGTAGCCAGGGTAGAAGGGGGAGCACTTAGAGGACTCAGAGCATTCATTATTTACCAACTACTGTCCCTTGTGAAATGATTTTAATGTGTTCATAAAAACCTTGCCATTAGTTGCAAAGATGTTAAATAATAAAATATAAATATTTACATTAATTTTAATGGAAGAAAATGTGGTGCATTTCATCTCAATCCAAGACACTTGCTGATGCTTGAACAATGTTCAAAGATAGAAAAATCTGAACATCTAAAAAACATGCAATATCATGAAAGCTTGTTGTACTGACCAAAGGAGGAAATGATGACCGAATAGTGGATGGAGGTAGATGGAAAAATGAATCATACTAGGAAAATAATTAAAAAAGGAAAGAGCCAAGTGACTGACTTTCAGACAGGTAAGCCTTTTGGGAGGCACATGGTTATTTTGCATTCAAATTGCACTTGAAAATAGTTATAGCACAGGGAAAAAAAAACACTTGAAACACAAAATAAAGACAAACCTGAGAGCACTTCAAAATAATTGAAACTAGTGTGTGGTCACAACAGATTTAGGTGTCAAAGAAGCATCTGCCTTTTCATACTCTCACTTCTAAGTACACTAGGCAAACATGCTATCGCAGTGATTGGAAATTGTTTTATATAATATTCTCTAACCAAAGGGCAATGTTTTGGAAAAATCAGTAAATACGTTTCTGACTGCAACTAAAGTGTAAGTATGTTGGTTAACACAGGGAATTTATTTAGTTAAGTTGTGGAATGAAAAAAGTACTATACTGAACCAAAGGAGTCATCTGAAAAGTGGTATAACTTTTTAAGAGCTACTATGACTCTTCAATAATTGAAGAGTTAGCAATCAATACAGCCATATAGGACATAAAAGCTAAGGATTAGACCTAATCATTCCCATTCTCCACTGAGGCAAATGAGATTGTGAAAGGTTAATTAACCAAACCTTGGTCACAAAGGTAGTAAGATACAGAGTCAGTACTTCACACCAATCTGTGTCATATCAAAGCCTGTGTTCTCAACAATTGTGCTATGTATCTAGAATTTCCTTATGTCTATTGCCAGCATTTGAATGATTAAAAAAAAAAGAACTCTATAATTTTCTTTCAAAAAGTGGTTTAAGTAAGTAAGTAAGGGATTGGATCTTCAAGGGTCTGGTTTATGTACAGGTGAAGTCAGTAGACCTTGTCTGGTGACCAGATGAGTATCAAAAGGACCTTCCTTACAATATTTTCACAGCCAGTACACTCTTGTGAGTGACTGAAATTATACCACTTGATGGTTGATCTTCTAATTGGGCTTAGAAACTGTCTCCAGTACAACGTATTCTAGGATGAAAACTGGACATTTTTATCATAGCTAAGTGTCACCTGAGATTTAACTAATCCCTTTCCAAAGTAAGGCCATTGAGAGAATGCTCAAGTATGAGTCAGAACCTGGGTTTTTGTTCTAGAGTAACCACTTACTGATTGGCATTGCTTAGGACCTTTCTGAACCAAGTTTCTTTTTGTATTGAGTAACAATGTCATTCTAACTACACTGTAGCATTACAGCAGAAAATTGCATGTAATAATGCAGGTTAATTTATTCTTAAACCTACTTGTCCTATCAAAGTGTAAGCTCTAGTTTTCTAATTTTCTTCAGATGGAAAGGGAATAGATTCATATTCCATATACAAAAGCTTTACTTGAACTACTGAAATAAGGAGAGGCAGAAAAGGGTCTCTGCTCAGGGTAGGAGCACACAAATTGAAAGAGAGGTGCTAAAAGGCAGGGAGAAGAAAGGCAAATTTCATCTATTTTGCAATTTTGTTTCTGGATGGTCATGAGATTTAATGTACAAGAAAACAGAAATAAAACTAACTTACTAAATGAAAAACAAAAGGCAAGTTTTTTCATATGTCATCCAATTCTCTTGTTCTGCTTATTCCAGAAATATGGATTCCTTTAAAATAGAAATCAATTATTGCATATTACTTACAAATACAAGTAAGCTTTTAGTGTTTATTTTTGAGAGAGAGAGCAAGAGAGAGAGCACGAGTAGGGGGCAGAGAGAGAGGAAGACAGAGGATCCAAAGCAGGCTGAGCACTGACAACAGAGAGCCCCTTGCAGGGCTTGAACCCACGAACCATGAGATCACGACCTGAGCCAAAGTTAGACACTTAACTGGCTGAGCCACCCAGGTGCCCCCAAATACAAATCATTTCTAAGATATATGCTAGGTTGGTTCTAGAAAAAGAGAAGGGGAGAGGGAGGAAGGGAGGAGGAAGGAAGAGAGGGAAGAAAAGAGTTATAAATATGAACGCTAGGAAAGAGGCAGTTTTTTTGTGAGATCCCTGCTGTGGACTTTGGCTTTAAACTTCTGCTGTCACATTATTCCTCTTGTGTTATGGGGTTTTTACTTGCCAACACAGCCTGAATGCTGAGCCATTTAAAAATCATTCATTCATAGCTTTGAAAGTAAATAAAGTCGGAACATTTTCAGAGTACAGATAAATTATGACTACCACCTTACCACAGTTGTCTTGGCTGGACTGCTGAATGAATTTAAATTAATCTCTGTCAGTTTTAACCCACAGTAGATAGGACCCTTAGGCTTTTCTTCAAGAAAAATCAGTTGCAGCAATATAACTTTGCTTCATTAGTGAACAGTCATAAGTTGACCACTATCTAGCTGCTAGTTAATAAGCAGTGAATTGTCCTAAAGGTGCCTGGAGCACAAATTATGAAACCCTGCAATGTTTTTCTTCTAGTTTTATTTCAGCATAAACTTAAAATTAATGCAAATTTTAAGAAGACCATGTAACTCACTATCACTGTGTTGTATTTACTATAGCTGATGCTTAAACTATTGTGTCAAATATATCCTTTAAACTTGAGAAGTGACAAATTTTGTGTTTTTATTTATTTTTGAGAGAGACAAAGAGAGAGAGAGAGAGAGAGAGAGAGAGAGAAACAGAGCACGTGTGGGGGAGGGGGAGAGAGAGGGAGACACAGAAACCGAAGCAGGCTCCAGGCTCTGAGCTGTCAGCACAGAGCCCCACACGGGGCTCAAACTCACAAACCATGAGATCATAACCTGCATTGAAGTCGGATGCGCCACCCCAGGTGCCCCATGACGATATTTTTTTAATTATGAAATGTTAAAAGTACCTCCTACAGAAACTCATGATTCCAGTGAGAAATAAAAGAATATTCTAAGCATTATTATACTTCCCATGTGTTCTTTATTTTCAACCTTAATCATAAATGTCTGCAAATATTTATACTTGTGAATATTCCCACTACTTTTCTGCTCCTAAATTCAGTGGAAAAGCTTACATATATAAACATAAAATAAACTTTACTCTTCCAATTTAGGCCAGATGAGTAGTACTCAGAGAGAAACTGAGAGAATTCCCTATAGCTAATAAGAAATAATATGGAAAATTTGATAACCCCCTAAGTCATTTTTGTTCCTTTAGACAGGAAGAAGAGATATGTGAGTGAAAAAGAGATATTTTGTTGCCCAAAGATAACATTTAAAATATAGTATTAGTAATGAATATATATAACAGTAATTGACTAAAAAGGCCAAGGGTCTATTCCATAAAGTATCTTTACATGACCCCCAAAGCTAAAGAATGCTAATGAAGACCTGGATCCCAGGATATCCATTATGTTCATACTTGACCTTTTTTGCCCCAGCAGCCAAAAAACCTACCAAAGCAAGCAACAATTAATAATACATGGGAAGTGTTCCTTCTCTCGGTACTCAGACTTTACCTGCCGATTTGCATCATTGTATTTCCAGGAGGGAGAAACAAAACTTCACTGATGGCACAGTAACAAAATCAGAACCCCTTCTGAAATGCGTGTTTCATAACTCAATATGAAATTATTTTTTTCAAACAAAACATTTCTGAAATTATTGACTTGAAAGGAAAAATCTGCATTAGCAAATATAAAACTCATGTTTAATTGCCTTTCAATCACATACACATGTGTATGTGTGATACACAAGCAGGTATAGTGTAAAAATGTTATGTTACATGAGTAATTCTTTTATGAGTGTGTTTTTTTCCCATTTTGATAGGATTCAAAGTAACATACTTGGGGGCATAACATGTACAGATACTATCCCTAACATGACCAAGTGCTGAGTGATTTTTTCCCAAAAACAATGAAAAGAATTCAAGTTAACAGCTTTACAAATATGTTTATCAGGTGTTGAGTTTAATATGTATTTTTCTGCTGAAATTTGGGCAACAGGTGGTTATCATTTTTAAGTATAAAACCTATACAAGATTTAGTCTTATAAATGTTCCTATGCTATCATGGTACCTGGTACACTTCATTTTCCAGAAAGCATCATGCTTTAGCCAGGTAAAAATACACATAGATTCTTGGTAGGATCTATTAAAAAAAAATTCCAGTCATGGGAAATTCAGCCCCTGTGGAATCAGTCAGGGGAAATATTTCCAAAATTTTTACATGATGGCCGTTGGCACTTTCAAAGAGTAACTTCCTATTCTTCTTTCCCCTAGGATATCCTGAATATAGCCTTCAGAAGGGATTTTTCACTATTAAAATAAATTGCCTTAAGCTGTGTTTAATTACAAGTAATGAGCAGCAAAATGGCATGAAATATCTGTTACTAGTTAACCAGAATACAAGTTTGGTCTGGTGTCTAACAAAGGTAGGTAGAATCAAGACCAAATTATCAATTAAATATTTGGTAGGATAATTTAAGCAAATACCTGATGGAATTAAAAACAAAACCCAAAAGGCCTGCTTTGGCTACAGTATTTAAGAAGGTTATGTAGTTAGGGTAACAAACTCTTTACAGAGGCGCTCACAGAACTACTAAAAGGGGTATCAGCTAGTCAAATAAAGCTTCTGGAACGAGGGAAAGACTTATGTGGTGTGTCTGCACTGACAACTGTTGGACCGAGGGATCCATCCATCCAGGTGTGGTACGTAGCACCACAGACAAAGACACAGTACCGAACATCTTTCAAAAAGGGCAATAACAGATGATAGTATATGTTATTTGTGAATGTACATATGTGTGGTAAATGTTTAAAAATATGAAATAGGAAAGGTTAACCCCAAATTCTGAATAGCAATTACTCCTAGGGAGGGAGAGAAGGGATATGAAAGAGGAATGGGGTTTATTCAACTATATTTACAATGTTTTTCTTAAAAATAAAAAGAGAAAGGCTCTCATGGAAGTATGGCAAAAGTGATCTGAGAGATGATGGGTAACATAGCTTTCTCATTTACTGTGGACTTAATATTTCTGAAAAGTAAATTAAAAATTGAGAAGTTTGGTAAAGAAGGGGAACAAAGAAATGAGATAAATTCTGGAGTTAGCAAGATACTAATTATTCTACCAAATTAATGCCATTCCTTGAAAATGTTCCACGTTTTCTACATCTCCTCTATGCCATTGCTTTTCTGAAATTGTATTGTCCACCCACCAACATCTCTGCCCAAAAAAAAAAAAAAATCTTACATTTCCTCAAAGCCAGCTCAAACATGAGTTTCCATATTGAGCCTTCCCTTAATCACACACACACACAAAATTTTCTCTCAACACTCTATGTACTTCCTCTGACCCAGATTTAATGGCACTGATCAAGTATTACTTTCACTTACTACAGCAATATGTATTCTTATACCCAGCCAGAATGCAACATGCAGTAAAAACCTGCATATGGAGACTACCCAGTGAATGTTTTCTGAACTGAAATCTTTGTTGTACTCCCGCACAGTTTTCTTCACTATTTCAGTGTTTCAGAGCCAGTCTCTTTTTTAAAAAAATTGAATATATGTGTCATCTGTGAATATAAATTTATAAAAATAAAATATGTAATGCAATATATGAATATGTCTGGTTGTGTGAATAAATTCAAGATATAACTGGGCACTGTAGGTACAAAGACCATCTCTTTAACCTTCAAAACAATTATTAAGCATATGTTCTGTTTATTTCTCTATTTTATAACTGAGGAAATTGGGACTCACTGGGAGTAATTACCAAGTTTTCACAACTAGATAACTAAAATTGAGTCCAGACTCTTTGCTTTCAATTGCTCACACATGAGAGTTCTCTCTCTCTCTCTCTCTCTCTCTCTCTCTCCTACCATTCTCTCTCCCCCTCCTTCTTTCTCTCTCCCTCTCTTCCTTCCCCTCTCCCTCTTACCCTTATCCATCTCTCCCCATCTCTCTCAGGCACACATACACCCATGCACCCATGCACATACACACACACTTCCTGCTGGACACCTCTGGGTCCATTTAAAGAAAAATTAGAGCTGATTTAAAAAAAACAAATAAAACTGTTGCAATATCTAACCAAATAACTGATTTCACTAAAGAGGAGGATTAAAATTACTTTACATCTGTTTAGTGTTTTAATATCATTTCAAATTTCTCCATGTCCATCATTCATTCAATTCTCACAAGTGATTGAATTTATTTACATGTAAGACATATTAATGATTCTCCAACAAAGATCAATACAAATCCTTCAAACATTGCACAGTAGTTTCTAATTAACACAAAACAGACCTCTTTTTTATTGCTTTGCCATAATCTATTTCATCCTCCTTTATTACACAATGTGTTTTACCTTTTGAACTGTTCTGTAGAGTTCATTGCATATTCATAAGGCTTATATATATATTTGCTGCTGGAAAGACTGTATATTGAAAGTATTCATTTTCATTCCTCACCCTTTCCTTTTCATGAAATCAAAAAAAAAAAAAATCCAGAACTGTAATTTACACATTTTCTCCATGATCTTGGATAGTTGGCTTTAAAAGCCTTTAAAAGCTTTTTGAAGTAGCAAAGTTGGATACTAAATGTCATGGTGTCATCTCCTCTCTTTATCCTTCATTTAGGCTGAGACTCTCCCCTCAACCCAAAACTTCTGTTCCCCTCACCCACAGCCCAGAGCGGGAGGCAGCACACTTCATGAAACCTTTGCTTTATTTTAGTGCCTTTAAAAGTACCTGCCTAGCAGGGATATTGTGAAGATTAAGTAAAATAGCTCATATAAAAATATAAGAATATTGTTGGCCACACAGTAGTTATTCAGTAAATAGTGACTATTAATTTATTATTGTTGCCTTATAATTATATTTTAATAATTTCATTTACAAAATTTGTTTTCTTATTTATAAGCTCAGGCACATTTCATATTTTCCTGGGTAGTAATTTTCCACCTTCTCACACTTTCCCAGTTACTCAGGATTAAATATCCTTATAATGTCCTTTTCATAGCTTGGTGTTTTGTTTTAGAATGTTCCAGTTAGTAGAACACTTTCTTAAATTTCAATAGTAGGAGGAGGAATGTGAACTTGAGCAATCGCTGCCTCAAGTTTTCTGCCTTAATACTGAAAACCAAAACACTGTACCCTAACAACAATTCAGTGTCAGTCAGATCAAGCTCTCTTTCTTTTTGTGAATCTATCTTCTAAACTGCAATTGTATTCCGTATTATATACAAGGCCCTGAATAAGAGGATACAGGATATCCTGTAGTATGAGGATTAAATCAGATGTTGTACATGAAATGCTTAAAATCATACCTGGAACATAGCAAATGCTCATCGAAAGTTAGTGCTTTGTTGTGGTATTACTGCATCTGAGCCATGACATGGATAGACACCTCCGTCGCTAGAACCAACAACACCCCCAGTATTTGGGTGGTGTCTGTAGGATAGCTTTTCCTTTGAGCTCCAAGGACAGCCAAGTATACGTCCCCAGGAAGCAGGAGCAGAGAGAGGCAAATGACAGAATGGTGAACAAAAAAACTAATTCTCAAAACACATGTAATGCCAACTTTGGATTCTCAGAATGGTTTGGGAAGTAGCCTTATTCTCAAAGTTCTGGACCCCCAGCCTTATGCTCAGGGGGTCAGGAAAAAAAAAAGTTTGGATAGCTATTGTTTTTTTCCTAGTCTCAGAATTTATTTCTCTTGAGATAGCATTGTAAACATCCTGCTTAATTTTCTCCCTTGGCAGAAGTTTTGATCCATTCTAAATTTGATAAAGAACTGCATTATCTGTGTCAGTCCATCATCTCTTTCCCCCAGTGTTAATAAGGGACGTTCTAGAAATATCTTTAATACCTGTCTGCAAACACCAACGACCCAGTTTCTAATATTTCCTATCACAATTATTAAGGGTCATTAGCATGGCTTGTTTAATACGCCTTGCTTTATTGTGCCAGAAATTGCATGTTCCTCTCATGTGTTGTTGAAGAAGGCAATTAAAGGTCCATTCCTACAGGCCTTATGATTTGTGTAGAGCTTTGCAGTGAGGCCAGAACCTACCAGCCCTGCATACTCTTCCCACAGCTTTCTCCCATGGCCCAATCCCTGAGATGCAGTATGTTTTGTTAAATTGTCTATGTCTTCGCCCTTTGGTTAATAATCAGGTATCCCAGTAAATCTCTGCATCAGTCTTACAAAAAGAGAAAGTATGTATTCTTATTTTTGTCACTGCAAGACCTCTATAAGGACTTAAATTTTCCAAAATTTCTTTTTCATTGCCATCTTAACCTGTTTTTCCTTCAAGTTTCACCTTATCTTGTTTCACTCATACTGACTTGGATAGGAGTTTACCTTTTCTTACATCTCTGATCACGTTGTCCTGTTTCTGTACAAAGCTTTTTATGGGTATGAAAAGTTTTTTCAATTTGTTTTTGAGTATACACTTTTCATTAATTACTTCTGTATTTATAAATATCTATTTTACAATCTAAAACTTTTTGGCTCTATTTCTTCCTTTGAGACTTCATGTTTTAACTTTTATTTATGTATAAATTTATAATAAATTTTATTTTTAAATTTATTTTAAATAAATATAATAATTTTATTTATAAATTTATTGAATTATAGAAATGCCACCTATAAGATCTCTACTTTAAACAACTTATGATTTATTTTATAACAAAGATGATGATATCTATTCTTGTAAAATTTCCATGGACACATGAAAAAAGTTTATATTCTTTCAGTAGGAAGCACATCTCTCTCTCTCAAAACACACACACACACACACACACACACACACACACACACACTCCCGATAGCACTAATTCATAGGTTCCCTTTATACTCTTTTCCAAACTGCATGCCATTCTTGGGAGTTTGAAACATACCAAACACCTTGTGCCTAATAATCTGACCCTGAGCAAACACATCTCTTTGGTTCACCTTAATATAAGCAATTATCAGGTTTCCACCCTATATGTTCCTCCTAAGATGATAGCACCTCTTACAGGAATGAGAACAAAGTATAAATGGAATCTTAGTGAGGTTATTCTGGCCTCTAAGAAAGCTCACAATGCCTAAACAGAGGTTTTTATGACTGATCACTAGTAAACAGGCCCCTCAGGAAGATGGCTTGGTCTAACACGAGGAACAACTGGATATTATAAAACTATACTGTAAGGAATTATGCAGTTTTAGTACTTGAAAGGATCTTACGGATCATCTGGTCTCTCTCTCACACACATACTTTGTATACACATATATTTTACTTCCTCCTCTAGACTAAAGGAATCATGTAATTTTTCTCAAGATGTTTTATCCAAAGTTCCCACAGGCCACCAATATGTGTTTTACAGTGTACAACATGAAAATGTCATTTTCCCTAAATATAAGTTGTCCAATTTAGTCATCTGTTAAACTTGGTAAAAAATATGTGACAAAATAGCACCATATGTGTTTAAACATAAGAAGGAATCCATCAAAATTAGGTCTAGCAAAAATAAGTATAATACATAAGGGAGGTAAATCTATGCCATAAGAAAAAAAATATTTTGTAAAAGCACTGCAGGCATTATTTGTAAGTGCAGAGGAAAAGTAGATGGATGATACTATCTAGTTGCTAATATTTGAAATTGAGGTATCTAAATGAGCCATAGAAAATCTATGTCTACTCACTTGAATTGCTAAAATGCAAGATCTCAGGGGATTTATAGAATTAGATTGACCTTTACACAAATCAGAGTATAATACATATGAGGAAGCTATATTGAACCCTACAATATTTCTTCTCTGGCTTTGCCAGAGAAATTAAGCCCATATTGTTTTTAAATAATGGAAGTAAATACATGTGAGACCACAATATAATCTTAAAGAGAAAACATTTTCTCCTAGCAAGATACATATATTAAAGTGAAATGGAATTCATAGAGAGAACCATCCCCTGAATTAGGAAGGTACAGTGGGTTCTTTTGGAAACAGAATGATGGCTGGAGACACCTGTGTATGTGATTGGCATCGAACATCACCATTATTCTGTCATATCTGTTTCATCGGTGAGCAAGAAGTCTCATAATTTTGAATGAAATTGACCAGATCACTTCTTTATCGAAACTCTGATACAAAATACTTGCTAAATAAGTCATCTCTTCAATCCTGCTTTCACAATACTGTGTGGTTTACCATCAAGATACTTTCAATAAAGAAATCTGGTGAGTTAAAAGTTGAATTTTGAAAACGTGAAAACTACAGCAGAACACAGACTTATTTTAAAAGCAAGAAGTCTTATTTAAAGATGTTCACTTTTATGTTTCATAGGTAAGTGTTAAATCATGAAAACAGAATAGACTTCCATTTGTGTTAAATACATTTTTAGTATTCTACTGAAATTACATTTCAGTATTAATGAAATATTGTCAGCAAAAGGCACAGATCAATAATTGAAATAATATAGTTTTGTTCCAGCATCAGAGATGGATCATATGTCCTAAAAACATTTGAAATTTAACTTAAAAAAAAAAGATTAACAACAACAAAAGAAACAAACCAACAAAAAACCTGCATGCCATTCCCATGCACCCTACAGAGCATAGGGTTATTTTATCCAGTAATCCAGTGCCACTATGCTAGTCTTTAAGACCATGGCTAATCTGAGACATAGTTAATTTTTTCTCACCCATCAGGGAAAGGTAGGCAGAGTAAAACTAAGACAAGATCCTGATGACAATCAGTTGCAGACCAGTGCCTCCAACTGCCCATAAAAAAATGGACATAAAAAAACAACAGATTATGGCTGCAAGCATGATTCTTTCACTATAGTAACAGGGGGTCACTGTGTGAGCCAATAAAAAAAATCTAACAAAGATTCTCATTTAAAAACAAACACCTGGGCAAAGAACATCAGTAGAAATTTAACAATAAGGAAATCCAAAAGTCAACACAATTGAACATGTTTAAACTGATTTGTAATTAAATAAATATAAATAGAAATGATAAAGTATTGTTTCTTCTCTTCCAGATTAGCAAATATGAAAAGATTGAAAATACTTAGCATTATAGACACCATGGAGAATATTTATCCACATAGAGTCAGTAAGAAAATAAGGTGCCTTTTATTCTGGAAATTGCATTACTAAAAATATATGTTAAGGAGATACATGAATAAGTGTATAAATAATTTTAAGAAGGAATGTTTAGAGCAGCATTTTTTAATATCAGAAGTTTTGAAACTATCTAAATTTCTGTCAAGTAAGAACTATCCTAAGTTATCTATGCTCCATATTAAAATGATCATAAATATCAATGTTGATTTGAGTCTCTTCATGTACTGTTCCCTTTATATCCATGTGTGACCCTCCCCCCCCTTCACATTTCTCAACACTCTTTCAGTTAAGCCAGGGTATATGACTAATTATGAATAATGGGTGGTGAGCAGAAGTGATGGGTTAACTGTCCATGTTAACTATTTAAGAGCCAGTGTGTGAACATTCATCTCCCGGCTGCCCCTGACCTAGAAACTATTATTTCTAAATAGCATATATGCAAGGCAAATGTTGGCTGAATCACTGAGTCACTAATTGGAAGATAGCTATTGGAGCCAGAACAGACTTTGTGAGATCAAAAAACAAACTTCAGTATGTTGTTAGGGAGATTTGGTGATTTAATTACCATCGTAGAGACTAACCTAACCTAACAAAGGCATTTCTAGCAAACGTGGGATAATGTTGTAACAACAACAACAACAACAAACAAACCTAAAATATGTGACATTGGCTTAGTCATCAAGTGGAAGGTAGTAAGAAAACTCTTTCCAGAGACCAGTGAGATATTAGATTTAAGCTATGTAGTAGCAAAACATTTGATAAAATTGAAGAATTGCTAACTTGAGACTATATACCTAATGACCTTGTAGCTCTGGGCCAATGACTATGATGATTGAATGTGCTTAATAGTGTGTGTTAACTGCTAATTGATAGCGTTTGGCAAGTATTATAAGAAGACAATGAGATCAAGATAGAATTAGTACCAAGGTAGGTACTAGGAAACAAGCCTTCAAAATGAAATTCTAGGACAATCGTTCTTGTCCTTGGCCTTAAAAACACAGCTGGGATCCTTGCTCATGACAATAGGATGCTAGTAATCCATGATGCTCTGCGTTACCACAATTAAATGATCTGTGACTGTGAGGGTCTGCCAATTCAAGTGCTCTGAGATACTGAAGGGTGCTCCATGTTTCTGTTACATAACTATTTTAAAAACACTGATGAGGAAGGGATTTCTGCACTACAGAGTTTGCAGAAAGGAAATGACAAGCTTGGGTTTGAATATCCGAATTTCAAAGCAAAAAATGGATTCCCAGAATGTTAATGGACAATGGCACTGCTTAACTTCCAGTGAGAAGGCAGTGGTAATTACTATAATATGATGTAAAGATGAAGTCATAATCCGAACGTTAAGAAAATGAATTTTTTGGCTTTTGGTTTTTTACCAGTGTCTAATCAATCATAGTGTCTTAGAAATGAACTATATGGGCAGTCTACTAAATATTATTTGCTATGGTCTAAATGTTTGTGTCTCTCCAAAATTCATATGTTGAAATCCTAATGCCCAATGTATTAGGAGGGAGGTCCTTTGGTGATTAGGTCATGATGGTGAAACCCTCATCAATGACATTAATGCCCTTATAAAAGAGGCCCAAGAAAACTCCCTTGCTCCCTCTGCCATGTAAGGACACAATAAGAAGTCTACTGGAAAAAGGTCTTTACCAGAACCCAATCATCTGGCTGGCACCCTGATCTATGACTTCCAGCCTCCAGAACAGTGAGAAATAAATTTCTTTTGTTTATAAACTACCCAGGTATTTTGTTAGACAGCCCCAACTAAGAAATTACTTTATCTGTATAACAGGAAAAAAAAAATAGGTCTGGTGACCAAACACCAGACTTGAATAACCACAATTGAAATCATAGCTGCTTAGCCAGTTTTAATAGATTGAAGACAGTTCACAGACCCAAAGCACCTGATTGATGGGGAGGCTGGTTTCCTTTGAGAAATGACCCTGAGTAACTGCCACACATACTGTAAATGTTTCTCCTAGTGTTCGCAAAGGTATTTACCACCACTTACTTTGGTGACTGGTACATGGAAAAGATGAGACAGCCACACCTTTAAAAATGTACCAAACACAGGCTCAAAATTGGTATTCATTCTTGGATGCCTGAAACTCCACAATATTGTACAAGTCAAAATGATAATTTGATAAATGGTGTTTTCATTCAAGTCTGTATCACAGTGAACTCAGTGGGCCTACGACCCATCCTGTGATTATATTCCCATTTCCTGGATGTATAATTTAAGTAGATCTACTTAGCAACTGGTAGACATTGGCTCCCTTCCTCATGGAATATGGGCTATTATTATGAAAGGCAGGATCACATGGTCTCCCTTAGAACTTCCTCACCCTACACCAAATGCCTAGGGAAATTGGAGATAAGAGTCACCAGCAGAAAGCAGGTGGATCTTGGCAAATAACTATGCATGATCATAAACTTAATCAGGTGATTACACCAATTTCAGCTGTTAGTTTAGAAACAGTACCTTTATGGGAACAAGTTATCAAAGCTTCTGATACCTGGTATACAGCTGGTATGAGCCAGTTTCTCTGCATTCTTCCTCCAGAATCTGGAGGGTGGGGGTGCATGAAGCCATTTAGGGCTGTAGAACAAGTGACATGAGGGAGTTCCAAGTGTGTGCATGCTGATGTCTGAGAAATGTCCCAGCTTCTTCAGGTGCCCTGGCTCCCCATGGCCAGGCTGGACCTCAGATGCCTTGAGGCTTCCTGAGGAAGAGCCAGACTACTTGGGGGGAGGACTCCCAGCCCACACTGTATCATATTCCTGCTCTCTCCCCACAGCAGTCCAGAATATACCTCGTCTAAAGCCATCTTTTTTTTTCTTTTATTAAAGATGACTAATAGGATGCTGACATGTAGTTGATCTTCTGCTAGACACCGCATATACCCAGAGTTTAGACAGAGTACAGCCAATATCCTGTCAGAGGCAGCAGAGGCTGTCCTGGAGAGAGAAAGGCAGACAGGGCAGCCCAGGATTGTGGACTTCATACCTGCTGATGGGGAAGTCGATGTCGGGGTTCACTGAATGCTGCCTCTGATTCATAACCACTATAATTCTCTTGTTTCCACATGAGTCCTCTTTACTTTCTTCCCTCCTGAAATTCAATCCATTGATTTAAATGTGTATTGTATTTGAGTTACAAATCTCACTTGTGTCCCTCTGCTAGACCTTTTCCAGAAAAGCCTCCATTTCTTCCTTGATCCTGTTGCCACAAGTAATGTGAAATTACTGTCAGTGTTTTGAAGGTTGTTGCTGATGAGTGGCTGGTCAGGCATCCTGGCTAAGGGCTGCGCAAAGCCAGCACAGGTTAAGTGTAAGTATCTCGGAGGGGGAGGTGAGCACCGACACGGTCTCAGCGATGGTACGTGGCCACAGCGAGGATGCGGGTGCCCAGGTGAGGCGTGCTCCCCTCCCGTGGAAAGAGCGAGTCCAAGTCTGCCCGCGGCAAGCCAGGAAATTGAAGAGCTGCTACCCCAGCCTAGCGCTGAAATTGTGCAGGAAGAGGTCCCGCCTCCAGCAGCTCGTGGCCCCTCCTTGCCACGGGCTGCCCTGCCCACAGGTGGGTCCACAGGTGTTGTGGCCGCGTTGCATTTGCTCGCCAAGGCCAGACCTGAGCAAGCCAACGTCGAGAAGCCCAGCACGTTTTTGCTACCATCTGGGGTTTGGGTATCCGGGGTTTGGGTACTTGATATGACAATTGCTTTTTCTTTTTTTTTTTTTTTCTCTTTAACAATTGTGAAGAAACACGAAGACAAGTCAGCTTTTACCTAACACGGTCGGGTCGAAAGTTGTTTAGAAACAAATTAACTCTCCACTTCTCTGCCAAACTCTCGTACCCTTAAGTTTAGATCATAGTGAAATCCTACAGAATAGGACATTTCTTCCACCACATTGATGACATCATGAAAATTGGACCAAATGAGCAGGAAGCAGAGATTGTCTTAGATGATTTACTAAGACACCTATGAGCCAAAAGATGAGAGAGTTAATCCTATCGAAATTCAGGATCTAATCACTACAGTCATGTTTCTGGGGTCTAGTTATTGGGACATCCCCTCCAAAGTGAAAGATAAATTATTTCATTTTTACTTTAATGTTAAAGGACAAGTACAGTGGTTGGAAGTCTCTGAATTCTTGAGACAATGTATAGCACCTCAGAGTTTTATATTCTTACTAATTTATGGAAACCCATTAGGTGAAAAGTTTTCAGAGGGGCCCAGAGCAAGAGAGGAACCTGAAGCTGGCCCAGGTTTTAATGCAAGCCCCTCTACTACTTGAACCTAATGATACATCAGATCTAATGATGCTTGCAGTGTCTAAGAAAAATGTCCATATTATAAACAGCTCTGGCAATGTCCAATTTCCAATAGAAGAAACTCTACAGGTTTTGCATCTACAGGGATTGGGAATAAATGCATTACTCCATGATTCTCTTACACAGAAAATTATTTTTTTGACAACTTTTCCTGAATTGTCTCTTCTCCCTCATGCTACATCTATTTCCTCATGGAAAATTCCAATGACTGAGTTGACTGAGGAGGAAAAATCTCTGACTTTTATAGATGGTTCACACTATATTCCTGGAACCAACAGGGTGTGGCCTTTTGTAGCATCACTGTTCTATTCAAGAATGTCCTTGAAAAATAGTACTGAAGAGAACTTCTCCCAAGAGAAGAATTTCAAACCATACATTTGATTTTCCAACTTGTCTGGACTGAGAGAGAGTTCCTGATGCATTGGCAGTGGCTAATTGTTTGACTGGATCATCAGGGACATGGAAACAACTGGAATATTGGTAAGAAGAGGACTTGCAGAAGAGATGTGCAAATGAACTTTTGCAATGTGTGCAGAGTATGAAAATCTTTGTATCATGTTAACGTTCATCATTGGGCATCTGCTGTATAGAACAGTCTCCAATGTCAGATGGAAAGGATAGCATGGTCTACTCATGTCTATCTGTCTTAACTATGGATTCACATAAAAAGTGTCCGTGGGACTACTCTGCATGAGTCAACAAATGCACTTCCCCTCATCTGATCCTTTTATTGCTACTACTGGGTACTCAATCTGCCAATATCAGAGACTAAAACTGACCATTCTTCCTTGGGTATGGCTGGAGGACTGACCAGATACCTTTTAACAAGTTGTTTACCTTGGACTCTGCTAGTTGATGCTGAAGCTACGATTTCCACCAATAGGGGAAACTTTAATTAGAAGGACACTGTAAGGTAAGAGGATGGAAAAGGGTCCATGCTGAGTGCTCCCTATTCCTGTCAGCATCATGCCAACCATGGTTCTTCATCTTAGAAGCAATAGTTGGGGCGGGGGGGGGGGCGCCTGGGTGGCTCAGTAGATCAAGAGTCGACTTCGGGCTCAGTTCATGATCTTGCAGTCTGTGGGTTTGAGCCCTGAGTCAGGCTCTGTGCTGATAGCTCAGAGCCGGGAGCCTGCTTCAGATTCTGTCTCCATCTCTTTCTCTGCCTTCCCCTGCCCTCCCTTTCTCTCTCTCTCTCTCTCTCTTTCTCTCAAAAATAAAGATTAAAAAATTTTAAAAAAAATAAAAAAGAAGCAGCAGCAGCAGCAGCAGCAGCAGCAGCAATAGTTGGTTCCCAGTCCCTGATTTCTTTTGGTTTCTCCAGGACCAGCCTGATCACAGTCTATCAGATGTACCAGCAGCAACCAGTGTTTCCTTCTTAGAGGTATCAGTCCCTGTTTGCAGGGCTCCTTTGATATCTTGCCAATGACAGCCAGGTAACAACCATTCCTCAGAAGTCTAGATCCCACTTTTACAGGTCCCTCCTTTCTGTTTCTAACTCATGATATCCTCAGCTTCTTCCCACTGTTCCCCAGTGCTAGAGGTGATAGCTTCTTCCCACAATCATTTTCTCTATTGTATGTCAGTGTTCCCGTTTGGTTTTTCAGTCCCCTCAATACCTTTTTAACCAATTCCCAAAGTGGTGACAATTTTCCATTTGAAATCCCATTTCACTACAAATGAGCAAACATACATTGGAGAAACCCTATGAATGTAATATATATGGAAAAACCTGCCAGCAGTCAGTCCTCAATTTTTATTACCTACAGAGAAAGTATGTGAATGTAGTAATTCATTTGAACACATATGTCACTTTACACAAGAGAACACACACAAGGAAGAAAAGTGATATAAGCATTAAATGTGGGAATGCCTTCAGCAAAAAGTAGCATGTCATTATTTATCAGAACACTCACACCAATATCTTTAGACCTATGAGACTGGTATTGCTTCCTCAAGTGTCACAATTTGGAAGGCCTGTTTTGGCCCTCTTCAAGCCATATCTCTCCTCAGGGCACTGAGTCCAGAACTAAAAGAAGGACCCACCCAAAGCTTACTGCATCTCTGCTTAAACATGCTCCATGTGAACATGGATCTCATAACTTCCTGTCCAATAGCCCCAGGGCCAATTTGAGGGCCTGCATGAGGCTGCCCCTCAGATTTGTCCTCCGTTGATCAGAAAGCACCTAAAGTGTGTACACACTTAGGCCAGTGTGGTGCACAAGAGGTACGTACAGGGAGGAGCTTGGTTGTATACAATGAAGGGCCACACACCCTCACAAAATGCCCCTCAAGGTGCAGGGTGATCTAGACATGAGAAGAGAGGGAATGGTAGGCTCCAGGCCCAGAGGAATTCAGTCATATCTGTGATAATGCCTATGAATTCAAGAACCAAAATGCAAGCACTCATAAACAAGGGAGAACTAAAATGGAATGAAATGTTATGAGTATGTGAAAGTATGAATGTGTTCAACAATAAATCAAAACTTAATATATACCAAAGAATTCATACTCAGGGAAAATCTTATCAAATATGATATTATGGGAAAATAAAGCTTTTATTTAGATATAATCTTATGTTATAAATCATGTTTCAGATATGATACCAAACATTTTATAGAAAAGATTACAGAATAATTTTTATTAATAAGTTCAGTCACTGTGGAATATGAAGCCACTCAAAAAGAAATTTAATAATTTTAATACTCAATCAATGTACATTAAGCATATACACAAACTTTCCCTGAGATAGAAAGGATTTATATAACTGAAAATACAGAGATACCAGACTTTCTTATTAATCTAACATAACTATGACTATGAAATTAATATAGTAAATAATACCATAACTAGAGTATATTTATCAAGATTTTCTACATTCATCCCACCATTATGGCATAATACACAGTGGAAATATAATAAGCCTTTAGAAGTTTAAACTATCATTCCATAAACCTTTTTTCCTATTAGTTCTTAGAAAATAGAAATAGCTTTAGACATTTGTAACTGAATTGTCCTTTCAATAAAAAGCTATTATTTTGGTTAAGTTACAAAAAAGGACTTTGTGTGAAAAATACTCAGTAAAACATATCAGCAGACTGCAAACTTTTAGGTCTAAAATTAGGTTAAAAGCATTGTCAGGAAATGAATATTTTCATGTGAAGGTTTTTGTAACATAGTTTACTGAAACTTGGGTTAAGGAAAAGACTTGGAAGTGAAAAGATAACTGCATAAACAATACAGCTCAGGGAGGGATTTGAGATTGACCTCCCTAGAGATATGTGTTGTCTATCAAAGGGGAGTGGAGCCTGGGGCCATGGGGATATTACCAGGGTTGTAAACTGGGAGAGGCCTGCCTAATCCCATTCCCACACCTTCAGATGTTTATGTACATTCCAGAGCATTAGAGCCAAGGATGGTTAGCCTTCTCTTTCCAAGGAAAATTTGTTTACATGAGAGAGTAAAGATTACTTTCCCTTTCTCAGGAGGAGAAGAGAAGCAGTTGTCCTCCTATCTAAACTCTGAGATTCACATTTTTGGGGTTCCTCCCTTACAGTAAAACTCTGGTACATAGAAGATCACATCTATCTGGCTTTTATCACATGACTCAAGAAAGGAAAAAAAATGAAATAAAGGGAACCAATGCAGTTATTGCTATGGGTAATAATATATCACTGCCCCAGAAACCTTATACCTATTTTTAGAATAATGCAAATAAATACAAATATTGAAACTTAATAGGAATGACCTTCCTACTTTCTAATCTCATATTACATACCATTAAATTAAGAGAGAAAGACCTTTGAAGGCAAAAAGGGAAAGAAATAAAACAGATGGAAGGGCTATGCCTAGAAAAGAATTATAGATGAGCTTACTGGCACATGGAAATGAGAATAATCGGAAAGATAGGAAGCCTTTTAAGATTATGAGAGAGTGATACTGCCAAAAAAACATAAATTTTGCCTTTAAAAGTCTGTGATTGTTCAAGGCTTAAAATAACCCTTGGCTCCACAATTCTCCAAGGTCAGAAATTGGACTGACACAGCTATGCAGCCACAAAGGAGAGCAAAACTCAAGACCCATTTTCAATGTGCCCAAGAAGGATGGAAAGGAAAAAAACCCAAAAACCAAAACCCAAAACCTCATGATAAGTGGGGGCTGGAACCCTCAGATTCAAGAGCAACTCTAGGAGCTTAATCACCAGACCCCGCACACTCTTAGGGTAAAGGATTTCATAGTACCTGCCAGCAGAATTCCAGAATTTCTCTAGACCAGTGATATTTGGTGTCTTTGGAAGTGAAGCAGAAACACTTAATGGTCACCAAATATCCATGTGCTCCCCTACTTTCCCTAGCCCCTTTGCAGTTCAAAGAAGTTGTGCCAGGAATTTTAGCCAACGGACTATAAGCAAAAGTCACGTGCGTCACTCTGGCACAGAAGCATTAAGATATAGTTTTCTCTTCCCTGTAATGGTTACCTGAAAGCTAGGTGGTGTTTCTACATGGACCACCTGGATTTCACAACTTAGAAGGAATGGCCGATGAGGCACCCGCTACCCTTAAGAACCACCGGACTCTTTTGCACGAGTGAGAAATAAGGACATGTTGTTAAACCATTGAAATTTGGAAGTTTTTGTTCCTGCAGCATTGCCTATCCTAGCAGCTCTCAATCAGGGGAGATTTTGCCCCCCAGGGGACATCTGGCCATGTCTGGAGGCAATTTGGGTTATCACAACTGGAAAGGGAATTCCTGTAGCATCTAGTGGGTCAAGCCAGGGATGCTGTTAAATATACTGTAACGCACAGGACAACCTCTCACAACAGAGAATTGTTTGACCAAAATGTCAATAGTGCCACTGTTGAGGAACCCTGGCCAAGCCTAACCTGATCCATGCAGCATTCAAATGGTCTGTAATGTGTCATTAAGAAAAAAATCTCAGATTTTTTTTTATTTTGAACATTTTTATGCAGCATTTTGAGATTGTATCAATCTCCCCATGTCTGTGCGTGTCTATAATCTATTCTTCCCACACTCTCCAGAGTGATCATTTAAAAAAAAATGTAAAGCAAATCACATCACTTCCCTGCTCAAAATTTCAAGGGCTTCACTCACACTCATAATAAAAACTCTAGTCTGTACCTTGGCCGATGAGGCACCCGTTCTCCTACCTATCCAGTGCCCTTGCTATCCCTTTAATCTACCCTCACAAGGCATGTATACAGTCCCTCTAACTTGCCAAGTACATTCCTACCTTTGAACCAAAGCCTCTACCCTCTTCCTGACCTGTTCATCCTCTCCATAACGGATGTTTGTGCCCTCAGTCAGGGCTCTGCTCCTTATGTCTTCCTCCTCAGAGAGGCTTTCCCTGATTATTCTACCTGCAATGGATCCCACGACCAGTCAATCCTTATCCCCTTACCCTGCTGTATTTTTTCCCTCACAGAATTTAGGCTTAGGCTTACCTGAAATTTCGCTGTGTATTTCTTTCTTTGCGATATCCCTCACCAAAATTAGCTGAAGAGGTTTAATATTTTCTCCACATCTCTAGGCCTAGAATCCTGGCTAGACCTTAAGTACACGATAAATACTTGTTGAATAAATGACTAATTGGATGTAAAAGTATTGAGAGATTCCAGGAACTGTGTCAAAATGTTAATATTGGGTTGTACAATTTAAAAGGATTTTCACTTTCTTACTTACAATTTTACACATTGCCTCATTAACTACCACTGTTACCTTTATAAACCAATTTTTATTTTACTCTTCAAAAAAATACAAATGTGAATATCACCTGTAAGACGGATTAGTTTTGGAGGTGAATTCATCATCATATGCATGAAGAGAGGAATTATGTAACAAATCTACATTTTGGTTTGTTATACTCTCTTGGAATCAAATGGAACAGCTTAGATTTCTCTAGTTTTGTATTTTAATAAAGACTTTTCTTTTGGTGGATATTACGTCCATCTAAAGAAATATAGGGAATATAGGGGTAAGAATTTCCCCTAATACCTCAAACAATTTCAACTCAAAGTACCAGGTTCAAGTTAAAGGAGAGTTCCACAAATAACATTTGGTTATAAAATAATCATCTCAACCTTCAGAATGACTCTTAGAAACACTGTGCACTTCTATATTCATCACTGGTGGGCTCTCAATGAACTGCAAAACAATGATAAAGAAAATGTGAATTTGTTCTAATGAGAAACGTTGGATACAAGCCACATTTGAGCTAATTAAAACATAATGGACACTGAGTATTGAGAAAGGATGTTAATCTTCACTAATGAATGAGACTGTATTATGATGTTATAATTAAAATGTCTGTAGTTTCTTTTAGAAATGGGAAACATAAACAAAATAAGAAAGATTTAAGATGGGTTTATGAAAGTCTCATCTGAGTGTGTCTCTGCAGAAAAATCTATAGTGGGTATGGATAGTAAATAAAAAAGAACAAGGTTTTTTCACATTCTAGAATGACAAATTTTCAGGGTGTAAAAACAAATATTGAAAATAAGACATTCTTGTTATAAATACTTTTAATAAAAATGATATCCTAAACAAATAATATAACTGAAAAACTAGTATTCTTTAAGTATCTCAATTTGTTTTTAGCCTTGTCCAATAGGAGAGGAAAATAAAAATGAACAATTGGAAAGTACTTCAAGTTTAAAAAACTAGATACTAATGACAAAATTGTTATAAAACATTGGATAAATAATCTCCACATTGGTACAACTAGTGGATTTGTATCTTAAATAAGGTTGACCAAAATACTGACTAATTTACCAAAAAAAGAAACCCAAAACCCTGCATGTACCTTAAAAAAATAAAATGTCTATTCATATAAATGGCTATTCAATCAAAATAGCACAAAAAATATTGTGATTTATCCAAGTAAGGGTAATGGGAAAGTGGGTAATGAAATCAAGAGCAGTAAGCCAGTAATGTGGCAAAGTTATACTTAATAAATACTCTTTTACTTAATAGCATTACCCAACTGAAGGATGTGACTATGAACAGAATATAATAAATGTTTTATATTAAGGTTTTATTAACAATTTTGACATGATGCCTCCTGATATTTGACTCCCAAAATTAATACAAATTGGTTTGGATATGAACACAATCCTGTAGACAGGAAATGGATTTTTAGATTAAGCAAAAGTTAACCACAAATTAATATTAATGGAACCCATTGGTTAAGGCTCCAATCAGCTAACATAGCAGTGAAATTATGCATTGGAAGGCATTGAGTTTAGTGGTAAACAAAGTATTTAATTGATACTTACTAATGGGTAAAAAATGAGCTTTAATTACATTTGCTGATGACATGAAAATGGAAGAGTAGTGAAAAATGACAAAGTGTTGGCTGGGGTTTAGCAGGAATGAGGTTCTAGGTGTGGGGAACAGGTGCTTTTAGACAGGTGTTACATGGGATTCCATCTTCGTGAGTTGATTTTTCGGTGTTTTGTTTATGTTGTTTCTCTTAAAGCAGTGACTTTCTTTGAGAAAAGCAGCAACCACAAAAAACTGGGAAGATTTGGAGATTCATGGCTGCTTTTAATTCTATATTTTATAAATTCACAAGAATTATTTTAATCTGGAAGTTGTTTGACAGACTTTGAGAATGGTCAGAAAGGATAACCATAAAAATATGAAATTATAATTTGATAATTTATTCATTTTATACATATTTATTGTGTTCCTAATCTATGCCAAACATTGTTCTAAGACATTAAAGTATTTTTGAATAAAAAAGATTAATTTTTGCCCCTGCAAAATATACACCATAGCAAAATTCCTTCCTCCTAGATTTCTTTTCCTCCCTCGGTGACACTAAACAAGAGTTTACCTGAAAGCATTATAGCTATTCTCCATCAGATGGAAGAGTGAGAGAGAAGAATAAGCATTTATGTAGTACCTACTGTTTTTGTGTGTTGCATCTTGGGAGGCACAGAGATAGAAAAACACCTATTTTCCTTGGTAAAGTACATCTAAAACACCTACAGTCCTTGGGGCAAAAAATTGAGAGGTGTTACCTAAGATTTGATGAAATTTGTTAGATAGAGACCTAGAAGGAGGGAGCAGCATGTGAAAAGTCACTGAGGCGTGGGATAGCGTGACATATTTTATAAATGCAAAGAATGGTAGAAGATGAAGGTGCACAAAGGCCAGATCATAATGAACCTTGTACATCATGCAAATAAGTTTAAAGTGCTGTCATGGGGAAAGGGGAGACACTGAAGGATTTGTAACAGGGAAATATGATCGGATGTGTATAAGGCTCACGCTAGTGAAGAGGAAAACAGGCCTAGAATAAGTCCACTGCAATAGCCCTGGGAACAGATGAAAAACCTACACTGTCTAATATGGGGGCTCCTACTCACATGTCCATATACATGTAAATTGAAATGAATTTGAATTAAGTAAAATTAAAAATTTAGTTCTGTAGTCGCATTACCCATGTTTGAAATATTGTATAGCTCAGATGTGGAACACTTCCATCACCTACAAACATTCTATGGAAGCACTGGCTACATAACTGTGGACAATAGTCACCTCCTCTGGAGAAGAAAGTGAGATTAAACTGAGGAAGGAAGGGAGGGCCCTTTAAAGGAGAAAACTTTAGATTATTCAGTGTGTCTCTAGGATTTTATTTTATTTTTTACAAGGATGTAACCATGTGCCACTTGTGAAAACTGAACCAAGAAAATCAAACCCTAAATTTTGTAGTTAATGAAGGGATGAAAAGGAAGGAACAGGCAGAGAGGTAGACTAAATCTCTCTTCAAGCTTTGTTCCCTATTTTTAATGATCTCTATTTGACCTTGGCTAGAATTTAGGGAATAAACTCTGAATATGCCAAATACTGACAAGGATTTAATATAAAATATTTACATTTAATAAGAAAACTATTTGATGCTGTGTGTTATTAAACTTACATATTACTCTTATTATTAATATTATTTACAGGGAAAAAAATCAACACTCAAAGACATGAATGAAATTACACTGACCATGAACCACACGTGAAGCAGATTTGGACAGAAGACAGGGACTTTCTTTATGGTCAGACATTTTATCCACCTAGAAAGACTGTGGAGGTCTGGTAGGAGACGAGAAGAGGTAGTGTTCCTCTTGGAGAAAGGCAGGTACACAGCACTACATAGCAGTGACTGACTGAGCAGAGTCATGTTGTATATAGAGTTTGACCCTTCCAGGAATATGGGAGAGAACATTCATTATGAACTTGGTGCAGAATTAGAGTAGAAATGTTTGGCCAATATAATGATTGGCATTCTTTGGCATTATTTTAATATTTAAATGTTACAGATAGAAGACAGGAAAAAAAGAGAGAAAATCAGAGAAATCACCTCCTTTAAAATAAGGAAAAAAGAAAAAAAGAGGACAGAAATATCTTTTCACATCTAAACAATGCTTGCTACTAGAATTTCAATAAAACTGAGCCTACAGAAAATGGTGAAAGAGGTGAGGTTTTAGTAGTAGTCACTGCTGTTTATTAGGTTTTTTTTTTTTCTCTTTACCTCTGTGTCCTTTTACCCGTACCCATCTCTTTATGTAACTTAAAGAGAGAAAAACACAATTCCAGTAGCAGGCTACAGTCTTTTAGAATGTGTCTTTTGTTTCCTACTAAGGGGAAATCAAAGACAAAGAGGAAAGTTTCCCAAGTTACTAGCTCAACATAAGTGAATGGGGAAAAAAAAAAGCTTTTCCTTCAAGTGCCTAACATTTATAAGCAGAAGGATGAATTAACGGAATGACAGGTGTTGGGAAATGACAAAAGGAAACAGATTACTGATGGGAATCAAATTACTTAGTCCTCAGTTACATTCCAGGCATAAATAAAGTAAAACAATTAATCTCTTATTTCTGCCACCTGTAAATCTGCCAGGCATTGCATGCTCAATAGCATTAATGAATTGCAGTGCAAAGACAGGGGCTAATTTTTCTCCACTCTGTAACTTCAAAACCATCATATTTGACATCTGGAATCATCTGCTGTAATGTCTGTATGCCAGTTCATGAGGCAGTGGCTTATAGCCTGAAGAGTCCTCTCAATTTAACTGAAAGTGGGTTGAATGCTCTAACATTCATTCATCAGAATGGAAGAGGAAGAGGACATGGTCTCACCTCTTCAGTTGTAAGTACTAAAATGTGGCTAATTTCTGGAGTGCAAGGCAAGAGCAGGGAAGGGAGATTAGAAAGGACGAACTGGAAAAAATTGTCTTCTGCTGCTTCTGTTTGTTAAGAGGTTAGTAAATATAATTATTTTCTATTACCATTCTGACATTTGGAAACAAAATTAAACAAAAAAAATTACTATTATTTGTGGCATATGCCACTAAATTTCCACTTTTCTGGATCTCTTAACCATAATTACACAATTATGCTTTTAGAATTATGTCTTCATATTGACAGATGGAAAAACCTGATTAGGTCTGGAACATGCGAGAAATCCTAACACTATTAAACTTACATCGTTATAAATTAGCCTGGAAGAGTCTGATTTCAGACCTATGCATCAATTCCTACCCTAAAACCATCACGTATCTAAGGACATTTAGCCCATTTCTAGGGAGTGCCTGTGGTATTTTCCTTTTTCCTGATACCAGACACAAATCTTCATCCTTTGTGTAGTTTTCTCTGAATCATGCCAGTCCACATTAAGTAACAGGACATATGTTTGACCATCCCCATCTTTCCTTACCCTGAGGTTATGTGGAAATGCACTGGTAGAAGAACTCATGTAAATTCTGTTAAACAGCAGACTTCCTCAATTTTCATAAGAAAAATTGGTTCTTTCTAACACAAGCATTATTTTCTTCACAACAGCTATAACTCAAATGCAGAAAGATTCTGCTTGTTTATTTACTTGGCATTTTCTCCCCCAAGATTGTCACCAGAACATTTATTTCTTTTTAGGGCATCCTTTTTTTGGAGTGACTTAACAGTTAATCATAAGTCTTGTCATGACTACTGCAAGCAATTGGATTTTGTGTGATTTTTAATGAAACCTTGCATTGTGATGTCTCAGTTCCATTTTTGGCTTGTGGTGATAACTTATTTGCAAAGCACAATGAGGGAAAAAGAGGAAAAAGAGAGAGATGAAACCTCTGGGGTCATTCTGGCTTATTCTAATCGTTAAATATGTTCTCAGCAGTTGTATCCCCCACATCCTCATAAAAAAACTGAAAGCTGAATATTGCCTAGATATAAGAAAATGTGAATTGATTATGGCCTCTTAAAAATTCCATACCCCGTGGAGCCGCCAGTGGTGTTTTTATCTCTTTAAAAATGTTTCCACTTTGATTCCTTTTTTTTCCTTTAAAATCAAGCTTTGTAGTTAATTGCTGATAACATCCTTTTTTTATTTAGTCTTATATTGAGCAATCAAGTCTGCTTTCTTCTCTATCTAGTTTCCAAAAATCTTGGTTATTTTAAGGATTTTTCCCCCTGAGGTTAGCGAGTTTCCTACAGCTAACAACAAATGCATTAAATATCTATCCCAAGAAAAATGGCAATCTGAGTTTAAAAAAAATTTCAAAAATATGTTTTCAAATGGAGTTTTGTAATTATGACTCTGGAGTATAATTTACCCTGTTTAAATTATCCAGGACATTTTCCCCATGCATTTACACATTTTAAGATGCTAAGACAATCTGAACACAGAAGCAATGGGTAATTGTTGCCTCTGCTTGACCTAGGACAGCTGTCTCCAACTTTGTGTATTTATAACACATCCTCTACCTCCATCCAAAGTCTTTTTTTATTTTTTTAAATCAAAATAAATACTGACTGTTGACTCCAAACGCTATATAAAATATACAGATTTGGGGGCAAGGAAACATAGGTATCTTCTGGTATAGCCCAGTAATGGACTTGCTAATTATTACCTTGGGGTGTTATTTATTTTTTTAATTAAAAATTTTTTAGAGTTTATTTTTGGGAGAGAGACAGAGCATGAGTGGGTGACAGGTAAAGAGAGAGAGAGGGAGACACAGAATCTGAAGAAGGATCCAGGCTCCGAGCTGTCAGCACAGAGCCCAACGCGGGGCTCAAATCCACAAATCGTGAGATCATGACCGGAGCCGAAGTCAGACTTGAGCCAACTAAGCCACCCAGCTGCTCCTACCTTGGGGTTTTAAAGGAATAACCAACAAAAAATTCTAGAGAGGGGATGCAAGTTTGGCTACAGGGCAGTGGCCCATGGTGTCCAGCGTACCAATGAGTGAAATGGCCTGTTGGCACATCTAAAAGGTGGAGTGTGGTTCAAAGTGGCTGAACAGTAAAAAGCATGGCAGAGCCTGCTGGCCAATAGTCATCATCATTTTAAATGTACACTTCCCCTTACCATCTCTATCTTGTCTTTAATCTCTAACCCATCACGTCTAACCTTCTCCCTGATGTCTCCCCAAAATGATTAAATTAAAAAAATAAAACAAAACCCATAAACAAAGGCAGCATTTGATTCAACAGAAAAACTGAGTAGGGAACAACATCCCATATTTCTTCCAGCTGTTTCCAACTCTTTAAAATAAAAGTGCAGGCCCTCAGAGAGAGGGAACATTAAAACAGAAATTGAATAAAGCAAGCACAAAGCACGTCCACTGGCTCAGAGATCATTTTCACGCTTCTGCCAGGTTAAGCAATCTTAGGAAAAAAATTAATATCTTCATGTTTCAACTTTGCTCATTTCTCTAAATTTTTAAACATATTTTCAGGGGCAGTAAAAATGGCCATCGTCATTATTATTTTAATAACTACTAGAAATGTTTTCGGATTTGGAAAAGTATCTCAAGTATAGTTAAACTTGTCAAGTTGTTTTTGGTCTTTTGAGCTCTGCTTCCCCTAATTGTTTTTTTTAATTTATTTATTTTATCTTGAGAGAGAGTGCGCATGAGCAGAGGATGTGCAGAGAGAGAGGGGAGAGAGAGAGAATCCCTGTGCTGTCAGCACGGAGCCCAGTGAGGGGCCAGAACCCAGGAACCTGTGAGATCATGACCTGAAGCCAAAACCAAGAATCAGATGCTTAACTGACTGAGCCACCCAGGTGCCCACCCCTGCCCTTAAATTTTAAACCATTTACCCATTGTGTAGTGCTCATTTGCCAGCCCTCCATTGGTGCCAGTATATTCATCATGTCTATTTGTTTTCCCTATCAGGAAAATGTTTGAATCACATTTATATGGAAAAAAAAAAGAAGGAAATAAAGAGATGATTTCTTGGTGTTTCTATTCCTAAAATGACTACATTTTAAGAGTCCAAATGCATGACCTAAATGAATAATGCTTAAGTAGACTTTGAAGGACCAATGAAAAGATGCCAGATTGATTCCTCTGGAAACCAGCCATTGTATTGTTAGGAAGACAGTTCTTGAGGTTGGTAAGGTCAGATGAGAATGAGATTGGTTAAAGTTCAGTGATTTTAACTATTTTCTTATTGTAGGTATCAGAGTATTAAACAAATATCCTTGCCCATACCTCATGATCACAGGGTACCAATTTCCAAATGTGTTCTCTTGAAAAGGGGGTCCTAGAACACTCTTAAGAAAAAATTGTAGACTCCAAAAATGTATAAGGCATATATCACTTTTTTTTTAAAATTAGGAATGAAAATTCATTCAGCAACCAAAAGCAACATTTCAGTTCTCAATCTATTGTCTGGAAATCATTAAAACTGGGATAGTCAAGATGCATATTCCTGTCATTTTTAAAGAACATGCTTCAGAAAGGCATAGAAAACTTAGCTGAGATAAAACTAAGGCTACAGAAACAAATGTGCCCACTTTTCTTTTAATGTAAGGATATAACAGGTTAAATATCTTCAAATTAGAGGCTTGAAGTTTTGCATCTACTCATTGTTAAAGTTACTCATGCCTAAAGAAATTTAATTGCAATGTTCTTTGAAGATATTTTCTAAATTTAGAATAAAATCTTTTTCACTAGAAAGCCTTGCAAAACCCTATTATGATCATTCAAATGTAAAAGAAAAATGTAGGTAAAAGACTCATAGGAAAACATTCTTTAAAAAAATTTTTTTAAATGTTTATTTTTGAGAGAGAGAGACAGAGAGTGAGGGGGGAGAGCAGAGAGAGAGAGAGAGAGAGAGGGAGACACAGAATCAGAAGCAGGCTCTAGGCTCTGAGCTGTCAGCACAGAGCCCGATGCAGGACTAGAACCCATGAACCGCGAGATCATGACCTGAGCCGAAGTTGGACGTACAACTGACTGAGCCACCCAGGGGCCCCTCATATGAAAACATTCTTGATATGTTACCAAGATATTACACAGATTTTCAAGTGTGTTCAACAATTTGGAGTTTTTCTACAACTTGTGATACCGGAACCACACCATTTAGACATTTCTCATTTGCCAGCTGGTGCAATGCTAGACTGTCCACTGTGGCCACTGGAGAGACATTTCGAGGCACTAGTCCTAGAACGGCACTCCACTTCTGGGTCCTGATCTCCTGTCTTTATTATCCAGCAAGGGAGCTCCGTGACCTGCACAAACCAGTTCCAGCCATACTCTCAGTTTGGGAAATCATTTCTGACATATAGTTCCAGCATGTTCTCCAGCAGCCATCTCCCCAGGTGGTGGGCCAGTTCTATGTAGCATCACCATCTCTGACCAGTTTCTTCACCTCAACACACTGTATGTTCTGTGGTAGCCATACCTGTCTCTTTGAAGAGACCTGGACTCATCCTCAGGAAGAACTTCTTCTCTGTTCTTTTATTCTGTTTCCTGACTGGACTCTGACTGATACGTTAACTCCACTTTTGAAAAAGCTTATTATCATATCATAGAAAAAGTAAAACTGCTTCCTGTTCTACACTAAAGAAATTATATGATAAAAATTATATGATCATTATGTTAACAAATAGGAAATACACTAGCAAGTCACTGAAAACTGTTAAGATAAAAGTTGTGTTATGATAGACCAATGGTATTACTAAAAATAACACATATATTTGAAATTATTATATTTTATTACTATGGCTTGGAGAATAATATGATTTTTTAAAAGTGACTTCTTACGAGAAGATGGTATTCCCTATTCTGAAATAACTATAAATTATACAATAGTTACTACCTAAAGTGATTACAAAGTATTATAGTTTATAGCAGAGTAAAATAAGAGTAAGAGTTTGAGAGACTCAGTTTTATCAGCTCTATGGAAGAATGATAATATTTAGCTCTCAGGTTATTTCAAGTGATTATGATAGTGACTGTTATGGCATCTAGTGCAACACCTAGAATATAAGAGACAATAAAAGGACACAATGATGCATGTCAGGGAAGGTCCTTTAAAATCTCAAGTCGCCTTTTTAGTGAGTGGTAGAACCAAAACTGCAATTTGCAAGATTGCAATTTTAACTCCGAAGTCCATACTCTTGCTAATATAGTAAGTATTATTTGGAAATGGAGAGTAGAAAAGAGGCACATGGGAGGTAAGTAATACAGTGCGCTGATGAAAACATCCTGTCCTCAGCAAATCTGAGTTATTTTGATGTGTTATGATGTATTATCTTGGGTAACCGTAAACTGTAATGTTACCGTGCGGTGTACGTCCTTCTTTGCTTTCAATCACATATACCCCTGCCCCTGGCCCTTCCCACTCCAGAAGCAGCTAGCTTCTGTCCAGCACAATGCGGGCAGTCAGATCACACTGAGATCAGAGCTGACTTCCAGAATGAAACATGTTTGCCATTGCTGCTACAGAGTGACAAGATCTGTAAAAATCTTTATGTAATCAAAAAGGCTGTATGCTAAGGAGGTAAGTAAGGTAGGCAAGAAAAAAACCGTATTGTCACCTTTTTGCCAAGTGTTTTACTAGATAAAAAGGAGAAGAGATTGGGGCAGTAACTATGAGGTAAAGGAACACAATAAAGCCATTTGAATTCCGCATTGGCTTATTTGGCATAGCTAGAGTTAGAAAGTGCTGTAAGCTATGCTAGATAGAAAGGGCTGGATTTGAAAGCCCTATAGTTAATAGAAAGGCAAATAAGAATAAAACCAGAATAGCAGACATTTGATCCTGGCTACAGTGTAATAGGAAGAATTTGAAACCCTATTATAACAGATACATCAAAATGAAAATTAACATGCACTAAACACTCTCTCAAATGCACAGCTGATTCTTTGAAGTATATCTCAAGGAGGCAGTGATGAAGAGAGAACTAAAAATCAGAGCAACATGCTCCTAGACTTACACTGGGGCTGCACTGGGTGAAATCCTATGGTTATGGGTTATCTTTCAGACATGCCTAGGTCTTTCAGATAAGAT
>CM053559.1:63053731-63088913 GCA_028646485.1 Cryptoprocta ferox | reverse complement strand
TTTATCACTTTCATCCAAAGTTAAATGAAAAGCCCCTCTATTTGAAATAAAACAATATTCTAAGTAATCTATAGTTTAAAAATTCAGAATATGTAATAGCTAGAAACAATTCGGTTTCTAAATTGTGTAAAAATGTATAGAATATACATACATACAGCCTTTACTATTTATATTACAAAAGAATTAAGTCTGAAAATTTTTAAGTATCCAAGAAGTTAGATAAAAGGTATACAGCACAGTATTACATCATAATGTTGAAATTTATAACCATCCCTTTAGATTCTATTTAACATTTTATACATGTGTAGTAGTAAATACACACAGTAAAATGGAATAAAAATATCATATCTGAAAAGCATATACATATCATTTTGACTTAAAATATTACTGTCTACATAGAAAATCCAAAAAAGTCTTCAAGTACTTGGTAGTAATTAGCATTAGTAGCTTATAACAAATGTATTAAATTTGCTACAGGAAATTAATTTGAAACTACAGTCTATAAAAAGTTAAAAAATGTATTCTTAATATAGCATTTAATGAATTAGCAAAATATATATGGGACAAAAATGTGGAATCTTTCTGGAGAAAAAGTATAAACCTTTCATGGAAATTGGGATAAAAATATCCAAATAGGGACAGAGTACTCATTCATGGATGAGGATCCTCACTAACATTGAAATGGAAGAGATTTCCACATTTTCTATAAATACAATTCATTACCCATCAAATTACCAACAATGTTTTTCACAGAAGTTAGACTACTAAACAAAACCTTACATAGAAAAACAAAGGACTTAGTATAGTTTGGCAAATTTTGTAGAAAAAATTGGTGAGGGAAACTATACTCGCACCTAAAGATACTCATTCCACCAATGTTCACTGAAAACAATTCATGCACTGAACATTGTGTTAAGGACTTCTAATAAATCGGTGAACAAAACTGATGGAATCTCTGACTTCATAAGGATTCATTCTACTTGGGGAAGTTGTAAGGTAATCAAGAGAGTGTTGTACTTTCCAGGATTAGACATTAGAACAAGGGATAAGAATAGAGTCCAGAGATAAAGCAATACATTTATGGAAAATTGCTACATGTTAGGGGGAATAGTCTATATTAGCAATTAACTACCTAATAAATAATGCAGAAACTAACTTATTCACATAAGAAAATAAAATTAGAACTTTACATTCTATTATAAATAAGTGAATTCTGGGTCAATTAAATATCTGAACAAGAAAGACTGTTGCACTGATTTTTGTTAAAAAAAAAAGTTGCCATAGATAATTTTTACATATTGGGTAGAGATTTATTAACTAATATGAATAAGTACAAACCAAAGCAAGAAAATATTGATCCATTTGACTCTACAAAAAATAAAAACAAAACAAAATAAACCAAGAAACACAAAAGTGCTCAGGACATCAAAATACCATTAAAAAAGTGAAAATACAGACCATAAACTTAGAATAGATATTTGTCACAAATTTAATAAATACAGAATAGGTATCCGGGATATATAAAATACCACTAAAAAGTAATAAGAAAGAAGCAAACATTTCAATTGAAAAATATAAAGGACATTAGCAAACATTTTACGAAGTGAAAACCCAAATGGCTAATAAACATGTGAACAGATGTTCATTTTAATAGCAATCCATAAAATGCAAATTAAAACAAGGCATTATTTTACATTCATCAGATTGGTAAAAACAAAATGTTGACAATAACAAATGTTGTTGAAAGTGTCTAGGAGAAAAAGTTCTCATCACATGCTTGTGGGCATCTGAAATGTTGCAACCATTTTGAAGAGCAATCTGTCAAGATCTGCTAAAATAGAAGTAGAAATTACTCTCTAAGCAATTATCTCACGAGAGGGTTCACTTTCTGGGTCTGTACCTTCAGGAAACTCTCTTAAAGGTGTCTCATGAGACATGAACAAAAAGCCTTTTATTAAAACATTATTTTTAATAGGAGTAAATTATGAACAACCTTAAGCATCAATGAATAAAATAATAAATAAATGAGTGTGAATGGATTGTGATGTTTATATAATAGTATATAGTAGCCAGTGAACTAAGGTTTCATCTGTTGACAGTGATGAATTGCAAAACATAATGTTTAACAAGTACATCTCAATGTCCAATACAAAATGATACAATATTTCAAAGTTTAAACATGCAAATAATAAGATATATTTTCATTAGCATATGTACATATACAGGTACATGTTTAGAATATATAAAAAACCATAGTCGGAATATTCTCTGCATATGGAGAGAAAAGAGAAAAGAACAGAACTAGTAAAGGACAACCTCTAAGGGTCTGTGACCTTGATATAGTATTTTTACTTTATCAAAAACTATGAAGCAAATATGGCAAAACAAAATTTGGTAAATTTAGATGAGTATTCAGATATTTACTAGTATTCTTTTTGCTTGAAATACTTTCAAAATTTTAATAATATCCTTTAAAAAATTAGAGAAGAGTAGTCATGGATTAGGGTGTATTTCAATTTATAGAGACTCAGGCTAAGAGTTAGGAATTGACCCCAATGCTCACTTGGGCAATATTTAAGAAGATATTAGAATATATATTTTGGAGGGAAAAGAGACAAGCCTTCAGCATCTCCTCAGATTTTTTCCCGGAATGATGATAAATAACTTTAAATATATGAAGGTTTCTAGGTGTTATCTATGATTAAAGCAGGAAAGCTTCAACTGAAGGAGTAATAGCCATTTCTAGCAATGCCAGCCAAAGGCAGAGAGAAGGGGACAATTACTAAAAGTTAACTGTGTACTTCTTAGGGCAATAAGTACTCTGCTCAGGTTATTCCTTCTTATCTGGCTAACCCAGCACCTCCCCCCCCCACCTTCAGTGTCTGATGGCAGCAACAAGAATGGTCACAAATGCTAGGATGCAGGATGGATAGCAGAAAAAAATCCCTGATGTGCAATTTCTTAGAGATGTTGAGGCCTAGAAAATGCAGCTGTTTTGAAATACACATTAAGATAGGAAAAAAATAATGAGGAAACTGAAAGAGGCAAGAAACTAGGAAGCAATAAAGTTTTCAACCTTGGCCTGGCAAACAGGATGCCTGGAATCTAGTCTATGTATTTTGTTAAATAATTGTTTTTATTAGGCAAATACCTTACCCTTTTGAGGTTTCAGTTTCCTCATTTATAGTATTTGAACACTTAATGTTAACTCTCTTTCTTTTAAAGTCTCCTCTGCTTTAAACTTCTAAATCTGTACTTGGACATTATCATCCTTCTGACAAGGAGCTGGAGAGGAATGGATAGTTTCCATTTCTAACTAATGTCTCCAAAATAAGCTGTTAGTCCAAGCCAAGTACTTCCTTAGTCAAGACAGCAATACTAAACAGTCCTTAGCATTGTGCACGGTATAGTACTCCAATGGCACTTATTAATTCACAGATCTTCCTGATGAGGTGGATCCCTATGGTTAACTGTTTCCCAATAGTGGCAGTCAGCCAGAAGTAGTTAACAGTGCCTGCTGCTTGTTAATTCACTGATTATATAAGCATTTGTGTTATTGTTTAAGGTTTTATTTAAATTCCAGTTTCGTTAACATACAGTGTAGTATTAGTTTCAGGTGTATAATATAGTGATTCAACACTTTCATTGAACACCTGGTTCTCATCACAACAAGTGTGCTCCTTAATCCCCATCACCTGTTTCACCCATTTCCCTGCCCCCGCCCACCTCCCCAATAATTTGGTATTTGAATACAACACTCTCATCAGTGTTAATGGCAACTCAGACATTTCCATTTGTGCTAATGCCCTTTTGACAACTGCTGGAGTGCATTACATTCAAGAAGTCTCTGGTTGGTGCATCTTTTCCAAAAACTGATTGTGTTTAAGCAAATTAGTGCCTCAATCTCAGGCCTGACGCTTGTTAAGGGAGGCACTCTGAGGACAGGTTTCACTCCTCTCTGCTTATTACTGAGTTGAATTGTGCTTATGTGTTACACTGTTCTATGATATGACAAAGTTTGAATCTAATGGTTCTCTGGTCAAACTAAAGATTTCAGAGCTTCTTAAGATAAGCCACATCAGACTTCTATCTGTGAAGCCTCTCCATGGATCACATTTCAAATCCAAATTATATGAATGATCTGACATCCGGTTTTATCAGTTCACTAGTAGAAATGTGTAGGGAGGTATCCAGATGTAGCTGGCATCTTAGTTTCGCGTGTAAGTGATATCTGTGCTTTACTGAAGCTAAACACTTTCCACGGTGATGATGCAGAATGATGATTGCAAACCGGGGAGCAGCAACTTTGGTAAATGAAAGCAATACTAAAAGAGTTCAAAATGCTGTGTTAACAGTTCACTGATCATTTTATAGGAATCACATCTACTATATGTCTTCATACTGTGACAAGGAATCTTTCCTCACTGAAAATAAGGCTAAAATCATCAGTAAAGAGGAAAGGAACACTATAAAGACAGAATAACAAACACTTTGGCCTCCAACTCTATACTTTTTGGTAATCCCACTATTTTAACAGTCAAAAATTTTCCAGCACTTATTGTTATTTTCCAGGGTTTTATTTTAAGTGCTTAAAGCATGTGTTCTCACTGAATACTCACAGCAACTCTATGAAGTATTATTATCTCTTTTATATTGATAAAACAACCCAGCATGTTCAGGAAATTTCACCGAGGTCACACAGATGGTAAATGATAGCACAAGGACATGACCGCAGACACTCTGGAGTGAACGCTAGCATTCTTAGTATAATTTCTAGACACTTGTGTTGAAAAGTAATTATCTGTTCCCCTTGTAAAGAAAAACAAACATCACTAGCCACATGAGCCAAAAAGAAAAGTTCTTCGAAAATAAAACTTTTATGTATTTGTTTTTCTGTTTGTTTCTAATGAAATTCTATTGGAAAAATGCTGAAACTATAAAAAGCAAGTAAATACCTTTGTTTTAGCATGTCTTTTACAGTCACATCCAGTTTCAGATAACATAGCCCAGGGGTGCCTGGGTGGTTCAGTCGGTTAAGCATCTGACTTTGGCTCAGGTCATGATCTCACAGTCCGTGGGTTCGAGTCCCAAGTTGGGTTCTGTGCTGACAGCTCAGAGCCTGGAGCCTGGTTCAGATTCTGTGTCTTCCTCTCTCTGCCCCTCCCCCACTTGCTCTCTGTCTCTCTCAAAATAAAATCATATAGACAATATAGACATAAAAAAAAATAGCCCATCCGCCAATTTTTTCTTCCTACTTGACTTCCACTGAACCTACAAGTTAAGAAAATTATGATTTGAAAAACAATGGGCAAAAGAATGTATTATGGTTTAAATATCTTAGACCAGAAGTTTCCCAGCTGTTGGGAAATTTCCTAGCACTGCTCCTTCGCAAAAGGCCATAGTCCTAGAATCAAAGTCCTTCCCCTATGGATGTTCTAGCTTCCCTTTTGTCCTTTTCAGTAGAACACGTGCTTTCTCAAAATCCAAATATTCTCCATTTTAATCTTAATAATGAATCTTCATGTGAACATACATTTTTTGCAAGATGTCTTCATTTTATACATAGGTAATTATACAACAGTTGTTACCAAGTTTATAATAGGAATAGCTTTCCTCATAGAAATAATTTTATAAATGGTAATATTTTCAAGGCAGGACATACAAGGATATTTAGCCTCTAATGTCTATTGAGGTTTCTTGCTAATGGTACAATCTATTCACAAAATTGTTTTTTATAGCATCTTGTAGAAGATGCATTCCTTGAATGAAGAGGACACATCTTCCTTCATTGATAATGTTGAGGGTAGGGTCAGATAGACTGACATGATGAGATAGTCTATACTGGCACTAGGAATATGTTAAGGGGTCTTCTTCCACATAGCAAGACAGTCTATTTAGATATAAAACAAAATAAATAATAGCAAAAAATAAGTGATCTTAATGTCTGTCTATTCATGTCTATATTTTCATCTCTATATACCTGACACTCTTCTGTTTTTAAAAAACTTAACTCACTGGAACTTCAAAACACCCTAATGGACTAGTTTCTTTTATTATCCACATTTTAGAATGAGATACTGCTAGACTACATGATTTGCTCAAGTTCACAAAGTTATGAGTGGTGGAGCAGGGATATGCAGCCAGACTCCAGAGTCTGTATGCTAACCACTGTGCATCTGCCTTTTGATCACTCTAAGAGAGCTACTCATGTGATTCCTTCTGCTGTGGGTGGGATTGAGATCTTCAATTCAGGTATTTCAAGTGTCTGATTTTTATAAATGGAATATTTATATATTGAGTGTTCAAGGCCTGGGGTTTTCTTTATTCATTAATACATAATCATGATTCCCTTCCTCATTTCCCTTATCACTTGCTCTGTTTATTTCTTCTCATCACAAAAAGGAGTCCCAAATTCAACAATTAATTTTAGCATTGAATGGCTCTCAAAATCATCCAGATTTTCATTCTGTAATTCTCCGTTTTTTTGTTTTTTTTTTTCCCAAAGAATTTTTGTGAATGGGATCTCTTTTCCTCTGTGTACTCTGAGAAGTTTCAAGGGGTCTGGAAACCCCTGAAGTTATATACATGTTTCTGGGAAAATTATCAATGACTAAACTGATTATCAGAGTAGCTTCTTGATTTTATCACTTGAAGACTATGTGATCAATATGATCTGAGAAATGACCAACATGCCTGTTTGCAGTCATCATAACTGAAGACAACAAGGCATGTAGACTATCTGATTAAGCAATTCCATTTTGGACAATGTCTATACACACAGTATTATTAGTAAACAGCAAGTATCCACAGAACACTTATTTCTCTAAATATGTTCTATGAAACACTTTTGTTTTACACATAGATGTTTTACATCAAGATGTAAACATCAAGATGTTTTACAAATTCTACGCATACCTCCATACACACTCAGATACCCACATATATAGACACATAATAGAATCACAAGAGGAATTTTTTACTATATTCTCCTTTCAGAAATTTACAACTAAAGTCTCAGAAGTCTCATGCAGTAGAAACCAATTAATTGTTTAATTTAGCATTCTCCAAAAGTATTTGATCTATAAAGTATTTTTTGTGTGAAATAATTTGAAAAACTCTCTTTTCAGCTACAATAATTACATATGATTTGTGATACATATTTTAATATGTATATTATTTACAAGTTATAATATTTCAAAATTTTGTTTGCTATTGTCACGATGGTAATACTTGAACCAGGCACAGGAACACAGACCTCTCTACAATTATTCAAGTGAAAGGTATCTGTGAATATATGAGCAGCAAGAGGAAAGTGGCATTTCCATTTCCCTTTACCTATATTTAATTGCTGATTAGGCAGAAGTGGGCACTTTTCAAAACGCTGCTGTATGCGACAGCTGTGCATTCATTTTAATTAAATCATTTTTAAAGGGTCCTTAGAAAAATCGCATAACGCCCTCTTGAGTACTTTCTATAGATCAGGTCCATTGTGATGAATGGTGTGCTCACATATTCACTTCCTCTTTATCTAGTTTACAGGATAACAAAATTCATTCATCAGCACAAAAATTTGTAGGAAAGCAAACCAGGCTGAAAAAAAATGAAGTTTTATCATCTTTACATTATTTCTAGATGTTGGGGAGGTTTTTTCCCCTCATCATCTTTTCATTGCCTTTTTTTTTTTTTTTTTTTTTTTTTTTTGCATCTGTCTACTGAGAAGGATTTTAGAAAGGCTAAGCAGCATCATAAAACCTTATTGTTTGAAGCTCTCCTTCTGGCTTCCCATGGCTCAAGAATCTTCCTTGCAGAGTGACTGTGAGGGAAGGCCTCCCTTCACACTCTCCCTAGAATCTGTTCCATTTGAATAGGAAATCATTCAGCTGTAGCCAGCAGCTGCTGCCTAATGTAGTCTCTAAACCTAATGCAGATTCCTCAGGGACTTAACAAAGTCATTTAAGAATCTGTGTTGGTGGAGCATGTGAGAGTTGCTGGAAGACTGAAGTGTGTACTGAGGCAGCACACTGCCTCTCCCTTCCTTATGACAAAGCCCCTAAGTACTGCCAGTATTTTAGTATTCAGGTGAAGTTGGCTTTGTTCATCTTAGCTCTCGCCATCATTTCACAGAGGGTGAAAGCAGGCCACAACTGTGCCCTTCCTTCCCTCTTGTGTGCCAAAAAGTATCTAGCACAATGATATTCTGGCTTTTAGCACTGTCATCATTTTTCTCAAATAAGTCTTTGGTGGAACATCAGCTGATTACAAACAGAACTGCCCTGATGGAAGAAAGGCTTGGACACTGAAACCAACCTACTTATGTTTCCATATATACCCCTGCCGAAGGCATCTCCATGAAATTCCAAACATCTGAGAAAGAAAATATTTTAGAAGGTAGGCACCTAGAAAATTTCACCTGAAAACACAATTCCATTATATTTTTTTATATATAACGTTGCATTCTCCGGGAATATAGCAGGACAAAAAGTAATATGAAATGTCAAAGTATTGTTTTGACTGATTGAATCAACTTTGTGACACTTCTTTTACAAAAGTAGGCTGAATCTTCTAAGAATCTAGAACCCAGAAACCTTGTGAATATGTTTTAAATGAGTGTCCTTCAGATTATATATTTTCCTTCAGTTCCTTGTGACACTATAAATTTGCACTATTGCTGAAGCATACCAGGTAATATCAAGACCTTGTTCACTTTTATGTTATGTGCTTTCCCTTTTTTTTAAGTTTATTTATTTTAAGAGAAAGAGAGTACACATAGGGGAGTGGCAGAGAGAGAGGGAGGATGAGAGCCTCTGGACTGTCAGTGCAGAGCCTGACACAGGGGCTTGGACTCATGAACCAAGAGATCATGACCTGAGCTGAGCCCAAGAGTCAGATGCTTAACTTACTGAGCTATCCAGGTGTCCCTGTACTTTCCCATTAATTGGAATACTTTAAACTTCTTCACTTGGTAAACAATGACTTATCCTCAAGTCCTAACCTAAGTTTCATCTAGCTAATACATGAATGACAAAGATAAAAGACTCCATGTAAAAAGACAACTGCTATCATGAACTAAACTATTTGGTCTCCTTTACAGTCACTGATAACCTGTGGATTTCTTACTTTACTATGACTAACTTTGCATACATGTTTAGTAATCTTCATAATAGCTGCAAGTAGCTGCATAGTGTGATTTACATGAAATGATACATATTGGTTGCCAAAATGAACAGACGGCCTAAGGTTTCATAAGAGGAAAGAAGAAATATAACTGGCTATATAAAAGCATACCTGTGTATACCTGTTTTTCAGGTGAAGGCATACATGTGTATCAGGCATCAAAAAGCCACAACTATGGAAAGGAAATACATGATGGACAGTAAAATCGTTTTTAATAACTATGAATCAGACCACTGTAATTAAATTTAAAGTGCTACTACCTTTGTTATAGGATATCCTCTACCATTTTAAAGTCATTATTATATGAAACATTGAGTCTTTACACTAGTTGAAGACTGCCACAGAAACTTTAGAAATCCATTATTATTAGCAATGGTTGCATTAGATTCCTCCATGTTTTTATTAATTATCTATATAAAAATAAGTTACTTTAAAATCCTGCCTGAATTCTCTCTGGAAATCCTCTGAAGGGCAGACTTCCAGACTTCTTAATTTCAGTCCAAAGGGCATCACTGTTTAAGATGAAGCAATGAACTCACAAAGACCACAGAGTAACAAAAGAAGCAAGAGTATGGTGAATTTTAAAATTGTCTGTTGGGGCACCTGGGTGGTTCAGTCGGTTAAGCGTCCAACTTTGGCTCAGATCATGATCTCACGGTTTGTGGGTTCGAGCCCCACGTCAGGCTCTGTGCTGACAGCTAGCTCAGAGCCTGGAGCCTGTCTTTGGATTCTGTGTCTCCCTCTCTGACCCTCCCCTGCTCACCCTGTCTCTCTCTCTCTCTCTCTCTCAAAAATAAATAAAACATTAAAAAGATTTTTAAATAAAATAAAAAATAAATAAAATTGCAAATGTTCACATCCTCTGTGTTGTCTCTGGTCCACTGATGTTGGATTTAGCTATATGACTTGCAGTATGCCATATGACAACTGACAGCTTCCACTTTAAAGCAAAGACTACAGGGGCATGGCAAGTTTCTGCCAACTCTCCTCTTCTGCTTTCCATCATCAGGAGATCATATTCCAGACAGTCACAATCTCTGCCTCCCATAATGAGAAGACATTTGAAGAAGACTGAAAAGTAATACCCTATAGGAGAAACTCAGCAAACAGCCACAGCCACTGATAAGCACTGCATGAGACATAACAGATTGGTCTGCTTAGCAGAGTGGCTAATACATACTAAGAACTCCAGAAACTTCAGCTACCATTGTCATTTGACTATTATTAGAGAAATAATCCAAAAATGTAAGAAAAGAGGATCCAGATTATATAAATTATTGTGGTATAGTATGAACCAATGAGAGAATAGAAACCCAAAATAAGACTTTATTACAAATAAAGCTTAAATATTTGATGAATGCCATAAAATAAAAATATTTGAAAGAATATACATTAAAACAATAAAGAGACTTCTTTGCTATAAAAACAGCAAAATAAAAAAAGCAAAAACAAAAAAGTAACATTTCTAGTGAGCATATATTAAAATATTTATGACATATATTTATCATATATTTATCATGACAGTAAAAAATTGGTACATACTATATAGAAAGCAATTTGTTGATATGCATCAGCAATCTAATCATTCAATGATGTTTACAATGTGAATAACATTTGCATAATTTCAAAAAGGGATGGATTTCTTTTAACAGCACTTTTAATAACAAAATGCATAAACAAAAATGGTCTAAAATAGGGCAATATTTCAGTAAATTTGTTTTTTCACAATTATTTTATTAATAAAATAGATTTTCTAAGACTATCACTCAGGGTGCCTGGGTGGCTCAGTCAGATAAATGTCCAACTTTGGCTCAAGTCATGATCTCACAGCTCATGAGTTTGAGCCCCACAACAGGCTCTGTGCTGACAGCCCAGAAGCTGGAGCCTACTTCAGATACTGTATTTCCCTCTCTCTTTGTCCCTACCCTGCTCACACTGTCTCTGTCTCTCTGTATCTCTCTCTCTCAAAAATAAATAAACAATTGAGGAGGGCACTTGTTGGGATGAGCCCTGGGTGTTGTATGTAAGTAATGAACCAAGGGAATCTAACCCCAAAACCAAGACACACAGTACACACTGTTATGTTAGCCAATTTGACAATAAATTATATTTAAAAATAATAAACATTAAAAAAATAGAAATAGAGATCACTTATAATGACAAAAAAATCCAGGATATGAAGCTGACTATACTGTGTGATCTAAATTTCGTTAAACCTTTGACAGATAATAGCCATGGATATGATACAGACACACTGTAACAATTAGCCCCCAAAAATTGCAGTGTGATTAAGAACTTCTGAGTGGTAAAGTTCATATATACTTTATTCTTTATATTTTAAATTAACTCTACTTAGTTTATATAATAAGAAAAATCATACTAAATAAAAGGGATAATTTTATGACTTTTAATAGTACTATATATTTCTATCAAAAATAGAAACTATTAAGATATTAGAGTAAGAGTAACTATTAAGATATTAGTGAGTCAAATTTAATGACTTTTACTAAATATTTTTACCTCAGATTACAATTTCAACTTTACATACACCTAGTTGAATGTTGTATCACTGTACTGCTTTGTCTCTGATCTTTTATTCAGTAACTGCTTAATATTCAGAATTTATAGTTTTGCAGGACACAGATCTTTACATATTGATAGGAAAGAAAATGCAGTTGAAATCAGAATACTTGAATTGTAATTTGTCTTACTTGATACTTTAATCATGGGTACTTTCTATGCTAAGTCATTCTTAAAAAATACCTTGTAGCTCATTTTTTCCAATAAATAAAATTATTTCTTAAGAATTTCAAGATGATTAAAGATTGCTCAGTGTTTCCAGGATTATAGAACATCATCTGAAAATCATTACAGCCATCTGTTCCCAATCACAAGAGATATGTGAGAACAGTTAGTAAAGATACATTGAATACCCCACGCTGTAACATGGAAATACCTCTATACAAAGACAGCTTATTTCATTGACCTGAAAACCATTCTACTTTTATCTACAATATATTCTACATATTCCTTGTGTCAATTTATTCTGGCTAAGTTGGGTTGTGATAACATAAAGCCCCTCTCAATCATTTGCTTCTTTATTTGGACTGTCAAGGAAGACTTTTCACAGGATGCGAGTATGAATGCTAAGTGGCCAGGCATGTGAACATCTGGGAGTAGAGTACATGGCAAAGGGTGTACCATGTACAAAGGCCCTGGATGGGAAAACAAACAAACAAACAAACAAACAAACACTTTGTGTTCTTGCAGAATAGAGAAAAGGCCACTCTCACTAGAATACTGTGTGCTAGAGTTTGTGGTTATGAGCTAAGAGAGATGCAGATTTTATAGTTTTATAGGCCAAGTAAGAGGTTTGAATTTTATTCTAGGTGGAATTGGAAATCACCTGACTCTTTGAAACAGGTGACAGCATGTTTGGACTGATTTAAAAAATGATCATACAGGATGCTATGTGGAGGAAGGATTGTGGGGGGAGGGCAAAAACAAAAGGAAGGAGGTTACTATGATTTTATGCAGGAGAAATGTAATGGTGTTTTGGATTAGCTGTGGAGATGAAAAAGTTGAGTAGATTCAACACATTTAAAGGTGGAATGGTTGAACTTCCTGAGAAAATGGGAAAGACAAGAGACATGCAGGCTTCTAGAGTTCTAGGTTTTAGCACATGGGTGGGCGATGACATCTTGTAGCTTTTCCTACTAATACATAATAAATGTGAAAGTTTACATAATTATCCAGAGATGTTAAGCAAAAAGAGCACTTCTAATCAAAATAAAGTATGATATAGCCTATGATTGTTTACTTCCCTATCTGGTTTTGCCTTTTTATATCTAAAAATTAAATCCACTTTAGCTCACCAAATTTCCAATTGGTGAAGTTTAGTTTTCTGATTTCAGAAACAAACTGGTACTCAAGACAGGTAAAATTGTATATTTTTAATGTACACTCCATTCAATGTTAATATATGCACCCCAAATCCAAGAAGCTAATGCTGTTACCATTTATTTCTAAGGAGTTAATGATATATATTTATTTAATAGATTATTTATTGAATGTACTGTATATGCTGAGAATACAGTGGTACAGCAAAATTAAAGCCCATACATGGACTTTACGTTGGGGGAGTTAGACAATGTTTAACTAACTAAATAAAGCAACATGTATAAATTGTGATTAACACTTACGGAGGTTAATGTATCCCAGTAACAATTCTTCTTTCTAAATTTTATACCTTCTACATATGCCCCCCATTTAAACCATTTATAGGTTTTCTAAATACATTTGTTTTTTCTACTCCATCTTTATGATCTGTATATTAGATATTGGATTATAGTAAAAATGAAGAAGGGGTAAAATTAGTAAAACATTTTAACATGATCACACTTCCTCATGTGGAGAAATCTTTGGCCCTGGATGACAAGACTATATTTGTTAAAAAACCACATGAAGCTGACTCAAGACAATAATACCCAGCACAAAAGGTATATATACTTAAGTCAATTCATTTTCATTATACTGTCATGGTCAGTTAATTTTTTATCCCATTTTAATAACATTTCTATGTAAAAAATAGGTGCTAGAACAATTTTTTTGCTGAGATGACCACTTTATCAGTTTAATAATTTCTTTCTTTCCAAAGTAATTTGCTGTCACAATTATTGAAAGATGATGTAACAAGCAAACATACCTGTTTATTTTCATTACAATTTTAATAGGATAGTGTTTTAAAAAAAAAAATGAAAGAAAGCAACGAAAGTTGAAAGTCCCAGGGCTAAACTTATGGTTGTGATGAAAAGCCTTTGAGAGAGATTTTTTTTTTCTGTTTTAGTTAAAAGAAGTCAAATGGAGAACACTGAGGATGTTGAAATTTGAACTGGGACAAATGGGACTAAGCAGAATAAAAGCGTAAACCTCAAGCATCTCTCACATTGATATGCTATTAATCAGTAAATATGAAATTCAGGTGAGTAATAGCTGAAAGCTTTTCTTTCCGCATTTATTTCTTATTGCTTCTTTCTCAACCTTTCCATACATATGCACTAATTGTATCTTTTATATCTCGTTTACTTTTTCTTTGGCTTGTATTGTATCTTAAAAATAAGTTGTAGCACCTCCTTTTCTCTAAAACAAGACCACACAAATAAAATCATTGTTCTGTGAGTACTATACCACAATCTACCACTTCAATCTATTAGCATGAGAAAATTATCTGTTTGACAAGTCATACTACCTACCAATTAATTGTAACAGCCCTGGAAGAAATGAAATAGAAATCAACATGAAAGAAAAATGTTGATCTCCTAAAATAAATAATTGACATGTACATATATTAGCACTGCAGAAAAAAGTTACACTGAAGAAAATTAAACTGAACAATATACCCAACAAGTCACTTAAGCATTTTGGAAATCAGTTAGAATCTTTTAAATTATTGTTTTTACATTCCATTTAAAATTCCCTTGAAGAAAAAATACAATTTCTCTTATGTAACATAATGAAATTTTTCCCTGCCAGCAATTTTATTAATAAGAACTCTTGTTTTAACCAGAAACAGTTTTGTTGGAGAACTAAGCCCCCTTTCCCAGCGCGCGCGCGCGCGCGCACACACACACACACACACACACACACACACACACACACCCCACTGTAATTACCTCTGTTTGGTACTAAATCAAATTAGCATTTGATTAGCACATTATTTCCTGACCCCATTTAAAATATATTTATGAAGGCAATACCTTTCTCCATGTTTATTCCCTAGGGACCTATGTGGTATTTCTTTCTCCTTCAATCCCTCCTGTGTTTTTCTCATTCTCTATACAATGTTGAGGATCTGCTCACTCCTATATTTAGATATTCACCAGTTAATTAAAGAGTCTCCTGAATCTAAAACTTTTCCTCAAAATCTGACTGAAGTGAGCAAGAACCTGAGTTGTCTATATATAAAGAAATAGATTGAAGTAGTAACAGATAATTTCATATGTAATGTTTCTTTAATATTATCATTCTCTATGTATTCATCAATAAGTTATTATAAAAAGTTGAAGACAGGAAGATTCAGATTTTTCATTTCCTTTGGTGGATAAAATTTAATTTCTACTACTAAATTATACAACATAGTCAAATTCCTCTCCATAAGGGCACAAATCAATTTCCCTCCCTCTTTCTCTTTCTCTCAATTTTATTTTGGAACAACATCTCATGAATTAAAGGGATAATATGTCAACATTTGGTTAAGAAATTTCAATAAAATATGGAATAAAAAGTTACTGAGCACTTTTATGTGTGAGATTCTTTGCATATGTAACTTCATTTAATAATTGGAAAAACTTTACTAGGCAGTTATCTGCATTTTGCTAATGAAGAAACCGAGGTGCAGAGAGTTTAACACATTTGTTCAACATCATATTTCGGGTAATGGGAATACATCCCAGATCTGTTTGTCTATACTAGATATGTCCTTTGTTCTTATTCATAATTCTGCCCCATGATAGCTTTGTTATTAAACTTTACTATTTAATTTTCTCACAATTGGGACTTAGGAACTTATTTTTCCCTCTTCCTGGAACACTCTTTTCCAAACTCTTGAGTACCTCTTTTTTAGTATTTTGGTCATACCTCAATAAGGCCTTTGAGGCCTTTTCTGCCTAACTCATCTAACTTAGGCTGGATACTCTCTACCTGATGCCCTTTTTCTTCCCCCACCCCCAGCTTTACCAAGATAAAATTGACATGTAACACTGTATAAGTCTAAAGTGTACAACACAATGACCTAATTAAGTATATATTGTGAAGTATTTCTTTCAATAGTTTAGTTAACATTCATTACCACACATAGTTAAAATGTTTTTAGGGGAACCTGGATGGCTCAGTTGGTTAAGCATCCGACTTCGGTTCAGGTCATGATCTCGTGGGTTGTGAGTTCAAGTCCCACACTGGGCTCTGTGCTGACAACTCAGAGCCTGGAACCTACTTCAGATTCTGTGTCTCCCCCTCTCTCTCCCCTCTCATGCTCTGTCTCTCTCTGTCTCTCAATAATAAATAAAAATCTCAAAAAAAATTTAAATGTTTATTTATTTTTGAGAGACAGAGAGTGAGCAAAGGAAGGGCAGAGAGAGGAGACAGAATCTGAAGTGGGCTGCAGGCTCTGAGCTGTCAGCACAGAGCCTGACGTGGGGCTCGAACTCACAAATTGTGAGATCATGACCTGAGCCAATGCCGGCAGCTTAACCGACTGAGCCACCCAGGTGCCCCACAAAAAATTTTTTTAAATGTCTTAAAATTTTTTTTAAATTTTATTTGAGAGAGAGAGAGAGAGAGAGAGACAAAGCATGTGTAGGGGAGAGGGGCAGAGAGAGAATCTCAAGCAGGTTCCATGCTCAGTGCAGAGCCTGACGTGGGGCTCAATCCCACAATCCTGGGATCATGACCTCAGCCAAAATCAAGAGTGGGCTCAACCAACTGAGCCACCCAGGACCCCCTCTTGTGATGAGAATTTTTAAGATCTACTCTTAGTGTTAAAACAACTTTCAAATATATAATACAGTATTTTTTACTAAAGCCACCATACTGTACATTATGTCCCCTAGCACTTATTTACCTTATAACTTTACCTTGTAAAGTTTTTACTTTTTGATCACCTTCACTCATTTCTCCAACCCCTAACTCCGCACCTCTGACAACCACCAATCTATTCTCTATGAGTTAGGTTTTTTAAGATTCCATATATAAGTGAAATCACACAGTATTTATCTTGTCTAACTTATTTTCATTAGCATAATACCCTCAAGGTTCACCGATTTTGTCACAAATGGCAGGATTTCCTTCCTTTTTATGGCTGCATAATATATTCCATATATATAAATAAACATTTTATATACACATCTCTGTACCATATATATACATATGTTAATGTCATATTATGTATATATAAGTAGATATCACATTTTCTTTATTCATTTGTGTATAGAATTTTAGGCTGCTTCCATTTCTATTATAAATAAGGCTGCAATGAACACGAAGGTGTAGATATTTGAGACAGTGATTTTGTTTCCTTTGGATATATATCAGTGGAATTGCTAGATCATATGGTAGTTGTATTTGAAATATTTAAAGAATGTCCATTCTGTTTTCCATAATGACTGCTTCAATTTACATTCTCACCGACATTACACAGGGTTCTCTTTTCTCCACATCTTTGCCAATACTTACCTCTTATCTCTGTGATATTAATCATCCTAACAGGTGTGAGGTGGTATCTCATTGTGGTTTTGATTTGCATTTCCCTGATGATTATCAAAATTGAGCATCTCTTCATGTACCTATCAGCCATCTGACTATCTTGTTTGCAAACATGTCCATTCAGGTCCTTTGCCCATTCTTTAATTAGATTACTTTTGCTATTGTTATTGAGTTGTATGAGTTCTTAAAATATTTTGGATATTAACCTCTTACCAGATATGTGATTTACCAACATTTTCTCCCATTCCATAGGTTGCTTTTCATTTTGTTGACCATTTATTTTGCTATGCAGAAGCTTTTTACTTTGATGTAATCTCACTTGTTTATTTTTGCATTTGTTGCTTGTGCTTTGTCATTTCCAAAAAGTCACTGCCAAGACCAATATAAATGAGTTTTTTCCCTGTTTTTTCTTAGAAAGTTAAGTATTTCAAGTCTTACATTTAAGCCTTTAATCCATTTTGAGTTAATGTTTGTCAATGGTGTAAGACAGGGGTCTAGTTTCATTCCTTTGCATCTAGTTTTCCAGTTTTCCCAGCACCATTTATTGAATAGATTGTCCTTTGCCCATCATATATGCTTGGTTCCTCTGTCATAAATTAATTGACCATAAATGCATGGGTGTATTTATGAGCTCTCTATTCTTTTCTGTTGATCTATATGTCTGATTTTAAGCCAATACTATACTGTTTGGGATTATTATAGCTTTGTAATATAGTTTGAAATCAGGGAGCGTAATGCCTCCAGCTTTTTTTCTTTCTCAGGATTGTTTTGGTTATTTGCAGCTGTTGTTCCATAAGAATTTAGGATTGCTTTGTCTATTTGTGTAAAAACAAACGAACAAACAAAAATCTATTGGAATCTTGTCAGAGGTTGCATTGAATCTATAGATGGCTTTGGGTAATATGACCATTTTAACATCAGTTCTTCCAAGTCATGAACATGGGTATCTTTCATTTATTTCTGTCTTCTTCAATTCTTTCATCAATGTCTTAAAGCTCTCAGTGTATAAATCTTTCATTTCCTTGGTTAAATTTATTTGTAAGTATTTCAGGCTATTTGATGCTATTGTAAATGAGACTGTCTTATCTCTCCTTCAAATTATTGGTATTTAATGTATAGAAACATTACTAATTTTTGCAAGTAGATTTTGTGTCCTAGTAACTACACTGAAGTCACTAACAAGATCTAAAAGTATTTTGGTAGAGTCTTAAGGATTTTCCATACATAAAATAATGTCATCTGCAAACAGAAAATTTTACTTGTTCATTTCCAATTCTGATGTCTTTTATTCTTTTTCTTGCATAATTACTCTGGCTAGCACTTCCAGTCCTATGATGATTGAATGGTGAGAATGAGCACCCTTGTCTTGTTTCTGATCTTAGAGGAAAAATTTTGACCTTTCACCATGAAGTATGATGTTAGCTGTGGGCTTGTTATATATGGCCTTTATTCTGTTAAGGTATGTTACCTCTCAGTTTTTTTAAGAGTTTTTATCACGAATGGATGTTGAATTTTGTCAATTGCTTTTTTCCATCAAGAGATGATTATATGATTTTTATCTTTCAATCTATTAATGTATCACATTTATTGATTTACATATGTTGAAACATCTTTGCATGCCAGTGATGAATACCACTTGATCATGGTGTATGACCTTTTCAATGTGCTGCTGAATTTTGTTTGCTAGTATTGTTGTTGAGAATTTCTGCATATATATTCACCAGGAATGTCTGCCTGTAGATCCCTTTTCTTGTGGTGTATTTATCTGGCTTTGATATGAAAGTAATGCTGGTCTAATATGAGTGTTCCCTCCGCTTCAATATTTTGGGAAGAGTCTGAAAAGGATTGTTATTAATTCTTCTTTAAATGTCCGGTATAATTCACCGGTGTAACCATCTGGTTCTAGACTTTTCTTCATTGAGAGGTTCTTAATTACTGATTCAATCTCCTTACTCATTATTAGTCTGTTAGAGTTTTCTATTTTTTTTTTATAAGTCCTACTAGGTTATATGTTTCTAGGAATTTGTCTATTTCTTCTAGGTCATTAAACTGTTGGTATATAGTTGTTCATAGTAATCTCTTCTAACTCTTTGAATATGTGTGGTATTAGTCGTAATGTCTCTGCTTGCATTTATGATTTCAGTACTCTTTCTTGGTTAGTCTTACTAAAAGGTTTGTCAATTTTGTTTATTTTTTCAAAGAACCAACTCAATTTTGTAAATCTTTTCTATTGTTTTTCTGTTCTCGATTTTATTTATTTCTGCCCTAATCTATTATTTCCTTCCTTCTGCTAACTTGGGCTTAGTTCATTCTTTTTCTATTTCCTTTAAGATATGAGATTAGGTCGTTTATTTGAGATCTTTCTTTTGATTTGAGATCAGGGTATATATTTATTGCTAGAACCTATTCCTCTTAGAACTGCTTTTGCCATTATCTTTAAGTTTGAGTAGGTTGTGTTTCAATTTTAGTTTGTCTCAAGATATTTTTCCCCTTTTGATTTCTTCTTTGATCCTTTGTTTAAGAAGTGTGTTGCTTAATTTCCATGTATTTGTGATTTTCCAGGTTTATTCCAGTTATTGATTTTTACCTTCCCACCATTGTGGTTAGAGAAGATCCTTGATATAATTTCTAAGGTTTTGAATTTGTTAAGACTTATTTGTGTCCTAACATATGACCTATCATAGATAATGTTTCACATGCATTTGAGAATAATGTCCATTCTTCTGCTGTTGGGTGAAATATTCTGTATATATCTGTTAGGTAGGTACATTTGGTCTATAGCATTGTTTCTTATTGATTCTCTCTCTAAATGATCTATCCATTGTTGAGAGTAGAGTATTAACTGTCCAACTTTTATTGCTATTTATTTTTCCTTATTTATATATTAGGTGCTCTGATGTTAAGTACATACTTAGAATTGTATCTTCCTGATGAGTTGACTCCTTTATCATTACACAATGACCTTTGTCCCTTTTGAGCATTTTCTCTTACAGTCTATGTCATCTGATCTAAGTATAGCTACTCCTGATTTCTTTTGGTTACCAAAAGAACTGTATTAGTTTCTTTTGTTAGTGTCATGTCTATTTGATTCTTTGTGATCCTTAAATCCTTGCATTGGTATTTGCACATCTGAGTAAACCGTCTCCTCCTCCAGACTCCAGTTCAGCTTTGAGTTCTGGATGGGTCAGCTAGTAGCATCCTTGGGAAGTTGGGGCCTATCAGTGTCTCTATTTGGGTTAGGCCACTGCTCATGCTCTGAGATCAATGGGCATGCGACTGGCTGGAAACAGTGGGAAAGAATATCTGGTTTGATTCCTTGCTCAGGTGCCACCGTGTGATGGGCTCTCTGGCTGCCCGCATGATCTAGTCAGGCTTTCTAGCCAGTTGGGATGGGATGCTGTATTCAGCAGTTGGGCAGGGTTACAAATTGCTTCCCTGTCCAGGTGGGGTCATAGAAGGGCTACACAGCCATTATGGTTCAATGGCTGGGACCCAAATGTGGCAGAACTGTCCACCCTACTCTCTGGCCAGACAAGTAAAGCTGTATCCTACAACAGCTGCTGTGATTTTAATTCAACTTGAGAACAAGAATTAACTGAGGCAAGATAATTCTTACTAGCTATATATTAGAGGTCTGTGATTTTGAATCTCTTATTTATCTGAAGGTTTTAATCACTTGTATGAGGCATTCTAACACAGGGTCTAATCCAGATGCAAGAATAATTGTCACTGATGCTTTAACTGCTTATTTCTTGGGGTACCTGGGTAGCTCAGTTGGTTAAGCCTCTGACTTCAGCTCAGGTCATGATCTCACAGTTCGTGAGTTCCAGCCCCGCATCAGGTTCTGTGCTGACAGCTCAGAACCTGGAGCCTGCTTCGGATTCTGTGTTTCTCACTCTCTCTGCCCCTCCCTGCTCATGCTCTGTCTCTCTCTGTCTCAAAAATAAATAAAAAGCAAAAAAAAAATTTTTTTAAAACGCTTATTTCAGCAGGCAGCAGAACAAGCAAACTGGGATGGAAGAGTACAGGCCACAAATTTATATAATAATATTCATTAGCTTATTTATTTATTTATTTGAAAAAATATTTTAATATTTATTTTGAGAGAGAGAGCACATGCACAAGAGTGAGGGAGGGTCAGAGAGAGAGGGAGACAGAGGATCTGAAGCAGGCTCTGTGCTGGCCGCAGAAAGCCTGATGCAGGGCTCAAACTCATGAACTGCGAGATCATGACCTGAGCCGAAGTAAGACGCTTAACCAAATGAGCCACCCAAGCACCCTGCTCTTTTTTTATTATTTTTTAAATAAAAGAGATATATTTTTAATGTCTTTTTTTCCCAACTGTTTATCTAATTAAAATAGTACCCAGAGGCACCTGGATGGCTCAGTCGGTTAAGCAGCCAACTCGATTTTGGCTCAGGTCAAGATCTCACAATTAATGAATTTGAGCCCCACATTGGGCTCTGCACTGTCAGCGCAGAACCTGCTTGGGACTCTCTCTTTCCCTCTCTCTCTGCACCTCCCCTGCTTGTGCTCTCTCTCTCTCAAAATAAATAAACATTAAAAATATATATTAAAATTATAACTATAAAAATTACATTATAATGAGACAATTTCTTAAAGAGTTTAATTCAGCCATGAAGTTAGATTGTAGACACCATTTACCTAATATCCAGATAATTCACTTAATTCCACCTTTTTTTTTCTATCATCAAAGTTTTGCATATATAAAGTGAACCTTGCTCATTTCATTCTGGTTATGCCTATATCATATGATTAGGTTGGCCACAGCATGATTAATTTGGATATTTCAGTCACATTAATAAATTATTAATAAAATTAATAATATGATTATTATTTGAATATTTTATCTAAATATTATCTATCCATCCTATTCAAAGTGAGTATATTTATGCGCTCAATTGAACATCTTATTATTTTTATTTTCTTTCCTTCTCTGACATACTGTATTCTTTGAGTGATTTTCAAGGGCCAACACACTAGATAGGCTGTACATGTGGAACTTTAAATAACATCCATTGATAGCACAACTAAGGTAGAAAGATGGACCAGGAAAAAGGTATCCACATCCTCAGTAAATGTTGGGGAGTAATTATGAGGCCCTCTGACAGTAGATGTGAAAGGTAAAGTATGCCATAGCTGCACAAAAGTGGCAGGAATGAATTAGAAGAACGCCATACCACCTCCTGATTAAGTGCTATACAGAAATAAAATACCTCCACTTGAGGGGGGTGGAAGAGGAGGGCCAAAGTTAATTTCTCCTGCTGCAATTTGTATTCCCATTTTCCCTCCTGCCTTTTACAAAATAGAATTTGTGTTTTGGGAAGTAATATAAAATCATTTTAACACCGACTATAAGTCAGCTGAAACCTTACCACAGTCACAGAAGAAATGCTGCTACTATTATTACTGAATGCAAACAATTAAGATGTATGTTATTTAATTCTTGCCATAAGCCTGGAGAAAGGCACAATTCTTATTTTCATTGTAGAAATCAGGAAGTTAGAGTTGAGAGTGGTAAAGTGATTTGTCCAAAATTAGTTACAGACTTAGCTGGGATGTGAATCCAGGCCTATTTGTATCTATATTTGTTACTTAGTCAATTAGTCTGATCTCAAGAATGGTCAAGGATAGTAACATTTCCTAAGGAAAAAAAAAACAATTAAGAAATATTGCCTTAAATTTTACACAGTAATATTAACACTAAAAATTATACATATAAAATACAAAATGTGGGGGCTCCTGGTGGCTCAGTCAGTTGTACACCCAACTCTTGGTTTTGGCTCTGGTTATGATCCGATGGTTGTGGGATTGGGTCTGGCATGGTTTGTGGGATGATTCCATGGTTTGTGGGATTGAGTCTGTCAGCGCAGAGCCTACTTGGGATTTTCTCTTTCCCTCTCTCTGCCCTGCCCATACTGTTACTTTATGCTCTCTCTCTTTCAAAACAAATAAATGAACTTAGAAAAAAAATAAAAAATGTGAAGAAATTATTTTTTTTCTATAAAAAAGTAAAAATTTCATAGGAGGTACTTGACTGAGGTGATTTGAATCTAATCCTAATTTCACCACTAGTTGTATCATTTTAGATAAGTCACTTAACTTCACTGGGTTTCAATTTCCTCATTTATAAACTAAATATGTTTTCTTAGGATAGTTCCAAAGACCCTTCTAGCTCTCAAATTGTAAGATCTCTAGAAATGCTTGTTGTTCGATTATATATTCAGAGTAAGAAAAAAATCCATGTAAAGGCATTATTTATTATCTAGCTTAATGTTTATTTTTAAATAATTTGTATAAAATTTGTCTTAAAAAGAATGACTGCAGTTATGGAAATAATTAGAAATAAATCTATATGAAATTTTACTAGTTATAAAAACTGAGACATTTAACATCTTAAAATTATTTTTCACAACATTTTTCACCTTGTAGCTATTGACAAAAAGATTTCTATTTCAGCATGACAAACAGATTTCCATTTTAGCATGTACAGCATAGGTTGAATGAATGTTATGTAATTATTTTATAAAAGCGTATAGGCTTATTTTTGAAGAATACCAGAAGGAACATCCTAAAAACCAAGAAACTGAAATGGCTTATAATTCAACTGAGGTTAAATCTTTTGAAAATTTCGAACCATTCATCTATCCACTTTTTTTCTAAAGAGAGTTACATAAAACTTTGGCTACAAGGATGTACAGTTGAGCCTTATCCCTAATATTTGGAATTTTAGTGCAAACAAAGAGCTCCTCAAGGCTGGGTAACAAACTGCATTAAAGAGACTGAATTAAAATATGAAATCAGATTTGTAATTTAGGGCCTTGTCCCTTCTAATTTAATTTTAATGTTTTACAAAATACTCCAATATAAACTTAATAAAGTTATACATAAGTAAAAAGTAGTTGCTAATAGCCTGATATGATTATGATTATATTGCTTTGTAGCTTAGCTGTGGGGTTGGATCACTTTAGATTTTTTTAATGTTTATTTATTTATTGAGAGAGAGAGAGAGACATACAGAGTATGAGTGGGAGAGGGTCAGAGATAGAGGAAGACACAGAATCCAAAGCAAAGCAGGCTCCAGGCTCTGAGCTGTTAGTACAGAGCCCGACGCAGGGCTTGAACTCACAAACTGTGAGATCATGGCCTGAGCTTAAGTCGGCTGCCCAAAGAACTGAACCACCCATGAGCCCCATGGATCATTTTATTTAGGTTAAAAAATCCTAACTGCTGGAAGCATAATGGTGGTAGACTGGCTATAGAAGAAAGCTTCCCAGGTTATAGTCTGAATATTTTTCAATTCGTCTGCTTTGACTGCCAGTGATTCTTCAGTTCATATAGTAATTCCCTTTCTTTTTGTTTTTCAAAGGTTTTGTGTAGTCAACTTTAAAAAAACGTTCTTATAGTTTAACCGCAGTTCCTACAGACAAAGCCCCTTTCCTCTGCCTCCCAAATAGTATCTGCAGAGTTCCTCCAGAGCTAAAGACAATCTCCTCTGCCACTGACTCTAAATATAGGAAAACATTATATGCAGGGTTTGGGAGACATTCCTAAACTTTTTCCTGTCCATCAAGAGTATTTGAGGATGACAGGACAGTAAAGTCAGAGAGAAAACACTAAATATTGTAAGCTATAGATTTTGTTCTATACTCACTAGCTGACACTGGATCAGATGACATAACTTGAAAGTGTGAATTTCCATCTGCAAAAAAAAAAAAAAAAAAAGAACCCAGACACACTTTAAACACATAATAAATCCTGGGTATCTGAAACCAAATGTTGAAATTGGTTCTTTTGTCCCACTGAAACTGCTGAATGGACATTGTGCAAATACAAAAGCCTTGATAGAGTGGAATAGCACTGTAGACTGAAAACTTGTCTCAGATGGCATAATGACAGCTGGAGAAGTTCAGATAAGGAAAAATGAAATGTCAGAATGCTTGTCTTAGAGGTTTGTCGTATGCTGGCATATGCTTCTGTTGAAGCTGTGGGCAACCCTGCCTTAATCCAATTGTTAAAAGTGCTGGTTGAAAACAACGTACATAATTTACTTCCTATTATGTTATATAAAAAGGTCACACTTAAAACTGTAAGAAGACAAAGCACACTTATATGATACATATTCATATTTTACAGTTTAGAAAATTAGAGAAGGAAACTATCTACATAGTACTCAAAGAAAAAGGCATTTTAGGAAAATATATGCAGGGCTATTTTAATATTGAGAGAGAGTAACACTTAAAAGAAAATTAAAACCCTGGGGAGTGCCTGGCTGGCTGAGTTGGTAGAGCGTGGTACTCGTGGGGTTGTGAGTTCAAACCCCATGTTTGGCTTAGAACTTACTTAAAAAAATTAAAACCTGAATAATTCTGCCTATGCTATGTGAAGATATCATTGCAATGCCACTTTTATTGAGGCTTTTTAAAGACAGATATGGATGAGTGCTACTACACTGCCACCTGGTGATTAGGCAGGTGGGAGGGATGTGAATAAAAATGCCTGACAAAATGTCAGTTTATTAATGACTGTTACATATGCTGAGTTTCTCTAATATATCCAAATTTGCTAGTAAGAGGAAGTATGAAAGACTGTGGCTGTAATTATTTTATAATACTGTATAGGCTTATATTTGCAGGATTCCAGAAGGAACACCCTCAAAACCAAGAAACTGAAATGCCTTACAATTCAGTAGAGGTTATCTTTTGAAAATTTGGACTTATTCATCTATCCACTTTTTCCAAAGAGTTACATAAAATGCTAACTCCTTTATTTATTTTTCATTTGTTTTGTTTGGGTAAAGTAAATGAGCAAACTCTTTGTAGAGAGATTCAAGAGTTAGTGACCTATTCCTGGAAATGGGAGAGGAAAAGAATGGCAGGACTTAAACTTCTTCTATTTAAAATGGTGCATTTTGTTAGCAATCTTGACTTGCACTGTCAAACTACTCAATCAATTTAGAGTTACTCATTGATTTTATAATACTATCTTTTCCTTTTAAAAATGATTTGACCAAGAAAAGAATGGCTTCCGAAGTTTAAAGTTGAATATCAAAAGCAAGAAATGCAAAGATGTGGAGGAAAAAAAAATGTTAGCATTTATATGAAGTTGAATGTTTTATGTTATCTTTTTTAAAACTGTTGAGAATTAGAAACAATTTTAATACGCAAATGTAGGTATTTGGACAACTAAATTGTCAGACAACTCCTTTTCTGGGCAAACTTGTTTTATTTAGCTAGTCACAGGTATGGAAATGGAATGTAATATTTACATTTATTTCCCTGTTTTCTATGCTCATGCCTACTAAACTGTAAGAGAACGTATGAAGAATGAATGAATGGAGCAAACTGAAGCAGTAGCAATACGGCAGAGCCATGCTACAGTCCGTTAGCTCTTCCTCAGCAGATCAAAAATAATTTCAGAAATTCAAGCACTACAAAATGGGCAGAGTTCCTATCAATGTTTTTATATGCATAGTATATTCTAGATGATAATGATAAATTACGAGAGAGTAGCTAACCACTAATGTGGATTTCCAGGTGATTTGTTTATTTTTAAAAGTGTATTTAGAGAGAGTGGGGCGGGGGGAGAGAGAATCCCAAGCAGGCTCCACACTGTCAGTGCAGAGCCCTATGCAGGGCTTGAACTCACAAACCATGAGATCATGATCTGAGCCAAAATGAAGAGTCAGATGCTTAACCGACTGAGCCACCCATGCAGGCACCCCTCCAGATGATTTACATCATCTCTTAGATCCCTCTTCAAATTGTCATATCATCCAAGCTTTTTGTGAAGAGAGAAATTAGTCATTTACTTAAAACCACCTTCAAGTATGCATGATTAAAGAAACCCCACACTGCTAGTGATACAGGCATACTGAATGGTTTGTCTAACCTACATTCCATTTTGTAGCTTCACTATATTTATTAGAGGCTAAAGATGTGCTGGTTACTGGCTATCAAATGCTGGGTGACAAATCGTGAGAGATGGTGGGAGATGGCAGTGGAAGTTGTGATGTTTATACTGCTGTACTCATATCCCGAAAAAAATATTCTGTATTTTGCTATATACTCAAATTTCATCTACTCCTGATATTTTTATTCCTCATGTTTTCATGTTGGTATATTAACTTATTGACTTGACTCGGGTAAGAGTAAAAATTTGAAAGCTAAGGTATTTGAGCAGAAATTTGTTCATTGTACTTCAGTAAGGAAAAAAAGGCACCACGAAAAGCCCAAGGGAAGAGTATTGGATAAAATATTTAGAAACAGTATCTTTTCATTATAATGGACAATCACAATTAAAATACTGTGGGCAGTTCTAGTCATTGCTCTTTTGAAGGACAATGAGAGATGGACTACTTATTTTCTCTCAAACTGGGGCATTCCTCGTCCCATTGGTTCTCCCCTAGGCCCATATTCACCATACTCAACCAAGAGCAGAATTTCAGCTGAACAATCTGAGGAGCACTAAATAAGAGTGACAAAGAGGTTAGAAAAGAAGAATCCTATGTTCGTCTGTGCATTGTAAACAGGCAGTGAAGTTCATACTCAGCAGATAGTGGGCACTCATAAATCTTGTTTTGGCTGAAATTTCTAAAAGTGTATCCTAAAACACCAGTTTTTCACTTTGGAAATATAAAAGGTAAAAGAATTTTATTTATTTCTATAAAATCACAAACAGCTACTCATGTTTACCAAATTTCAGAATCTCCCTTAAGCATGATGTTTGTGGGCAGAGTGCTTTACAGCATACAAACCCACTTTAATATTCTTTATCTTACATTTTTTTTCCCAACAATGCTGAATGATACATAGTATCACTGTAGATTTCAGAAGCAGGATCTTGGGAGATCTCATACCTCAAATTAAACTCAGTCATTTTCAAGTACATTGTAACTGAGTGGAGACTTTTTAAGACAAAAGCAATCTTTACATACTATAATTTGAACTCATTACTTTAGAAAATTATTTAGTACAAAAAGGAATTAATCCAACGAGGTTTTGTAGATAATAGAGCTCTATGATATTAGGGTTAACTAGACTTGTTTAGTTAAAATTTGTTTTGGGATTTAAAATATGGAGAGCAGATTCCCACATTAAAATATGTTTCTTGATAACACTGACAGTATACCTAATTTTTACTCTCTAAAAAATTTTGAAATGCATTATTAGTTTTTCAAAAAAGGGAATATGATTCTAATAAGAGCCATTACCATAATATAAATACTTAAAAAATTTTTTTATGTTTATTTGTTTTTGAGAGAGACAGAGTATAAGACAGGGGAGGGGCAGAGAGAGAGGCACAGAATCTGAAGTAGGCTCCCGGCTCTGAGCTGTCAGCACAGAGCCCAACTCGGAGCTCAAACTTATAAGCCGTGAGATCACGACCTGAGCTGAAGTCAGATGCTCAACCAATGGAGCCACCCAGGTGCCCCAAATACTTTTTAAAAATCATTATTCAACAAACATTTATAATATTTTGAGGAAGTATAATATTGACAACTCTAAAGAAACTGCATTAATAATATCAAATCAAGATTTAATAAATTTTATAATTAAAGTTTTAGATATTGGAGCACAAGAGGATTTATTTGTTCCATATTATGGTAGGATACAAATCCAGGAAGGGCCACCTGGGTGGCTCAGTCCACTGAGTGTCCGACTTTGGCTCGGGTCATGATCTCACAGTCTGTGGGTTCGAGCCCCACACTGGGCTCTGTGCTTACAGCTCAGAGCCTGGAGCTTCTTGGAATTCTGTGTCTCCCTCTGTCTGTCTGCCCCTCCTGTGCTCTTGCACTCTCTCTCTCCCTCTTAAAAAATAAACATTAAAATTTAAAAAAAATTAAGGGGCGCCTGGGTGGCTCAGTCGGTTAAGTGTCTGAGTCGGTGGCTTAGATCAGGTCATGATCTCACGGTTGGTGATTTTGAGCCCCACATCCGGCTCTGTGATGACAGCTCAGAGCCTGGAACCTACTTCAGATTCTGTGTCTCTGCCCCTTGCCCACTCGCACTCTGTCTTTCTCTTTCAAAATAAATAAACATTAAAATTTTTTTTAAAAAATTAAATAAATTAAAAAAAAAACAAATCAAGGAAAACTGTTCACAAACACTATCATGTTGGCCCAACTTTGCCTGTAGTATAAAAAGAAAACAGTTTAATTTTATTTTGCTCTGAATATATGTACTTTATATTATTTTACAGGATGTATACAAGATTTTGAATAGGCAATAAACTAAGGTAAATTATCACAGGGACCAATGGACATTGCCGTTCTGTTTATTCCTCAGCCTCTCTTTCAACTGGTGTGGGCTTTCTTGGTTGTGTCACTACCCCCCAAACAAAAAGAATGAAAAATGAGTGACTGTTAAATAGGCACAAGTCTCTTGATTCTTTTAATAGGTAAGCTTCTCTCTTAAGTTTTGTACATGTGTGGCATATATAATAAAGAAGGAAAACAACTGAATAGAGAAAGAATTAAAATGTGCTGTGTAGGTGTGCCTGGGTGGCTCGGTCGGTTGGGCGGCCGACATCGGCTCAGGTCATGATCTCACAGTTTGTGAGTTTTTAAGCCCCGCGTAGGGCTCTGTGCTGACAGCTTAGAGTCTGGAGCCTGTTTTGGATTCTGTGTCTCCCTCTCTCTCTGCCCCTCCCTTGCTCGCACTCTGTCTCTCAAAAATAAATAAACATTAAAAAATTTTAAAAAATGTGTTGTGTAAACTCCTTTTACACAGGGGTACCTGAGTGGCTCAGTCAGTTAAGCATCCGACTTTGGCTCAGGTCATGATCTCGCAGTTTGTAGGTTCAAGCCCCACATCTGGTTCTGTGCTGACAGGTCAAAGCCTGGAGCCTGCTTCGGATTCTGTGTCTCCCTCTCTCTCTGCCCCTCCCCTGCTCATGGTCTGTCTCTCTCTGCCTCAAAAATAAACATTAAAAAAATTTTTAAAAACCCTCCTTTTACACAAATTCATTCTCTATTCATTTATGGAACAAAGAAACCAGAGGATACACACATATCAAAATGACATGGTGGTAACTTGTGTAAGCTTTTGCGCTATATACACTTTTCTTTTATATATATGTAGAAAAACTAAAAAAAAATGTAGTATTTCCTTCCTGGGGGACATATTTTCTTTAACATTACAGAACTAATTCAAAACCTTTAAAATATATAGTTAAATACTATATCTTGAAATAGAATAACAAACTACAATGCTAGAATAAAAGATAGAATGAATTTTTTCCTATATTTCCTTTCATATCTCTCCAAATGTAAGATAGAATATTAATAATATTTTGTTTTCCCTTCTTTTGTCAGTCTTGCCAAAAGTCTGCAAATTGTATCTTTTCAAAAAAAACAATTTTTGTTTTCATTGATTCTCCCTGTTGTTTTTCTCTTTTCTATTTTATTTAAATCCACTCTAATCTTTACTATTTCCTTCCTTCTGGTAGCTGTAGTTGTAGATTGCTCTTCTCTTTCTAATTAAGGTATAAAGTTAGGTTATTTATTGGATATTTTTTTTATTAAGAAATAAATTACTACTATAAATTTCCCTCTAAACACAACCTTCACGGCAAACCATAAATTTTAGTATGCTATCTTTTAATTTTTATTCTGTAAGTAATTTTCAAATTACTTTTGTGACTTCCTCTCTGAGCCATTGGTATTGAAGAGTATGCTGTTTGATTTCCACGTTTACAGATTTTTAAGTTTCCCTTCTCTTTCTGATTCCTAGCTTGATTTATTATTTCCACCTTTATGGTCAGAGAAGGTACTTTGTATAATTTCAATCTTTTCAAATTTATTTAGGCTTGTTTTGTGGCCTAACATAGTTTATCCTGGAGGAGGTTCTGTGTGCACTTGGTATATATTGTTCTATTCTTGTTGGGTGCAGAGTTCTACTTATGTCTGTTAGATGTAGTTGGTTTATTCTTTTCCTTCAGATGTATGGAAATATAATTGACATATAACATGGTGTAAGCTTAAGATGTACAATGCAGTGATTCGATATATTTATATATTCTGAAATGACTACCACAATAAGGTAATACATCCATCACCACCTCACAGAGTTAGAATTTTTGTGTGTATCTGTGTAGGACTATTTCTCTAATGCTGTCAATGTTTGTAACATTTTGGAGGCTCTGTTCTTTGGTGTATGTATGTTTATGATTGTTATATCTTCTTGATGACTTAACACTTTCATCAATACTTAATATCTTTCTTTGTCTCTAAAATACATATACTTTATTTATTTTTGAGAGAAAGAGAGAGAGGAAGTAGAGAAGAGGCAGAGAGAGAGGGGGACAGAGGATCTGAAGCAGGATCTGTGCTGACAGCAGAAAAACCAGTGGGGGGCTCGAACTCACGAACTGTAAGATCATGACTTCAGCTGAAGTCGGACACTTAACTGACTGAGGCACCCAGGTGCCTCTCTAATATACTTTTGGACTTAAAATCTATTTTGTCATTATTTGTATAATCATTCCAGCTCTCCTTTGTTTACTATTTACATGAATATCTTTTTCTGCCCTTTCATTTCCTTTTTTTTTTAACTTATCTATTTTGAGAGAGAGAGGGTGTGCTCATGAGCAGGGGAAAGGCAGAGTGAGAGAGAGAGAGAGAGAGAGAGAGAGAGAGAGAGAGAGAGAGAGAGAGAGAGAATTCCAAGTAGGCTCTACACCATCAGCACAGAGCCTGATGCAGGTTTGAACTCAGGAACTTGAAATTATGACCTGAGCCAAAATCAACAGCCAGATGCACACTGGACTGAACCACCCAGGCGCCCTGTCTGCCTTTCATTTTTAATGTACTTTTATATTTGGATCTATCAGTATGTCAATAGTATATACTTGGATCATAATTTTTTATCCATCCTGCCAATCTCTGCCTTTTGCTTGGAGAGCTTAATTCATTTACATTTGAAGTAACTGCTTATAAGAAAGGACATATTTCTGCCATTTTAAAATTGTTTATGTCCTATGTAATTTTTTATTTTTCATTTCCTCCATTCTTATTAGATTTTGTGTTTTAGTGTTTTAGGTTTGTTTCTTGTTTTGGTAGTATGGTTTATTCTCAGTTCATTCTAATTTTATTTTTTGCATATTTTCAAGATATTTTTCTCATTGGTTATCACAGGATTACATTGAGCATCCTAATTTTATAACAATCTAGTTTGCATTAATACCAACTTAAGCTTCAAGAGTTTCCAAAAACTCTGCTACTATATAGCTCTGTTCCCTCTACTTTAATGTTGTTATTACAAATTATATATACATATATATATGTATATATATAATGTATGTATATGTGTGTATATATATATATATATATTACTTTTTTAAATTTATTTCGAGAGTGAAAGAGAGCACAAGCAGGGGAGGGGCAGAGAGAGAGGTAGAGAGAGAGAATTCCAAGCAGCTCTTCATTGACTGTGCAGAGCTCAAACTCATGAACCATGAGATCATGACCTGAGCCAAAACCAAGAGTCAGACGCTTAACGGACTGGTGTTCAATGGACTGAGCCACCCAGACACCCTTCACAAATTATGTTTTTATATATTCTATATACAATAACATAGATTTATAATTGTTTTTATGCATGTCTTTAAATTATACAGGAAATAAAAAGTAGAATTACAAACTAAAAATGAAGTAAAACTAATTTCCTATGTAGTTGCTTTTACCAGTGATGTTATTTCTTTATATGGCTTCAAGTTACTATCCAGTGTCCTTTCACTTCAACATGAAGGTCTCTCTCTGTAGTATTTCATGTAGGGCAGGTCTACTGATACAATGAAAGTGAAAATGTTAGTACCAATCTTACAAAAATGAAAAAATATTTTAAGAAAATCTTATGAACAATTACTAGCCAAAAAATTAGATAATCTAGATGAAACAAAGCTCTAGAAACAAAAATTACCCAAACCAACTCAAGAAAAAGTAGAAAATCTCAACAGACATATAACAAGGAAAGCAGTGAATCAGTAATCAAAAACTACTCAAGAAAAAAAGTCTAGGGGTGCCTGGGTAGCTCAGTTAGTTAGGCATCCAACTCTTGATTTCAGTTCAGGTCATGATCTCACAGTTTGAGAGCTCGAGCCCCCTGTCCAGCTGTGCACTGACAGTGTGGAGTCTGCTTGGGACGGGATTCTCTCTCTCCCTTTCTCTGTCCCTCCCCTGCTCATACTCTCTATCTCAAAATAAAAAGAAACTTTAAAAAAAAAGTCTAGGAGTATATGGTTTCATTAGTGAAATATACCAAATATTTAAAGAAATACCATCAATCCTTCTCAAACTCCTCCAAAAAATAATAGTGAACACCTCTTAACTAATTATTTAAGGCCAGCATTACTCTTATGCCAAAGGACTATTAATGGAGAAAGAATAGTCTATTCAACATATGGTACTGAAACTAGATGTCCTCATGGGAAAAAAATTAAGTGAATGAAAATTTGGATGCCTACCTCTCACCATATTAAAAAAAAATAACTCAAAATGGATCAATGACAAATATAAGAGCTAACACTCTCACACTCTTAGAAGAAAACATAAGGGTAAGTCTTCACGACTTGATTTAGTAATGAATTCTTAGATATCAAAAGCACAAACAATCAAACAAAAACAGGTAACCTGCATTTCATGGAAAAACACAAACTGTGCACTAAAGGACATCATCAAGAAAGTAGAAAGACAACTACAAAGTAGGAGAAAATATATGGAAATCGTATAAATGGAAAAAATCATATAACTAGTATTCAGAACATATAAAGAACTCTTACTGTTCAACCACAAAAGGACAACCCAATTAAAAAATGGGCAAAGGTCTTGAATCTTGCTTGAATAGTGTTTCTCAAAAGAATATATAGAAATGGCCAACAATTAAAAAATCACATCATTAGCCATTAGAGAAATGCATATCAAAACTAAAACCAAGTATTACTTTATGTTCACTAGAATGACTACATTAAAAAGAAAGAAAGAGAGAAAGAAAGAACGAATGAATGAATGAACAAGTGTTGGCAGAAATGTATATAAATTACAAGTGTTGTACATTGTTGATGAGAATGTAAAAAGGTTCAGTAATTGTGGAAGTTTATTGGTTCCTCAAACAGTTAAGCATAGAATTACAATATGAACCCACAGTTTCATTAGATATATATCTAAAGAAGCAAAAATGGATAATCAACTAAGTACATTTATGCATATATTTAAAGCAGCACTATTCACAAGAGCCAAAAGGTAGAAATAGCCCGAATGTCCAGCAACAGATGAATGAATAAGTAAATTCTGTTTACACAATTATTCTACCATAAAACATGAAGTAGTGACACGTGCTGCAATGTGAATTAACCTCAAAAATATTACACAATAATTTAAAGAAATCAGACACAAAAGCTCACATTTATATGAAATATCCAAAATTGATAACTTCAGAGAGACAGAAAGCAGATTGGTAGTTGCCAAGAGATTGTGGTGGGAAGAGAAAGAATTGACTATAAAGGGTTTTTTTTGTTTTTGTTTTATTTTTTTAGAGGTTTTTTTTTTTAATTAAACTTTATATAGTTTATTGCCCGGTTGGTTTCCATATAACACCCAGTGCTCTTCCCCGCAAGTGACCTCCACCAAGACCATCACCCCCCATTACCTTTCTCCCTTCCCCTTCCCCCCTCAGTTTGTTTTCAGTATTCAAGAGTCTTGTGTTTTGTCTCCCTCCCTCTCCCTAACTCT
>CM053559.1:62803525-63053231 GCA_028646485.1 Cryptoprocta ferox | reverse complement strand
TTTTCCAGAGTGGCTGTAGCAGTTTACATTCCCACCAACAGTGTAGGAGGGTACCCGTTTCTCCACATCCTCGCCAGCATCTATAGTCTCTTGAGTTGTTCATTTTAGTCACTCTGACTGGCGTGAGGTGGTATCTCAGTGTGGTAAATTGACTATAAAGGGTTTTACTTTGAAGTGATCGAAACGTTTAAGATTTTTTTTATGAAAAAAAGTATTTTGCATCATATAGAAGCAAGACAACTCTGAGTTAGAAGGTCACAGCTCCGTTATTATCACAAACCTAATGAATTCCTGATGCCTGGATTGATATCTGGAATTAGCCACTATCAGAAGTGAAGAATGAAATAGGTGAGAACTGTGTGATGTAGCTGGCTATTTTGAACACTTAATCTTCTCAGTGTAGGAGTACAGCTTAGGAACTGAATTATCAATTCTCTACTTCCCAGTCACTTATCCACTTTGTAATGGACAAACTGCATTTACCATATTATGTATTTTTAATTCTTTGTCTCATATGTGCATGCGCCTGTGCGCATGCACACACACACATTTTTTCCCTCTCAATTTGGCATAGTTTTTTAAAGGAGTTTACAAATGGAAGGATCATAGTAAAGGTGAAAAGCAAATAGAAAAAGTAGTTACAAGATTCTTAAATCCAGGTAGAAATAGAAAAGAATATAATAAGAGAATCTAGTATACTTACATTCATTTTAAATCATTCTTCACTTTTGGTATTCTCATTTCTCTATCTTTTCAGTGTTTTTAGAGAGTGGTTTTCAGTATTTTACCACAGTAAGCAGGATCTACCACTTTAGAGTATTTTTCTTAAATTGTGAAACATGATGTGTCCTCTACCTTCCTTCCACAACTATGTGGCAGACACCTTGGTGGAAATACATGTACCATAGGGTAAACTGTCACATTCTAAAGATCGCTAAGATAATGATGATTCCTACAGAGTCATATTAATAAGTAAAAGTTATACCTGTACTGGAAGAAGTATCCAAAATGAGTGTTTTCATCGTAGATTTCAGCATCTGTTATAGTGTACTTCAATTCATAGATCAACAATCATGCTTAAAAATTATACTCAACCAGCACATAGATTAACTAGGGTGGTATACATAGTGAATGAAAACCACTATTTCCTATCTTAGCAATTAATATTATTCTGCTTGTAAGCAAACTAAACTTGTCAAAAATTCAGCCATATTTTATATTTTTCTTTAATGTATCTTCTTTTGCTTCATAGTTTTATATATAATTATATGCTACAAAATGGAAAATATTTGCATTTAAATTGTCTTTTTGACATTTTTGAAAAATTAATAGAAATAAAAGTTCTAAGCCTTTATCTCAAAGTGTTTTACATTAATTTTACAATTAAAAAATAAAGCATATGTAAACATGTTCCAAATCATATATATTCAGGCAAAGGCAAATTAAAACACCAGTGAGATACCACTACCATCTATTAGAATGGCCAATATCCAGAGCACTGACAACACTAAATTCTGGCAAGGATATAAAATAATAGGAACTCTCATTCACTGCTCGTGAGAATACAAAATGGTATAGCCACTTTGGAAGACAGTTTGGTGGTTTTTTATAGAACTAAACATTCTCTTACTATATGATCCAGTTCTCCTTGGTATCTGAAAAAGGCTATGTACTATATGTTTCCAACTATATGACATTCTGGAAAAGGCAAAACTACAGAGACAGTAAAAGATCAGTAGTTGCCAGAGATTGGGGGAAGGGATGGATGAATAGGTGGAGCAGAAAGGATTTTTAGGGTAGGGAAAATATTTTGTATAATTCTACACTGGTGGGTACATGTCATTATATATTTGTGCAAACCCGTAAAACGTAGACCACTAACAGTGAACCTTAAACTATAGACTTTGGATGCTTATGATGCATCAATATAGGTTCATCAATTGTAACAAATGTACTACTCTGATAAAGAATGCTGATAATGGGGGAGATTGTGCATATGTGGGGGCCGAGTATATATAGAAATCTCTGTAACTTTCTTTCAATTTTGCTGTAAACCTAAAACTTCTCTTTAAAAAACAATATAAAAAATAGCAAAAGTTGATCCATGGACCACATTTTGGTTAATAAGGTTTTGAAAAATCCTTGTTTTGTAATGCCACTGCCATCAAAGAGCCAAAAAAAAAAAAATGGTATGTGGCTAGAAGTGAGCAATAGGAAAATAAATTCAGGAATAGATTTGAAGTGCCTATTACCAGGTAAATGTTTTCAAAAGAATGAGTTTTCAAGAATTTGCAAATAAAAAATGTTTTTGTAAAAATGAACAATTATAACACTGAAGAAATAGTTTTTCAAACACTGTAAATTATATCTCTGTCATGCCAAAACTCAAAAATTGGAAGGTTTAGTATATTTTAGCATATTACAAGGACAGTAAAAGATAAGACTAGAGCAACTGAAACAAGACAAGCCATCCAAACATATAAATTATAAACCCTGGAGAAAACATTAACGACATGGAGAAAATTCAACACTCGAAAGAACTAAAACTCCACTGGGGACAAATGGAGTTACAAGGTTTTTCACTTAAAGGAACCTGGAACTTAAAGTGAAATCCACCATTTACTGGCTGGAGAAGTTGGAGGTTTGTGATAAAAGCTTCTAGTATGTTTGAAAAATGAAGGGGGAAATCTTAGAAAGGAAGGAGTCACAGGAGAGAAAGCTTCCAAATCTATGTATAAATTCTTCCAAATATTTGGATGCTCATAGAACTGTGAATGTGCAAGGACAAATCCAAGGTACCCAGTGAAAAGCAACAGGTTTGAAAGAATAAAGAAGTTTCAGCTGCTGACATGACAGCAGAGTTTGGAGTTAAGCCAATAAAATTGCTCACTAAAACAAAAATCAATGCTATTCAGACATTAACCAGTAGAATCCTTATCTTCAGTGTTACCTTCTCAAGCTCATGAACAACTTGTGAGGCATTGTGGATACCAATCCTTACCATGAATGATGTCACAGCCATCCCTGACTTACTGGAAATCTAAACTGCACATATGGGTCAAGGTTTGCATTCTCTCCCTTTTCTATAACTTTGAAACAGTCCTTCAAAGCAGTCCTTATAAGACTGATAATCCTGTCCAGAAACTACTCTGTTCCTTACTGTCTAGTCTTCTTCCTAGACTCGAGACCCATACTATTTAGGTCCAAGGAATTTCCTGTCATGAGAGAGCAAGACAGATAGTCCTTATATTGACTTATAAACGTTTAAATATCTAGAACTAGAAAACAATCCTTCTTTGACCTGGAAGACTAGAAACTAAGTGCTTTTGGTTTGCTCTCTTCTGGAAACTGCTTCATGCTCACCCCTACCCCAGATTGGTAAAAACAAAACCAAATATTAAAAAGCCCTGATATTATTGAAATAACTTCATATTAAGATAGTAAATCTTCATTTTGAGATAGTAAAATAAAACTCCATGAAACTAATAGTAAAATGTACTATGTCCACTGAATCATAAATTTCAGCCTATCTAAGGGCATGTTTTCCAAATAGTTCTGAGTTTCATATTATATCCAAGATTAAATATTATAAAGACTACTCTCAACCAGAAGACGAGTGTGAACCTTCAAAATTCAGTGATTTTCCCCCCAAAAGTTAGAAGGCTTATTAATTTTTGAAGTGAACAATTTTTAAATTTTTTTCAAAGTTTGTTTATTTATTTTGAAAGAGAGAGAGAGAGAGAGGAAGAGAGAGGGAAAGAGAGAGAATCCCAAGCAGAGGCTGCACTGGCAGCACAGAGCTTGACGCAGGGCTTAAACTCACAAACCGTGAGATCATGACCTAAGCTGAAAAAAGAGTAGGAGGCTTAACCGACTGAGCCACACAGGGGCCCATTTTTTTTTTAAATAAAACCAAAAAGTATCTAGAAAGTATATTTAAGAAAATAAAACATTGTCAAAGTGATGGAAAGCTAAATAAAATGTTCCTATTTTGTTTTATTGTTATATTAATGACAGAATCCTGGTAATGAACCTATTTCAACAATTCTAGTTCAAATGTCCATCCTTTATTTGCCTTCTATAAGTCTTTTAAGTATTTGCATATGCATATGGTAAGAGTATATTTGATTTTTTTTTATTTTTAGGAAGAACAATGGGGAAGTGAGAATGACTGTGTTAAAAGATCCCAGATAAGATGAGGTAAAAGAAGCAATTATATTCTAACAGGAGAATGAATGAATAACAGTGACTTGGCCAGTCAATAAGTATTTGCTGAGTGCCTAGAGGTGTCTATTAAAGCACAGGAGTGTCATTAAGAAAATTCAATAACCATAAAGAATGACACCAATCTATATACCCAACATCAATAATTTGCTACAGCTAGTATCCATACAAATCATAGAAGTCCAAAGAAACTATTATTTATTTCAAGGTGACTTTCCCCCTTTTTGCTCTGTTTAGATGTATATATTATCTTTAAATAAATAATAATAGTAGTAGTAGTAATAATAATAATAAACAATTTTAAAAGAGACACTGTGCTGCTTCCATGAAAATACTTAGAGGAATATCAATCTATACATTTAGACACAGATGACACTAACTCCATGTTTACTGACTGGCTATTTCCTTGTTGATACTGTGTAAATGTAAATATTCTGTCAGAGGACCAGATGGTTTTTATTTACGTATTTATTTTGCCACAGTTGGTCAAATAGTCAGACTGTTTTTCACTTAGGTTAAAAGTTTGAACTGCATTTGAAAAACAGTTCTAAGTTATTTCCAGAAAAATATGTTGTCTTGTGGTGGTGTCTCAGAATAATCTGTTGATCTGATGAACTTGTTTGATAATTGTGGCTTATTGTGAAGGCTTCATAACTAGAATATAGTTCATCATATGTATATCTGGCAGAGTGAAACACCTGATCGTTGAGTATCATTCCACTGTCTCAACTTCACAGAAACATCTAAACAGTAATCCATGCACTTAACTCTTTTACTTCTTGATCTTGACCAGTTTTATTCCACGAAGATGAAAAAAGACTAAAGTTTTTGTGATACACATATGCAAATTCTACTTACATTTTCTCATTTTTTAAAAAATCCCTATTTAATAAAGACTGTGAATTAGTATTTATCAAAATTTGTAGAGGGAGGTGTTAAAGTCTGCAACTACAAGGGTGGATAAATCTATTTTGTCTTTGGTTCTAACAGTTTCACTGCATACATTTGTTGTTTGCTGTGTACACATCTTTCCGATGGATTCATTCTTTCATCAATATGTAATGTTCCTCTTTGATTTTTATAATTTTCTTCACTCTGAGGTTTAATTTGGCAAATACTAATACAGCTCCTCTTATTTTATTGTTTTTATTGATATTTGCCTGGCATAGCTTTGTCATACTTTTATTTTCAATTGAATCATATCACTGAAGTGATTTTTTTGTAAGCAGCATATAGGTGGGTCACTTTTTTTTTTATTGACTACCATTCTGTATCTTTTGGTTGGTATATTAAGACCATTAAGACCATTTAGGATAAGTAATGTTATGTTTGCTATTAAGTTTTCCATTTTATTATTTATTTTCTATTTGTTTCCGTTGATTCTCATTTCTCTTTTTATTTTCCCTTATCTACATAGGGGCTACTTCAATTACTTCACAGAATTCCATAGTAATTTATATATAGTGTTTTTGAGTGTATCTCTTTGTATAGTATTTTTGGTTATTATTTTGGGTATTATAGTATACACATTTAACTTAGCTACTTTGAATGAAGTGTGGAAAACTCACTTCCACTATACCTTTTAATATTCCCAACATTCACATATCACGGTCTTGAGTAGCAGATAGTGTATTCGTTTGCAAGGTTAGCTGTAACAGGTACCACAAACTAGTTGGCTTAAGCAACATATATTAATTTTTCCCAAGTTTTAAGGCTAAAAGTCCAAGACAAGGGCCTGGGCAGAGTTGAGTCCTTCTTAGGGCTGTGAGGATAAATTTAGTCCATATCTTTTTCCTAATTTCTGGTGGTTTGTTGGAAATATTTGGCATTTATTGACTTGTAGGCATATCACCCTGACCTTTGTCTCCATGTTTACATCAGTTTCTCCAGGGTCTTCTTTTTGCTAGTTCCATTCCTTCCCACCCCTGGCCCCCTGTCTATGGCAGGGTAGGAAAGATTTAGGGAGAAAGAAGCATCTGGCCTGGGCCTCTTGCTGTGATTGAGTCCCTGCTGTTGGTTCTGCCTGGCTGCCTCAATATCCCTCAGTGAAAAAGAGAAGTCTGGAGTCTGATGAAAATAGGAAATGCTTCTCTTGGCTTCTAATTTTTAGTGGGACTTCTAAATGATCCTGCTTGATAGCGGTGTTGGGCCCTCCTGACACTGTAAGCAAAACCTGTCTGGTCAATGGGGGATATGAGCCTACCCGAACTGGCTTCTGTTAATCAGATAAAGGTCACAAAGTGTCAGGTCTGGTGGCCTTGCTCTGTTGGGTGATCATATGCAAGACCTCCTGCTGCTGTGTTGTTCCTCCAGTCCTGGGATCTCAAATCAACCCACCTTCTTCTTGCCACACTGCAGAGCTCTCCCTTGGTTGTCCCTAACATTTCTAAGGTTTACAGTTGTGATTAGCAGAGAAGAGCAGGGAAAATGAGTAGATATTATGTTTTCTGTACCAGAAGTCTTAAATAAATTTCTAAAATATTTTATTGTTTCTGGAATGTGCTAGGCTAGTCTAACTGAATTTCTTTAAATAGCTTAATAATTAGAGCCTGATAATATACTTTTAGTCCAATCATTTTCCCTACTTTGCAGGGTTGATAGGTAGGCTTAATTTTGGATTGTTCTATCATTTGTTTTTGCTTCCTTCCTTTTCACTGTTAGATAATCATTTACAATGGTCCCTGTGAATCCAAACCTCCAAGAAAGGATTCCGGGAGGACACTGTTGTTGACCAGAATCTTCAGTCACATTCAGGCCCACAGTTACCAGCACCATTAATAGACTTGCTTTTGACCATGAAAGGCAACAGTAAATAAGAAAACACATTTAGCCATCATGTTTTGGCAAAAAGCTCGTCTATTTAATTGCTTACTAGGCATGAAAATTATCCCTGGTTAAAAATATATATAAAGTGGACTCATCCATTTTGCCTTTGTGTATAGAATACAGTGATTATATTTTTTTCCTTTGAGGCTAAATTATTATACAGTCACTAGTAATGCAGGTTTAATATCAGGAAGTGCTAATTCACTCCAAAATTTATCAACTGTCTGCCTTGGAAAATTTGCTGAATTTCTCTTTGTTTCACAGCTTTGTTCCTATATTTTGTTATAGAATGCTTAGACAGATCTTAACACAATTCCTGGAGCATAGTAAGTACTCAGTAAATATTAGCTTTATTATTTGAATATCGTCATTCTCTTCCTAAGGCTCATCATTTTAGAAATGATTGTTGTGGAAATTAACATAGGGTAAGTGAGAGTGCTGTTAGTTTCTTGGAAGAACCTTTAATCCAAAATTTCCACTTCTGGTTTGTTTAGGAATTTTTGTCTTTTGTTCCTTTCTCCAAACAGGATTAAATGAGGGCCTATACTATTCCTAAAATATTTAAATAAAAGTTCAGTTTATTTGTTTCTAATTGATAAAGATTTTACCAGAAATGGTCTTTATTAACCATCATTATATCCATAGTCCAATTATATCACCCTATTAAATAAAAGTGATTCAAAACTTATTTAGTTCTTTTAGTTAGGCTATTACCTTACATATTGAGTAAAACCTATGACTATTTGTTTCCAAGCTTTATCTTCAAGTAAGTGTGTATATAAATATTGAGATGATTTTTGTTGAATAAGAAAGTGATAGGTGCTTGAAAAAGTAGGACAATAATTGTATTTTGAGAGAACTCATTTGTCCCTTTGGTCAAGTCTACAGTGTAAATCATGATATCAATTAAACAGACACTTATCAACCATCTATCAAAGCCATCCTTCTATTTGGCATGATACCAATAGTTACGGTTCCTACTTTAAGTGGTCTAGTTGATAAGTTCATTCTGAATAGCTGACAAACTAATTCTCTGGTATTAAGTGTTGCATTTTGTGGTCTGTTTCTACAAATGAGTTAAGAAGAAGTAAAATGATGTTTGCAGTGTATCTACACACTGAACGTGTAGATAAACATGGCCATTAGTTTATGGTGGAATCTTAAGTACCAACACAAGGGGAGAAACATGCTGTCTGGCACTTGACAAACTGATTATAAGATAAATGTATGACAAAGGAGAGGATTGTTGCAAGAAATTTCAATGTTAATCTGTGAAGAAAAAAATACATAATAAATGCTCCTCATTTAAGACATGTTAGAGAGTGAGACACATAAACTTTTGATGCTGCAAACTGATAAGTGCTTAAATGACTTAGGATGTTTTCTATGTTCTGTGACCAACAACTTACCTAATGGCACTCTGAGTATAGTTACATGACATATGAAAACCTAAAACAAAGGAAAAAATGAAGCCGAGAAAGTAACACAGAATTGTGTAGAATCTAAATTTTTTGTGTTATTTGGATAACCCTATTAAATTTGAACTTAGGGCCTCCAAGGGCTATGAGTACACTATGAACATTCTCCCAGCAGCCATATTTTAGTTTCATAAATGAGTCATCAGGTTACTTAGTAATTTTTTAAAGATAAATGGCAAATGTGAGAAATAAATAGTATAGGCAAACATGTATAGTTTCAATGCCTTATGGACAATTCATACAATTTTCCAATATATGCTAAAAGCCTAATAGAGGTACATAAGGACTTGATGATCAGTCATATATTAAGAAGTTGCTTTTCTTTTTAATCAAATATAACTGTATGTTTAGAAATAAGGATGCATAGGTATATTGTCTTTTTATCATTTTTATCCATGATAAATCATCTCTATAATAATTTCTACAATATTGCTGACTCTTGAACAATACAAGGGTTGTATTGTAACAATACAACAATACAAGGGTTGCATGCTGACCGCCATGCAATCAAAAATCCATGTATAATTTTTGATTCTCCCAAAACTTAACTACTAGTAGCCTATTATTGACCAGAAAGAAGCCTTACCAATTACATAAACAGTCAATTAACACATAAATTGTACGTTATATGAACTACATAATGCATTCTTACAACATAGTAAGACAAGGAAGAAAAAATTCTGAGAAAATCATAACAGAAAATACATTTACAATACTGTACTATATTTATTCATCCACATATAAGTGGACCCATGCAGTTCAAACCCACGTTGTTCAAGGGTCAACTGTATTTACTTCCATTGAAGCAGACTATCCTCTAATTCTTATGCTACCAAAAGTCACAACCTAATCAAAAGCTTTTTCTCTGAGTCCATCATTATCAAGTGTAAAAATGATCATTGAGGTTTCAGGTCATTCAGGTTTCATTAGAAACTCTTTGGTTATGCCAGATTTTAGATGACTAATTCAGTTTTATCTGCACTTCCCCATGAGCCTAGGGCATGTCTGGGGACACCAAAACAAAGCCAAAATTGGTATTAGAGTTCTAGCATGCAAATGCAAATACAGAAGTCAGTAGTGCAATTACCCAACTATATCTGAACACAGTAAATACAGATGATTGGTGGGAAATCATGTTTTGCAAAAAGTATCAAAAAATGGTAAAAGGAAGTAAAAAGGCCGTATCTTTCATTTAGCCAAAAGATGAGGGTAGGGCCCCCAAAATAAGTAGAAATTAGAGATCAAAAGTCGAGCAAATACTGGAATGGAGCAAAGCAGGAATGAGGGAAGATGACCAACAATATTTTCTTATAAAGCTAAGTCATCCTGAACTACCTGTTAATAGAGGCTGGTAATGAGGTGTTTTATATAGATTAGCATGTATCAAAGGCACATATCAAGGGAATTACTACTAAGATGTCACAGGCTCTGGGTCTTGAGCTCTCTCTTGTCCAGCAAGAGAATGAGATGCAGGATTGAGAATGCGAGAGAGGCTAATGTCTGGGAGGAGACAAGAGCCCCGAGTAAGGGTCCTTACTTCATTTTTATTAGGATCAGAAGGCTTACAAGCGTGATGGGCATGCACAGACAATGAAATCATGAACATAACTAATGGGCATGGGGAAAAGGGGGTTTTGGAGATATGTGGTGTTAGGGGTTTCAGTCAATACAAAATTCTGGAGCTGGATAGAAGGTTGTTTACAGCAAACATGAGACTCCACCTCTGTTTACCTGAACTGGTCTAGAGGACAAGAAAGACAGAGCATGCTACCTCAGGGTACCTGACACCTTTCTTTTGCTAATTAGCTCCACTCTGGGCAACTTCACTCTGCTGCAGTCTAAAGTTCTGTTTTCCTGTTTACTTATTTTGGTCCTTCTCTCCTGTGAAAGCAGCTTTCTGCTATTGTACTAAGTTGGGGGGCACTTCCGCCTGAATAGCTTATCTTGTTTACCTCATCTTGGATGTTTTCATCCTGAGATTCTCTATTCCTATATCCCTGTCCTATACTGGGGGCCTTTGCCCCATTTACCTAACCCAATGTTGGAGATTTTCGTCCTAAGATTCCCTATTCCTATACCTTTGTCCTATAATGGAGGCCTTTGCCCCGTTTACCTAATCTTATTTACCAAATCTAGTTTACCCAAACTTGGGTGTGTACACCCTATGGCTTTCTAATTCTTTATGCCTTGTTAACCCATCTGTGCAAGCTCAGGGAATTCCTAAGCTTATTCCCCACACTAAGACAATCAAACATTATGTACATTATGTACAAATATGTCAATACATAAACCCTAAAAAACTTTGAGATCAAGTTCAGTCTGGCAAGACTAATATAACAAAATGCCTTGATGGGAGTTTGGTTGTCTCAGTTTTGGTACAATTCTCAAGATAACAGTTCCAACTACTTACACTACAAAATGTGAAGATGAAGTCCGGTTATAAAATGTTTAATTTTTTTTTTTTTTTTTTTTTTGTCCAATAACACTGCCTGGAGGAGAAAGACCAGAAAAGAAAGAATTTAGAATTATACATTGGGATATAGAGGGATCAAGAAGAAATGTATTTAAAGAACACAATGACTCTGAACTCATATTTTTCAATAATAATACAATATAAATGGACTAAATGCTCCAATCAAAAGACATAGGGTATCAGAATGGATAAAAAAACAAAATCCATTTATTTGTTGTCTACAAGAGACTCATTTTAGACCTGAGGACACCTTCAGATTGAAAGCGAAGGGATGGAGAAATATCTATCATGCTACTGGAAGTCAAAAGAAAGCTGCAGTAGCCATACTTATATCAGACAAACTGGACTTAAAGTTAAGGCAGTAACAAGAGACGAAGAAGGGCATTATATAATAATTATAGGGTCTATCCATCAGGAAGAGCTAACAATTATAAATATTTATGCACCGAATTTGATAGCACCCAGATATATAAAACAATTAATCACAAACATAAGCAATCTTATTGATAAGAATGTGCTAGTTGCAGGGAACTTTAATACTCCACTTACAGCAATGGATAGATCAACTAGACAGAAAATCACTAAAGAAACAATGGCCCTGAACGACACACTGCACCAGATGGACTTGATAGAAATATTTAGAACTCTACATCCCAAAGCTATAGAATTCACTTTCTTCTCAAGTGCACATGGTACATTCTCCAAGACAGATCACATATTGGGTCACAAAGCAGCCCTCAATAAATAGAAAATAATTGAGATCACACCATGCACACCTTCAGGTCACAATGCTATGAAACTTGAAATCAACCAGAGGAAAAAGTCTGGAAAACCTCCAAAAGCATGGAGGTCAAAGAACACCCTACTTAAGAATGAATGGGTCAATCAGGCAATTAGAGAAGAAATTTAAAAATATGGAAAAAAATGAAAATGAAAATATAACAATCCAAACTCTTTGGGATGCAGCAAGGCCGTCCTAAGAGGAAAATACATTGCAATTCAGGCCTATCTCAAGAAACTAGAAAATTCCCAAATACAAATTTTAACAGCGCACCTAAAGGAACTAGAAGTAGAGCAGCAAGGACACCACAAACGCAGCAGAAGAGAAATATTAAAGATCAGGGCAGAAATATACAATATAGAATCCACAAAAACAGTTGAACAGATCAATGAAACCAAGAGTTAGGGTTTTTTTTTTTTGAAAAAATAAGCAAACTTGATAAACATCTAGCCAGGTTTCTCAAAAAGAAAAGAGGGAGCACCCAAATAGACAAAACCACAAATGAAAATGGATTTATAACAATCAATCCCTCAGAAATACAAGCAATTATCAGGGAATATAATGAAAAATTATATGCCAGCAAACTGGACAACCTAGAAGAAAAGGACAAATTCCTAAACACCCACACACTACCAAAACTCAAACGGGAAGAGGAAGAAAATCTGAACAGATCCTAGTGAAGAAATTGAATCAGTTATCAAAAATCTCCCAACAAATAAGAGCCCTAGACCAGACGGCTTCCCTGGGGAATTCTATCAGACATTTAAAACAGAGTTAATACCCATTCTTCTCAAGCTGTTCCAAAAAATAGAAATGGAAGGAAAACTTCAAGACTCATTCTATGAAGCCAGCATCACTTTGATTTCCAAACCAGACAGAGACCCAGCAAAAAAAGAGAACTACAGGCCAATATCCCTGGCAAATATGGGTGCAAAAATCCTCAACAAGATACTAGCAATTCAAATTCAACAGCATATAAAAAGAATTATCCACCATGATCAAGGGGGATTCATTCCTGGGTTGCAAGGCTGGTTGAATACTCACAAATCAATCAATGTGATACATCACATTAACAAAAGAAAAGATAAAAACAATATGATCCTGTTGATAGATGCAGAAAAAGCATTTGACAAAATACAGCATCCTTTCTTAATAAAAACCCTCAAGAAAGTCGGGATAGAAGGAATTTACTTAAACATCATAAAAATCATTTACGAAAAGCCCACAGCTAATATCATCCTCAATGGGGAAAAACTGAGAGATTTCCCCTGAGATCAGGAACATGACAGGGATGTCCACTCTCACTACTGTTGTTTAACATAGTGCTGGAAGTCCTAGCATCAGCAATCAGACAACAAAGGAAAGAAAAGGCATCAGACTTGGCAAAGATGAAGCCAAACTTTCACTTTTCACAGATGACATGATACTCTACATGGAAAACCCGACTCCACCAAAAGTCTGCTATAACTGATCCATGAATTCAGCAAAGTCCAGGGTACAAAATCAATGTACAGAAATCGGTTGGATTTTTATACACCAATTATGAAGCAACAGAAAGAGAAATCAAGAAACTGATCCCATTCACAATTGCACCAAAACCCATAAAATACCTAGGAGTAAACCTAACCAAAGATGTAAAAGATCTGTATGATGAAAACTATAGAAAACTTATGACGGAAATTGAAGAAGACACAAAGAAATGGAAAAACATTCCATGCTCATGGATCGGAAAAATAAACATTGTTAAAATGTCATTACTGTCCAAAGCAATCTACACATTCAATGCAATCCCAATCAAAACTGCACCAGCATTCTTCTCAAAGCTAGAACAAACAATCCTAAAATTTGTATGGAACTGCAAAAGGCCCTGACTAGCCAAAGTAATATTGAAGAATAAAACCAAAATGGGAGGCATCACAATCCCAGACTTTAGACTCTACTACAAGGCTGTAATCATCAAGACAGTATGGTATTGGTACAAAATCAGACACATAGACCAATGGAACAGAATAGAGAACCCAGAATTGGACCCACAAATGTATGGCCAATTAATCTTTGACAAAGCAGGAAAGAGTATCCAATGGAAAAAAGACAGCCTCTTTAACAGATGGTGTTGGGAGAACTGGACAGCAACATGCAGAAGAATGAAACCAGACCACTTTCTTACACCATACACAAAAATAAACTCAAAATGGATGAAGGACATGAATGTGAGACAGGAAACCATCAAAACCCTAGAGAAGAAAGCAGGAAACAACCTCCTTGACCTCAGCCACAGCAATTTCTTACTCGACACATCTCCAAAGACAAGGGAATCAAAAGCAAAAATGAACTATTGGGACCTCATCAAGACAAAAAACTTCTTCATGGGAAAGGAAACAATCAACAAACAACAAACAACAAACAATCAACACTCTTACCTCACGCCGGTAAGAGTGACTAAAGTGAACAAATCAGGAGACTATAGGTACTGGCCAAGATGTGGAGAAATGGGCACCCTCTTACACTGTTGGTGGGAATGCAAACTGGTACAGCCCCTCTGGAAAACAGTGTGGATGTTCCTCAAAAAATTAACAATAGAACTCCCTTATGACCCAGGCATAGCACTGCTAGCGATGACCTAAGTGTTACAGGAGTGCTGATGCATAGGGGCACACGTACCCCAATGTTCACAGCAGCACTTTCAACAATCGCCAAATCATGGAAAGAGCCTAAATGTCCATCAACTGACAAATGGATCAGGAAGATGTGGTTTGGATATACAATGGAATACTACATGGCAATGAGAAAGAATGAAATCTGGCCATTTGTAGCATCGTGGATGGAACTCGAGGGTATTATGCTAAGTGAAATAAGTCAGGCAGAGAAAGACAGATACCATGTTTTCACTCATATGTGGATCAGGAGAAACTTAACAGAAGACCATGGAGGAGGGGAAGGGGAAAAAATAGTTACGGAGAGGGAGGGAGGCAAACCATAAGAGATTTTTTAAATACTGAGAACAAACTGAGGGTTGATAGGGGGTGGAGGAGGGGGGAAAATGGGTGATGGGCATGGAGGAGAGCATTGTTCAGATGAGCACTAGGTGTTATATGGAAACCAACTTGGGAATAAAGTATAATAAAAAAAAGAACAAATATATTTTCACACATCAGAAAAGGTTCAGTTTGGACATCTCTGATGATTAGGTAGAGGCTTGTCTTCCAAGCATCCAGGTAAGGAGCTATGCAAGAGAAAACGTCAGCTTAAACATGTGCCAAGCCAGAAGCATACATGTGGTGGTCTGCCATGAGATTACTAGTCAGCCTCTGCTTTGCAGGAGCCAGAGAAAGAAAAGAGAGAAATGGAAACTTAAGGTAGGGGTAGAGGAAGGCTAGTATGACATATTCCTTTCCCACTGCTGGCATCTAGCTAGAAACATGGCTGAGCTAAGCAGAGATAAAGTTGTGTAGCGGTTGCTCTAAGTGTTACAATATGAATCTTAACTAATCGCAATCTACTTCAGGTAAAATATAGAAACTTTTCTCTAATATAAGTATTTTTCCTCCTTCCTTAGTACTATTATTATTGTATGTATGATATATATGTACATATTCACACACATATGTATGGATACATATGTATATTTATATGTATAAGATCTTTGTTTTTCTCTCTGTTATACAACTGGATAATCCCTATTGATCTATCTTTATTGATTTTTCTAACCATCTTAAGTCTAATTGTGAGTCCATTTAATGATTTCTTTATACTCTTATGAAGTTTTATTTCCATAAAAAAACTTTATTTGGTAGAATAGTTTTAATGTCACAGAAAACCTGAGCAGCAAGTACAGAAGGTTCTCATATACCACCAGCTCCCACACATGCACAACCTCTCCCATACTCTGGCCTCAGGGCAGCACATGTGTTACAAATGATGAAACTACAATGCCACAGGATAATCATTAAAAGTCTACAGTTTACGTTGGGATTCATGTTGGTGTTGAATAGTCCTAGTTAATAAATGTGGATGACATGTATCCCTCATTGTAGTTTCAAACATAATAGTTTCACTTCCCTAAAAATGATCTGTGCTCTGCTTCTCATTTCTCCATCCTCTCTAACACCTGGCATCCACTGACTTTCTTTTACTGTCTCCAAAGTATTGCCTTTCCCATAATGTTGTAAGTTAGATCATACAGTATGTAGCCTTTTCAGATTGGCTTCTTTCACTTAATAGTATTCATTTGAGTTTGCTTTATGTCTTTTCACAGCATGATAGCTCATTTCCTCCTTGTGCTAAATAATATTCCATTGTATGAATGTACCACAGTTCATTTACCTACACTCCTACTGAAGGGTATCTTGGTTGCTTCCAAGTTTTGGCAATTATAAATAAAGCTGTTATAAACATCCATATGCTTATGTGTGGACATAAGTTTTCAATTCATTTGGGTGAATAACGAGAAGAATGATTGCTGGATCATATGGTAGTGGTATGTGTTTAGTTTTGTATGAAACCATCAAACTGTCTTCCAAAGTGGCTGTACCATTTTGCATTCCCTCCAGAAATGAATGAGAGCTCCTGTTGCTCCACATCCTTGTCATCTAGTGAAATTTTAATTTTGTTTATTATATTTTCAACTCTAAATTTCCCATTTGATTCCCTCTTATAGTTCATATTTATTAAGATTATTATTTTGGGGCACCTGGGTGGCTAAGTGTGTTGAGTGTCCAACTCTTGGTTTCAGCTTGGTCATGATTTCACAGTTCGTGAGTTCAAGCTCCACATCAGGCTCTGTGCTGACAGCACAGAGACTGCTTGGAATTCGATATCCCTCTCTCTCTGTCCCTACCCTGCTCACTCTCTTTCTCTCTTTCAAAAATAAAAAAATAAAAAAAAAAGATTCTTGTTTTTGAGACATTGCTCTTATATTGTCCTAGAATTCTTAAAACCTTTTTCATAATAGCTACATTGGAGTATGTGTCTGCTAAACTAACATCTGGGTCTACTGAGAATCAGTTTCTATTGCCTGCTTTTTTTTGTTTTTTCATTTGAGTATAGGTCTCCGTTTCCTTTTTCTTCCCATGTTTCTACATTTTGTGTTGAAAAATGAAAAATCTAGATATGTTTTAACAATTCTTGACTTTTGTTTCTTCTGAAGGTTTTAGCTTGTCTGAATTAAAATTATTAAGTATGTCTTCCTCATGGTGTATAATCACTGAGGTATTATTCATGTTTTATCATTTTTGTTTTAGTTTCTAGTGGTTGCTCTTGTGTCCACAGAGACAAGTAATCTGCCAATTATTTGAACTGATCTTGTCAAAAATTTCGAGACTCTAAGGCTTTGACCCCTATGTCACTGGATTTGTGTGTGGGTTTGTGAGCACACTTAACGTTCAAATATCCACTTTACTGTTCAATTTCTGTGGACATGTCACTGATCTGCTCTGTACATGTACATTATTTATTAGTCCACTATGGATATGTGGAGAATTTATCTATCTTCTGCGTTGCTCTCTCACATATTGAATACCTCCCCCCAGAAGTTTCTGGCTGCTCTCCCACTCCCATAACCAGTTCCATAAAATCAAGAGAGCACAACAGTGGATTTTTCCTATTTGTTTTCTACTGAGTTTGCCACTTTCACCAGCAAACCACCCAGCCTGAGGTTTCACCCTTTGCCTCAAATCAAATCTATTAACTCTGGTAGCAGATTGCTAAACTAATGGCCAGCCCTGTCCTGAGAACAATACAGACCGGGAAAGAATGGAAGACACTTCAGGCAAAAAGACTTCAGTGTCCTGCTATTCATAGTAGCTTTTCATGATAAAAGATTATAAGTTTTGTGTTTTTTTGTTTTTGTTTTTGTTTTGCTTTTAGATAATTTTCAGAGGACTGAAATTGTTTCTAACCATTTTGCCCAGATTTATATTTTGGGGGGCGGGGAGGGGAAATGCTGATCTTTTCAGGCAGGTAAGTCTAATAGTTTTGCAAGGTTTGCTTAACATTAGAAAATCAGTTCTTTTTCTACATTAACAGTCTCAAGTAAAAACAATAAATATGACTCTGTAGACAGATGGAAATTTAATATAGATAACATTTAATATATGTTCATTAATTTAAAATCTTAATACTAGAATGAACCAGGAACTTCCTGGAACTATACCAACTGGTTGTGAAAAAAATAACACTAGCGAAAATTATACTTATTTTGAAACACAGAACATTCATTATAAAGGCAAGAAAAAATAGTGCTAGCTCTCACAATTTCTATTCAACATTTCTCTAAATGCTAACCAGTGAACCAACAACAAAAACATTAGTTAAGTAAGGAATAAAACTGTCATTACTTAAAAACGGCTTGATAGTATGTGAAGAAAACCTTAAGAATTTATAGGTACATATGAATTGATAGCTGAATTCAGAAATGTCAAAAAAAATTAGAAGCTCAGGAAAAAATACAGAGAAAAATAATCATTAAATTTACATGAAAAATTACAAAAAATATCCATTCAAAAATAGAGAAGGAACATCTCATAGCACATTTTGTGAGTTCAACATTTCAAATATACTACAGACCACAGAGACCAATTTTGTGTCTGTGAAGAGAACTGCAATTGTTTAACAAAATATTAACAAAATAATTCTAGGAACACACAAGAAAGATTGCAGCTTGACAAAGTGGGGTTTATCTTGAGAATACAAAGATGGTTGCTATTTAAAAGACAATCAATATGCTTCACAATACGAACAGAAAACAGGACAAAATCCAATGGTCATTTCAAAAACTACAGAAAAACATTTGATAAAATTTAACACCCATTTAAGATAAAAGCTGATAAAGGTAACCTGCAAAAATCCTACAGGTACCCTCACTTTTAAAAATGGTAAAATATTGAATGCTTGACCTCTTAACTGACAATGAGGTAAGGATGCTTGTTCTCACCACACCTGTTTGCTATCATATGGGGGTAGTGGGGAGGGAGGAGAACACAGTTCTTACAAGATGGAAAAAAAAAGAAGAAAAGAAAAGAAGAGCCATACACTTGGGAAATGAAGACATAAAATGGCTTCCGTTTTCAGCAGACACGAATGTACACATAGGAAATTCAAAGCAGTCTACAAAAAAATTACAACATCTAATAAGTGAATTTAGCAAGTTAATGAAGACAAGTTTAAATTATGAAAACTACTGTCTGTGCATACACTAGAAACAATTTTAAAATGAAGCATTTATAAAAGTGTTGAAAACATAAATACCTAGGAATAATTTTGACTAAAGACAAACAAGAGTTCTGCTCTGTAACCACAGGACACTGCTTTCAGAAATTAAAGGACACATACATAATGTTTATAGATCAGCAGGCACAATATTGTTAAGATGTCAGTTTTCTCCAAATAGATTTCTATATTCAATATAATAAAAATAAAATTTCTAACATGCTATTTTGGAGAAGTTGATTCTAAATATATACAAAACTTCAAACAACTTGGAATAGTCAAGGTCATTGAACAGCAGCAAAAACAAAATCAAAGTGCCTACACTACTTGATTTCAAGAAATAACACAGACACAGTCAAAATCGTAAAAAGATAGGACTTCATATCAATGAAACAGAATAAGTGAGTTCAGGAAAGGATCCATGCATATGCAGATATTTGTATCAAAAAAAAAAAAGGACCATCAAACTGTACCTCACTTGTCATTTAAGATCAGATATTCTTTGTTGTAGAGATTTTTTTTTATTTTTTTAAACTTTATTGTTGTAGAGATTTTTCCTGTGTATTTTAAGATGTTCACCTGGCCTCTATCAAAGTAGATGCCTATAACATCCTCTCCCCAGGTATAACAACCCCAAAAGTCTCCAGATATTGCCAAATGTCTCCAGGGAGGAAAATCATCCCCACTGAGAACCACTCCTTACAAAGAAACTAATATGAAATGGACTTATATGTAAACATTAAGTCTAAAACATAAAACTTTAGAGAAACATTTAGGAGAATACCTTCATGATAGAATAGACAAAGACTCTTTACACAGGAACCACAGAGTTTGAACAATACATGAGAATATAATTAACTGAATTTTATCAACATTAGAAACTTTTACTCTCCACAATTTATTTTCAACATTTCACTGACTGTTCAACAAATACCACATGGCAAAGAAAAAAACTAAAAGAACTAATTATCTCAGCAAGTTTTGTTCATTACTGTGTCTGTGAATTTGCCTATATATTATGTAGATATATTTGTATACATATATATAATCACACACACACACACACACACAAGGAGCCAAGAATAGCTTTATCTTTAAAAGGAATAAATTTATAGAACCTATACTCTCAGATATCAAGGCCTATTAAATAATTAAAACAAACTGGTAATGGCACAAGAACAGACCAAAGGAACAGTGGAACAGAATAAAACCTACACATGTATAGTAACATTATGACAAATAAATGATATGAATATGAAGATTCAAGAAGCAAAGTAAATCCTAAATGAGATAAGTGTCTAGGTAATGATACACAAATTGAAAGAAAGCTTAAAGGTTATATTAATATTAGATTAACAGACTTCAAAGAAAAAATAAAGGGATATTACTAAGGATAAAGTGAGGCATTAATTACATAATGACAAAAAGGATAAATTCCCCCAGAAGATATAACAATGTAAATTTTTATGTACCTAAAAACAGAACATCAAAATCATAATGTAAAAACTGGTAGAACTAATAGAAGACAAAGACTAACCCATAATTATTGCTGAATATTTCAATGCTTCTTTGAACTCTATTTCAATGAAATAAGCTTCTACTTAGAAAATTACAAAAAGAAGAGAGAATTTGATCTGGAGCATATAAAAGGGAAAAAAGTAAATGCAGAAATTAATAAAATTGAAAAGACAAAAAGCTATGTATAAAAGTCAATGAAACAAAAACTATTTCTTTGAAAAGATCCATGACTTCATAAATCCCTAACCTGACTCACCAAGGAAAAAAGATAACAGAAACACATTCATTACCAATATCAGGAGAGAAAAGTGGGAGATCGAGACATTAAAAGGATAATAAGTAAGTACTATACATCAATTGATACCAATAAATTCAACCGCAGCCCATTTTTTTCATTTTTTATATCTTATACAAAAATAACTCAAAATAGATCATAGATCTTGTATATGTATATTGATAAAACTTGTAGAAGAAAACATAGAAGGATATATTTGATCTTGGCTTAGGCAAAGTTTTTATAGATACTTTATATATATGTATGTATGATCCACAAAAGAAAAAAAGTGATAAATTAGTCTTCATCAAAATAAAGATCTCTTCTCTTTGAAAAAAAATTTTAAGAGGATTAAAAAACAAGCTACAGATTTGGAGAAAGTATTTGTAAAATACACAACTAAGTAAGGATTTGTATCCAGAATACATGAGGAACTCTCACAATTCTGTAATAAGAACAAAAAAAACGCCAATTTTTTAAAATGGCAAAAGATATGCACACACTTCACACACACACACACAAAGAAGATATATGGATGGTAAATAAGCACAAGAAAAGATGTTCAACATCATTAATCATTAGGAAAATGAAAATTAAAATCAGACATGTCACCACTCACTTATTAGAATGGCTAACCACACCTACACAAAACAGCAAAGACAGTTCCAAGTGCTAGAAAGGATATGCAGTGACTGAAGCACTCTACATTGATGGTAGCAATGTAAACTGGTGTAGCCACTCTAGAAAACTTCTCAACAGCTCCTTATAAAGTTAAACATGTACTTAATATATGACCCAGGAATCCTACTGCTGAGTATGCATTCCACAGAAAAGAAAACTTATGTTCACACAAAAACCTATACACAGAAATTTTAACAGCTTTATTCATAACTGCCAACAAATTGCATATGAGCCAAATATCCTTCACCTTAAGAGAAAGGAATATAAATGTAGTTACCTTAAATTAAGATTTTTTTTTTCTTCATCAGAAGACATCATGTAAAGATAGTGAAAAGACAAACTTAGAATTCTTTATCATATATAAAACTGTGTTCCAGTCAATTAATAATCAAACATATATTAAACCCACAGTGAGACAATCCAACAAATATCACATCCAATAAATTAGCAATAACTGAAAAATTAGATATTACCGATTTCTGGCAGGAAACTGAAACAACAGCAACCTTCCTCTGCAGGTTCAAGTGTATATACATAAAACATTTTAGAAATAATTTTGGCAATTCATAACAAAGCTGAGTATGTGTGTGTTCTGTAGGTCAGCAATTCTGCTACTAGATATACACATTAAAGAAGTGTTTGCACTGTGCATCATCATGTGACATATAAGAATGTTTGTAAGCAACATCATTCATTAAATAGCAAAACAAAGAGAAAAATGGGGAATAACTCAAATGTCCATTAACAATTGATAAATAAGTTATGGTGTGTTCTTGCCATGGTATATTAAACAACAGTGAAATTGAATTAATGACAGCTGTACGTATGTATATGTGTGGTCCTAGAAACATAATATAGAGGGGTGCCTAGGTGGTGACTCTGTTGGTTAAGCATCTGACTCTTGACTTTGGTTCAGGTCATGGTCTCATGGCTCGTGAGGTTGAGCCCTGCATCAGGCTCTGTGCTACAGCGGGAAGCATGCGTGGGATTCTCTCTCTCCTTCTCTCTGTCTCTCCCTTGCTCGTGTTCGCTCGCTTTCCCTCTCTCTCTCTCTCTCTCTCTCTCTCTCTCTCTCTCTCTTTCTCAAAATAAACAAACAAAACGTAATATCTAAAGGAAAAATAAAGCCACTAAAGAGTATATGGTGTAAGACTTCACTTCTATACATTAGCACAGATAAAGTGAATAACTTGCTTTTTGGGAGATGTAGACAGGTGTTGATTACAGCCAAAAGCAAAAGAATGATTTACACATTCAGTAGAATGGTTGCCTCTGGGTAAACTTCTGAATAAGGTTAATATTCTATATCTCTGCATGGGTTATAAATATACAGATGGCATTTCATTATTTTTATACTCTCTGTATAAGTTTTTATCCTTTCTTTTCATGTGTTTTTTTCCCTTCCATTCTCTTTGTCTCTCTCCTCTCCTTTCCATTCTCCGTTTTTTTTTTTTTTTGTTTTTTTTTTAAGATAAATGATCTAATCTGTCCTTCACGTTTCTGGCTAGGGAGACTGGATGGATGTGAGTCTTCATTTCCAAATGAGTTAGAGAATACCTGAAAAAGAGCAGATTGGTGAGGAATATAACTATCTCAGGGAAAGCCAAGGGAATTTGAGCAGCTTATGTAACATCCAGATAGAAATGATATCTAGGAAAGTTGTATAGAATGTCTGAAAATAAAGACAAGGCTAGGCACTATTAGCAAAATGTGATATTTAAAACTCAGAGTGGCCAGTGTTTTTCAGAAAAAGCAGGTGGCATAAGAAGAGTCATTACAGAGAATGAAGCCCTGTGAAGTACTAACATTTGGAGGGTGGATATAAGAAAATAAACTGATAAAGAAGACTGCGTATATATTTGTCATCAAAGAAATAGTGTCAATAGAAATCAACCAAGGAAATGGTTTTTCACCATGAGGGGACTATCAACAATGCCAACTGATACCAGGATTAGTAAATGAAGAATAGAAATAGGATTATGGAGTTGTGTAATCAGCAACTCAAACAAGCTACATTTTCTAAGCATTGTTTTTCCAGTGTCAGTCTGGAAGATGGGGATGTAGAAGAGTGAACAGAATATTAACAGTTGTTGACTCATTCAATAAATATTTATTAAACAACAATAACTACTGAATACTTACTAAAATCCAGGTAATTAAAAACTCTTCATCATTTGTTTTGTTTTCTTTTCTAATAAAGTGTCAAGAATTGCTGAAGGATAAGAGGACAGAAAATTATAGAGTAATATTTACCCAGGGTGCTCAGACAAAGCCTCCCAGAGAACATGCCATCTACAGAGACCTCAACAGCACAGGTCCTAAGAATATCTAGGGAAAGAACATCCCAGGAAATTAAATAGCAAGTTCAAAGATATTGGGTTGAGAGTTCATTAGATTAGCTTGGCACATTAAAGGTATCAAGAGAAGGTAAGCATTGCTGACTGCAGTGAGCCTCAGGGAGAGGTAGGAGATCATGTCAGAGAAGAAGCAAAGCAGGAAGCCAGAGAAGGTAGTGGGACATCTGGATTTGAAACGAGCCAGTTAAGCTCTAGAAAACCCATATATGTGGTCCACGGGGTACTATGTCTTTGCTTAGAAAAGAGTGTCTCCATTCTGCAAAACATTGATAGAAATTGGGAAGCTCTGATTCTCAGCAGAGGGTACATTTATAGGTCAAAAGAGCTCCCACTTTGGCCTTGAGGGATATGTCAGTTCATGACAGAATTTAACTTCTGGGCATAGATTCCTGTAGATCATCAGCCTGGTCTTCCTTAGAAGACAATTAAGAATTTCTGACTCTTAAATACAGAGAACAAACTGTGGGTTGCTGGAGGGGTGTTGAATGGGAGATGGGCTAAACGGGTGATGGACATTAGGGAGGCTCACTTGTTGGGATGAACACTGGGTATTATACGTAAGGGATGATTCTACTCCTGAAATCATTATTACACTATATGTTAATTAACTTGGATTTAAATAAAATTAAAAAATTAAAAAAAGATTTTCTGAATAAGCAAAACAGCATATTTTTAGATAAGATTACAGAAATATATAATTTACTATTTCTACTAATAATATTGCTATTACTACTATTATAAATAATAGAAATAACAATAATCTCATTGGTTTCTTATGAAAGAAACAGCTATTAATTCTCTGCAACAAAGGCACATATACCCTCAAAAATTCACCCACATGTTATGAGGTAATATGCTAGGAAAGATGGACTAATTGGTGTTGCATATTCATTAGTATAAGAATTCAACCCCCCAGGGCCAGGCCTCACCAAGACCTGACCCCAGTATCTCGTAGGCAAGTTAAGAATGTACTGTTAATCTAATACTAAGTTCAAAAAGCTGTAACTAAGGCTAAGATTAACAAAAGATTTTATTTCAATTTTGTAAGGTAGACACACACACACAACTAAATATTAAAAACAAAAAAAATTTGGAAAGGATCGCAAAAATGTTTTATAATCACTAAAATCATCCCTTACTATTTGTGTCCACTATTTTCAGTTGTCAGTCGGTTGTGCTGACTTGATTTACAAGTGGATAGCAAATGAAAATGACTATATCTAAATAATAACATAAGCCCCATCTGTGACAATAAAGCCCACCACCAGCTTTTCTGGTTTTTAGCACTTGCACTATCTAATATATAAAGAACAAAGGGTTTACTTTCACTCATTATGCACATATCTAGAGGTACTTTCCATACCTCTTTCTTTCCTCTCCTTAAATTTTAATCATTCAAACTTACACAAAACTTCCAGTTTCTCTCTCACTACAATATTTTATTAAAAAGTTAGTGCCAAAGAGGTCAAATACATTTCCCCCCACACACTTTTATCCTTCCTTCAGGATTTGTATGTCATTTTCTTTACATATATATTCATGGCAAACTGAGGCACAGGGATTTACACTCCATTTCTCAAGGACAAGTCAGAGGTATAATTCTGTCTCTGAGCTTTTCAAAAAGCATGAGAAAAATGCCCCCATTTCCTCCAAATCAGTTCCTCTTGTCCGCATACACTGTAATGAACAGAGGTGGAAAACACTGAAGTTTTCAGTCTCATGTTACTGATAGCACAGAGTGATATAAGCTGTGTTAACTAGGAAACAAAGGGTCGGCTGGATGTCTGAGAGCTACCACAAGGGCTAATGGCCTGGACCATCACACCTTTAAAAATACCAGGTTGGCAATTATTTTGTTCAAGTGTTTGCCATATTAACGACAGAATTTAAATAAATAGGTAGGTAGATAGGTAGACAGATAATCTACTTCACAACTTCCTCCCAATGAATTTATTACATTAAAGAAGTGTCTCATAAAAAAGGAGACTTATTTCCTCTAGGTTTTCACCCATTTTGCAGACTGAAAATACAAATGGACTCTTTTCTGTTTCACAGTTTAAATTAAAGCACTTAGAAAAGTAGACCTATTTCAGTGAGCCTAAAGATATAAAAAATGTTTGTTTAAAATGCCGATTCCCTAGGGGTGCCTGGGTGGCTCAGTAGGTTAAGTGTCAGACTCTTGATTTCGGCTCAGGTCATGATCTCATGGCTCGTGAATTTGAGCCCCTTATCAGGCTTTGCATTGACAGCGCAGAGCCAGCTTGGGATTCTCTTGTTTCCTATATCCCTCTGTCTCTCTGCCTCTACCCCACTCATGAGCTTGCTCTCTCTCTCTCTCTCTCAAACATTAATTAATTAATTAATTAATTAATTAAAATACTGATACCCTAAATAAAAGGAGAAACAAATTTCTTGAGTAAAAGAATTTAATATAATGAAAAGATCTATTATTAACAAATGAATATATTGATTTAACTCACTTTTGATCACAGTAAAAGTTTTTGCTTTTTTTGGACAATTTGAGACTGACAACATGTCAAAATTATTTTAAAATACATTGTAAATGTTTGAGAAAAATGACAACAGATATTTGCAAAAGAAGAAAAGAAGCTTTTTTTATTAAAGCAGAATCTGTGACAAAGATACTGTAAATAAAGAGTATATTATACGTATGTCATTTTGCAAACTGAACAAATGAATCAAAATATTGAGTCTAAATGAATGAATTAAAATATTGAAATAACCCCAAGGATATCAGCAAAAAGAATATAATACAAGAATACTCCTACCATGGTCAATTTTAAGGTCCCAATGTCATGATAATCAGCATGCAAAATCTCTGAAAATCAAATAACTGGTATCTGTAGCACACCACTGACAAGGTGTTATTTTAAGTCAGAAAATGATAATTTGCTTAATAAATGGAGATGGAATGATTGGGTATGCAATTTAAAGAAAACAGTTAAATACTTAACACATTTTACATAAAAATAAAACCTCTGTTGTTTAAGGACCCACATGAAAAATATCCATATTTTACTGCATGAAAAATTTTGGCAGATACAAATGCAAATATACACTGAGAAAAGCTAAAAGACAATAGGCCAGGGAAGAACTGGAAGCATTTACTGCAAACAAAAGTTAAATATTCCTCAGACATACATACTTATAAAAAGCTCTATAAATTAAAAAATAAAAAACAGTATAAAACTTAAGAGAACTGAAAACTTATTTAAAAAAAACATACCAGGTGCCTGGGTGGCTCTGTTGGTTAAGCATCCAACTCTTGGTTTCAGCTCAGGTCATGATCTCATGGCTCCTGAGTTCCAGCCCCACATCATGCTCTGCACTGACAGTGTGGAGCCTCTTGCGATTCTCTCTCTCTTCCTCTCTCTCTCTGCCCCTCCTCTTCCTCCACCTCCTCCACCTCCTCTCTCTCTCTCTCACAAAATAAATAAACTTAAAAAGAAAAAAAGTAGTGGGGCATCTGTGTGGCTCAGTGGGTTGTGCATCTGACTTTGGCTCAGGTCACGATCTCATGGTTTGTGAGTTCAAGCTCCACATCGGGCTCGCTGCTGTCAACCCAGAGCCTACTCTGAATTCTCTCCCTCTCTCTCTCTGCCCCTCCCTCACTTGTGCTCACTCACTCTTAAAAACAATAAATTAAAAAAATTTAAAGTAGTATTCTCAGTCTCATGGTAGATAAATCACACTAAAATGCCATTTTTTAACATACCAGATTAGCAAAGTGTTGAGAGATTAATGAAATCCGGTATTAAATGGGGAAATGTATATACTGGAACAATTTGTAAGGAAATGTGATCTCACATGTTCTGTAACAACTGCTGAATTAAAAACTATACACAACCGAACTTAATAATCCTATTTTGGTACCTGTATGTGGGGTGGGGTGCAGTTTCTATAGTAGAGAAAAACCAACCAAACACAACCTAACTTAATAATCTTATTTTGGTGGTTGTATGTGGAGTGGGGGGAAGTTTCTATAGTAGAGAAAAATGAACCAAACTCAAGTAGAAAAATGTATGTCTACAGGAACTTTAAAAAAAAAAAAAAAACATAGTAGTGGGCGCCTCGGTGGCTTATTTGGTTAAGTACCTGATTTCAGCTCAGGTCATGATCTCAACGGTTTGTGAGTTTGAGTCCCACATTAGGTGAGCAAGGGCCCCACTTTGGGGGGGCCCCACTTTGGGGGAGTCCCACTTCTCTCGATCCCCTTCTCTCTCTCCCTGCCCATTGCTCTGTGCCCTCTCTCTCAAAAAAAAAAAAATCATAGTAGTAAAAGATTTTGAAACAAGATGCATATATGCCAATAGGATAATGTCTGAATTAATTATAAAATATTAACATAATGAAATATTGCCCTGCTATTAAAAGTGAGTTATATATCTTACTATTGACATAAAAGGATATAAATGATACACTACAGAAAAAAAATACACTGTGCATTTGTAAAAACCTATTTTCTCTAAAAGAGTGGTAATTAAAGTGTCTACATATACATACCTTTATGTTGGCACCCTTGTGTTTAAACATGGAGAAAATCATGGAATACTTACTAATAAAGATAAATTCAAGCAAGCTATATTTGGAGAGGGGGATGACATTATCACCATTTTATTTTTATATGTCAGTAGTATTTAACTTGTTAGAAAATGCATATGTGACTTTTTAAATTTAAAACAGACTGAAATTTTGAAATTATTATCTAGATCAATTATATTAAATTGGAAGACTGTTAAGACACATTATATGAATAAAATAAAATGAAGAGTATTATGAACAAATTGGGCATATTTAAAAAACAAAACCCAAAGAAGTATGTGTGTATATGTTTAACGTATACGTTAAGTGGAATTATATTATTTTTTATTATATCTCTATTTTTGAGTGGTACAAAAAGCATGATAGACTGAAAACAACATTCTACTCTTCTGTGGCATTTGTGAGAATATAATTGGTATAAGCATTCTGGGGATAATTAGGCATATTTTAAGATCTTTTAAAATCTTAAAATATATATGTTTATTTTCCAGAAATTTAACTTGTATCATTTATCCTGAGGAAATAATTTAAACATTTATTTGTCAAATAAATTTAGCAAAGATTTAGGCAGGTCACAACTTAAATATTTACTAAGAGGTTAACTGATTTTATGCACTATTGATGCCTTCAAGACTAATAGGCAGCTGGTACTCCAACCATCCCAGAATATAACATTTTAGAGTATATATACAACCATTAAAAGTGATATATGGGCGCCTGGCTGGCTCAGTCGGTTGAGCGTCCGACTTTGGCTCAGGTCATGACCTCACAGCTTGTGAGTTCAAGCCCTGCACTGGGTCTGTGCTGACAGCTCAGAGCCTGGAGTCCACGTGGATTCTGTGTCTCCCTTTCTCTCTGTCCCTCCCATGCTCACATATGGTCTCTTTCTCTGTCTCTCTCAAAAATAAACATTAAAAAAAATTTTTTTAAAGTAATATAGTAGAATGTGGTTTTCCAACTTTAATCATGTGCTAGTCCACATTTAAGATTTTTGCCCTATGTATGTGCCACCTGTATTAATATTTTCTTAATATACTTCCCTAAGTCCACTAAATATCTTATCACAAGTAGAAACCAATATTGCTTAATATAGTTAAGAGTAATGATAAGAAATAAATATATCCAAAACAGTATTATTAATTTTGAGCTGGACAAACCTGTTAATGCATTTTATAAAAAGGCAATTAGTTAAGTCAGATCACAACCTTCTTTTTATATTATCAGGATGATCAGAATGATTGAAACAAAACAAAAAGTAGGATAATGTTTTCCCTATAAGACTTAATATTATCTAATACCTTGTTCCAAACAACACCAACCCGATTTTATAATCATAGCATCAGCCATATATGTCCTATGTTTAAGAAAAAATTGAGGCATATTAGATATTTAGCATACAGAAAACTCAATCATGGCAGCTTTAATAATTTATGTTTATCTTCCTATTAATAAATAAAACAAATAAAGGAATTTAGAAGTCGGCAGTGCTGGCCTCGGTTCAGGGATACTATCACCATGATCCTCTTTGCCTTTCTCTTGTGCTTCCAAGAAGGCCACTACAGCATCAGCCCTCCTTGTCTAGGGGCAAGTCAGAGGTAGGGGGAGAGGAAGAGAAAGAACCAAGATAATTGCATCTACCTTATTTAATCAGAAAATCCAAAGTTTCCTGGAACTCCCCTCCCCCACTCCCGCCCAGCCCCTCTAACTCTCTTCTGTTAAACCTTATTGGTCTGAACTGACCATGTGCTCACCCTACATGTTAAAGAAGCCAGAAAGTTAGGGAATAAGATGTAAACAGCTTGAATCAGTTCTCATCCAGCCTCTACAGTTTACAAATACATTGCTGTTTCACACTAAATCCTATTTAGCAGGAAAAAAGGAGTAAATGTTAGGTAACTAGACTGCAGGTAACTAATAATTTCTACCATAATCTGAAAGGTATTCATAATATATTTTAAAGTTTAGAAAGCAGTTTACAAACAATATGTACAGTCAAATTTTTCTTTTCAAAAGGATTTAATGTGTGTATATATATATATATATATATATGTATGTGTATATAAACACGAGTATTTATAAATGAAAATGTGTTTCTTTGTGTTGAAATGATGGGTGGTATTTTCTTTTTAAGCTTAACTCTATTTTAAATACTGGATTTATACTATATTTAAAAAATAAGATCAAAATATTTTGTTGCCTCAGATTTTGTTAAATTTTAGAAAATAATCCTGGTCTTTGAAAGGCTTTGGTCAGCTCACCTAATATCTTAGTGTCCCAACTACCAAAATCCCTGTCTCCTGCCCATAGTCCTGAGAGTTTCTTAACTGGGGTAAGAGGCATTACATGTTTCTTGCTCAGCAAACACATCATTTCATTTGGGAAAGTTTAAACTGTAGATAGAGATCTGACTTTCACCTTCTATTTATCCCTTCATAGTAGCATAAGGGCGCTGAAGCGAGTATAGGGCTTATAGTTTTGACACAAGGGCTTTCTCTCTTATCTAATTCTTACAGAATCCAGATTGGGTGGCCTTTAGACACAATGTAAGCTACATCTGTTTGATTTAACAATTGTATAAATTTTATTGCTGTTGAGACAGAAAGTAGCCTGCAAGAAAAATAATGCGTTTCCAGCATCACATCTGTGTGTATTTATATGCACTGCATAGCTCTGTCGTTTTGTTCAGCTATCTGAGTGGCTGTCTGGCTGATGGTGCCCTGGGATTTTAATGCTTTTTAAACATTCTGGCACAAAGCAAGGCTTTTCTTTAGCTATTTGGGTTTTTAAATACACACACACACACACACACACACTTTTTTAAATTAATGATTAAATATAATGATGATTCATCTTAAAATCAATTATGCATTGAATAAAAATTTATGGAAAAAAGATATAACCTTCATGCATATGTGCTATTAAAACAAGGTCACAGGCCCCTGTCAGTAGTTACAGCTCACTTCAGAGTTCATGAGCATAAAAGGCCACTTGATCTGGCACAGGATCACTACTTTTTATTCAATGCCAGTTGATTTTCTCACTAACTAGTAGAGGCAGGAACTTCTCAATCTTTTCTAAAACTTCACACAGTGTAAAGCCAACTTCAAACTATGGTTGTCTTGGCAGCTCTGCTGACCAGAACTTATTTATTACCTATATAACACGAGACACTAATGCATCTATCTATCTATCTATCTACCCTACCTACCTACGTATCTCTGCACATACTCATGCAGGTGGAGAGAAAAGGGGTTGTCTGTGCTATTGCATTAAAGGCTTTAGCCTCTGACTATAAGCCATATGCTTATGGCCTATGGCATATAGCCTATGACTATAAGCCATAACTACAATTATTTGAAATTAAAATTCAAAATAAAACAAACTTTGTCTTTTTACACACTTCTGCCCTGCTTATCCCAAGGGAACATCTGGAGTCAGTATTTAGGAAATCATTATATTAGCAAATTGAGAGCCAAGGCAGCCAGCATGAGGGAGATAATTTCCAATGAATCATTCATATCCAGGAGTCGAGCTGATTCATTTTGGAGCCACTGAAGTGGACACAGAGCCTTTCATAGAAGACCAGCATAAAATACTTTCCAGTTGTCAAGCCAGATTGAGCAAAGGAGCAAATTATCTAAGCATCATTTCAGAAAGTGTCAAAAGAAATGCCAACTGAATGGCAGCAGAGATTTTTGAGTTTCTAAGCTGCATGATCTGTCATGACAGAATTTTAACCATTTTATTTTTTTAAGGTACTCCAAGGATGAAAGTATGATAAGTATTTCTCCCGTATGCTGACATTTAAGGGATATTTATATATAAATATGTGCTTCTCTTTAGATAAAATAACTCCATAGAATTTAGTTGTGAATATGATCACTTAAGTATAAAGTTTTAATGAAAGGAAAGTGGAGTGACAAGCAAGAATTTGCAAAGATGACCCCAGTTTTGTCAGATTGCCTGGAAGGATGCAGGCTATAGGAGGAGATTCTTACTTCCTGTAAGCATGCCCTTGTACAATCTTTCCTCGAAGTGTGGGCTACATATAGGGACTTGCTTGTAACCAAGAGAGTGACAAAAGTAATGAAATATCAAGACTGTGACTCCACTGTTTCTAGTGCGTACACTCTCTCTCCCTTGCTCAAACTCTCTCTTATTCTCCCTTGCCTTGTTTGGTTTTTGTTTTTTTCCCACTTTGCTGAAGCAAGCTGCCCTGTTGAAGGGGCTCATGTGGCAAGGCTGAGGGCACAAGAACACCCAACAGCTAGCAAGAAAATAAATCCATCAGCTCGCAATGGACCAAGTCCTGTCAACAACCACTGACTGAACTTGGAAGTGGATCCACCCTAGTTAAATCCTGAGACAACTACAACATTAATTACAGATGAGAGATACTAAAGAAGCAGCCCCAGCTTAGTTGTATCAGAATTCCTGGCACAAAGAAACTGCGAGATTATAAATGTGCATTATGTAAACTGTCAAACTTTGTAGTAATTTGTTCCAGTAACAGATAATTAATACATCTACCTAACCTCTCATGAGTTCCCCATGTCTCCCAAGTGATCAACAGCTCCTATCTCATAACTGAAAATGACTAGTACTAAATCCAGATAGACTAGTGATCAAATACATTTGTTAGTATAAGGCAGCTTTCATATTTGACCCAGGTTTTTGGTCACGTTGTCTAGAACCAGATCCTGACCTGGGTTGAGGATTTACTAAAGAAGTCCTCCTTGGAGAAGCACATAAAGGAGTGAGGGAAACTAGGTGTCAGAGATGAAGACGACCCAGGATTTGATTCCAGACAAAGACTGGAGAAGAGTAGGTTCAGCCTGTTCCCACAAGGGAACCCGGAGTCTCTGTTACTCCTCACAGGTGTCCTGCACAAAGGCAAAGGAGGTGGGTTTTCATACTCTCTGAGTTGTTCATCACTAGCTAAGGGTGGCCTGGTTGAGCAGTGGGAAATTGTAACTGGCCATTTGTCCTTTGTTTGCTCCTTGTGCTATTGGCAAAACCACTCTGGTAGCCAGAAGAAGGGCTGTGTGATGAAGACAGGCCTCAGGTATAGGCCATCAGAAACAAAAGCACTTAGAAGCTGGAGATGAGGAGCACTGACTTGGAAGGCATGTATGAGGGGACCTGAACAGAGTACCAGGTAGGTTCACTACCACACCCTGTAAAAACTGTACTGAAGCACAGGATGTCCAGCTGGCTCTTCTGCAGGGCAAGCATGCCTTCCTGCAGGACACTGAGAGACGGAGGACCCTGTGCACCTGCTGCTCTTCTTGCAACTTCAGTCTGTGTAGGTGAGGCTGTGTTCTCTTCATATCTCAAAACATGACAGAAATTTACACAATGCCTGAATTTATAATGAAGTTCTTTCTGGGCAGCGACTTGTGAGCAGAGGGGACAGGCACAGATGTGGGAGCAGAGCCTATCTGCCTTGTGCCTCTCTAACTCCAAACATCCAGATTCCTTTAACCAACATTAGAACCAACAGATTACATCCAGTCCTTTCCTTAAAATTATCATGTTCATGATAATCTTAGAAAAAATGTTATACTTATTTCAAGCATGGTATGTTTGGTTAACAGTCAGTGGCTATTTTAAGTTTCATAAGGGAATTTAAGTAAGTAAAAAATTCTCTGATAGACACACACACTGTGTAAACTGATTTACACATATCTCTGGAATGCCTACGTGGCTGGCTTCCCACTGTCCCACAGAGTTTAGTTCCTTTAAGATTTCAGGACCCCAAAGACAGGGATCCTCCCTGCACTCCAGTCACAGCATGTCACAATTAGAAACAACCAAAGCCAGTGAGTGAAATGAAACAACAAATGAACAAAGGCAGAGTGATATCAGGACACTCTAGCGGGTGAGATGTTGCCCACATTTGCCTTCATCTGGTGCCAATCTTCAGGTTGATTCTGACACATGATAGAATCTCAGGTGCTGTCAAGCTACCTTCAGCCTCTGCCTGTCCATCTGTCAAAAAAAGTCACCTCTGAGTGCACAGAATGGCTGCACAATCTTGGGCAGACAACTGATGTCACTGAGAGGAGGACTATCAAAATGTTTAATAGATCAAAACTGACAATCATCCACCACTCACTTGCTGGCTATGAAGGAAGAACATTCAATACAACTTTGGCCGATTAAAGGAGGTTGGCAGTGTTCTCTGACAGAGGATCAAACCCAGGGAACAAAATTTTTCGGCATTTTTCAAAAAAAAAAAAAAAGTTAATGAAGTGAAACTTTAGAATTGCTAACCTCTCAATTTGACCATTGAAGTCTACAGAGTGGTCTGACAGATCATTTGAACCCATCAACTTTCAATACATTGGCAAAGTTTGAGTAATTTTATTTTCTTTCTCTTTTTCTATATATCATACTCAGAGGAGAAAGATTGGGAGCATCCCCAGAAGCCCCATGTACTAGGTGTAAGTTCAGAACTAATGAGGATGAGCAAAGGACAGAATAAAGGTGAGTATATCAGCACTTATAAGAGTAAAGTTTATATTCTGAACGTTACTACTGTAAACATTTCTGGGATGGCCCAAAGCAGTCCTAAATTTTCACAGAAAGGCATTATGAGAACTTTCTTTCACTCAGAAAAAAAAATCCTTTCTTTTACTTTTCTTTTTTTATAATCTCAAGTTGAAAAGCCTTCAGATGTTTTTCAGGAGGAAGATTTTTGAGTAAAAGGTCAATATGCATTGATTTTTAATGGGACTTCTCATAGGGATTTTTCACACCTGGATAATGAATCAGGTGAAGATTACCTTACTGCCATCATGGGCATTTTACTTCCTCCCTGTCAGCCTCTCTGGGCAGGCCTGACCGCTGTTTTCCCTAGGCTTCTGGAAAAGGGTTGGCTCATTATTTTGAAGTACATGGTCAATTGTTAGCTTATTGTAATCATTTGCCTGCCATCAGATTGTCATAAATCTTTAGAACATGCAATATTGTGAATGTTAATATTCAGTAATGTATTTTTATTATTTATGGCCATGCATGAAATTTTCACTTTTTAATGGGTATTATAGATTATATGGCTTTTTTGTTGCAGATTATTTTTTGGATTATCTGGTCCTTAAACTAATGTACCAAATTGGAAGAGTAGTTTAGTAAATATATCATGAAAAGTATGATTTCATTGTCACTGCAATGGTACTGGGGAAACAACTATTGATTCTACCTACAGCTAATTACCTGAGTGACCAAGAGGTAAAACATGTTAAAGCAGTTTTGGTTTGTTTGCAGAATTAGTGTATGTCATCTGTGGGAGACTCTGTGGGCTCCAGGATTGGACTGTTCTTTAAAGAAAACAGCCATCATTGAGATCAGCTATACAGTTTTCCAAACTGTACTCCATAATTACTCTTCCTAATTTACTGCTTAGGAAGGGTCCTAAAATGTTATCTCAAAAACAAATTCCATCAGTATTATATACTTGAAAAACTTTCACACACAAAAAAGTAAATTTAGCATTGTCTTGAAATTGTACATTATGCACTCCAAGATATATGTATTAATACCTATAGATTATTTCCCAACACTTATTATCCTTATTTTATTTGAAAATGAAAATTCTACATTTTATGTCAAAGGAAAAAATTTAGACATATTTTTATATTCTTATTTTCCACCTATTAAAAGAATTTACCTCTTTATCACTGAAAAAGAATTCTGAAAAAAATACATATATTTCTTTCTTTTTTTTTTTAATTTTTTAATGTTTGTTTATTTTTGAGAGAGAGATAGAGTGCAAACAGGTGGGCTGGGCGGGGGGAGGGACAGAGAGAGGGAGACACAGAATCCAAAGCAGGCTCCCGGCTCTGAGCTGTCAGCACAGAGCCCAATGTGGGGCTCAAACTCACAAGTCTTGAGATCATGACCTGAGCCAAAATTGTACGCTTAACCAACTGAGCTACCCAGGCGCCCCCAAAAATCCATATTTTTCTAACATAGACTCTTGTTATACCATCTTTTCTGTATCACTACAGATTTTCTGTTTTATTTACAAAATTCAAGTTCTAATATTTTTTAACCTGAGAAGATTTATGTAATTTTTAATCTTTAATGCTTTGAGTGGACAAAATTATCAGGCCTGCTTGGTTGACTTGCTGTTTTAAGATCTGTTAAAATTTTGCTTCAAATGAATCTTAAAGAACATATTTTTATATACTAGGTAAAAGGCATTGTCTTAGACAAAAAATTAAAATTAATTAGAACAGTTTTTATCCTCAAGGAGTTTAGGGCAGCCTTGGCAACAAAATTTGCAATATAGGTATATACAAGGGCAAAGCTTTGTCTGGTGATGATACAACAGGAAGAAACATCGGCTCTGCCGTGCTAAAGTCATCCATGGATGGCTTCACAGAGGAGGCACTTGGACTGGATGTAAAACATGGGCAAACATTTGTAGAGAGTGAGGGCTAAAATATATTCCAAAGAGAGGAACCAACCTGTAGGTTCCAAAACATGGCACAGGCTAGGTGACTTAGCAGCATATTGCAGAAAGAATCTGAAGATTAAATGGGGGCTGAAATTACTTTGATCTATAAAGTACCCATGAATCCCAGAATCTGTGGCTAACTAATCTATCTCTAAGAAAACCATGTTCTTTTGGGTATGCAATACACCTGTGAAATCTAAATATATGCTCTCATTAACACAATTTGGACATGATGGTAGTAAATAATATGATTATAAAGATGAGAGTAATCTTGGTGAAAGAGAAAATAATTATCACTAGATTCTATGGCAAAATTTACTGTGCTAAAAAACCACCTGAGGAGTTTAAAAGTGTACATTTTGCATATAATACCATAACTATTCAATAAAAGTTTGGGAGCATAAAAAATTACATTGTTAATAAACATTGTCGTTAATTTTGGTCATTTAATCCTTGGAATACACTCTTAGAAACACCGGTCTAAGGAAAATTAACCAAAAAATCAAATTTAAACACAAATTGGAGCACCTGGGTGGCTCAGTGGTTAAGTGTCCTACTCTTGATTTTGGCTCAGGTCATGATCTCACAGTCATGAGATCAAACCCCAAGTCAGGCTCCATGATGATCGTGGAGCCTGCTTAGGATTTTCTCTCTCCCTCTCTCACTGCCCTTCCCCCCCTCACCCTCTTGCACTCTCTCTCCAAATAAACAAACATAAAAAAAACCCCACAAATCAAAACTACAATGACATATCACCTCATACCCATTAGAATGGGTAGTATTAAAAAAACCTAGAAAATTACAAGTGTTGGCAAGGATGTGGAGAAATTGGAACCTTTCTGCATTGTTTGTGGGAACATAAAATAGTACAGATGCTGTGGAATACATTATGTTGTTCCTCAAAAAATTAAACAGAATTACCAAATGATCCAGCAATTACACTTTTGGATATACATCCAAAGACCTGAAAATAAGGTCTCAAAGAGATATTGTATACCCATGTTCATAGCAGCATTATTCACAATAGCTAAAATGTGGAAACAATACAACTGTCCATGGACAGATAAATGGATTAGCAAAATATGGTATATATACATACAATGGAATATTTTTCAGCCTTAAAAAGGAAGAAAATTCTGACATATGCTACAATATGGATGAATCCTGAGCACGTTATGCTGAGTGAAATAAGCCAGTCACAAAAAGTAAATAGTCTATGATTCCATTTATGTGACGTAGTTAGGGTAGTCAGGTAGTCAAATATCAGAGATAGATAGCAGAATGGTGGTTGCCAAGGTCTGGTAGGTGGCGAAGCATAATGAGGGGTCATTGATTAATGGGAATAGAGTTTCAGTTCTATAAAATGCAAATAATTATGAAGATGGATGATGGTGATGGATGCACAACATCAGGATGTATTTAATACCACTTAAGAGTATACTTAAAAATGGCAGGGGCACCTGGGTGGCTCAGTCGGTTAAGCCTCCGACTTCGGCTCAGGTCATGATCTCATGTTCGTGAGTTCGAGCCCCTCCTCATTGGGCTCTGTGCTGACAGCTCAGAGCCTGAAGCCTGCTTCAGATTCTGTGTCTCCCTGCCTCTCTGCCCCTCCCCCTCTCATGCTCTGTCTCTGTCTCAAAAACAAAGCATTAAAAAATGGTTATAATTTTTGTTAAAATGGTAAATTTTTGTTACGTGCATTTTACCACAATAAAAACCTGAGGGAAAAATAAACAAAAAGAACAACAATAAACTGTTTATATGCAAAAAACTAATTCAACATCATCTTTTCCATAAAGCTTTCTTTTTTCTTTTAATGTTTTTTAAATTTATTTTTGAGAGAGAGAGAGACAGCGTGAGCAGGGGAGGGTCAGAGAGAGAAGGAGACACAGAATCTGAAGACAGACTCCAGGCTCTGACCTAGCTATCAGCACAGAGCCCAACGCGGGGCTCGAACCCACGTGCTGTGAGATCATGACCTGAGCAGAAGCCGGACGCTCAACCGACTGAGCCACCCAGGCACCCCTCCATAAAGCTTTCTGAAACAACTGAAGCCAGAGTAATTACTGAATCACCCTTTTGTCTCCCATATCATTCTATTCATACTGTAATTCACACTGTAATTCATACTTTTGTCTCCCATATCATTCTATTCATACCTGTAATTATCACTTTTATCACACTGTATTATAATTACCTTTTACTTGCATATCTGCCAATTATGTAATTCCTTAAATCCAGGCATATCTTTGTAAATCCAGTCCCTAGATTAATGCGTAACACATAGGTGGAACACAATAAACATCTATTAAATTGATTGCTGGTAACTGTAAATTGTAACATAAAGAGTGACAAGAAAGGGAAAAAAAATTCTGGATAAAGAGAATGGGACCATAAATGAGACTTAGAGAGATACAAATTACTTTCTTCTCACTGCTCTGACTGCAAAATATGCCAAAAATAATTTTTAAGACACCACTGATACGCTCTTCTATGATATGGTATTCAATTTTAGTGTGGTTAAAAAGAGTTAAGAATCAAATTTTAGCTGTCTGTAGCAAATTAAATGTAATTATCAGGGTGCCCATCAAGTTTCCAGAATTACACCCTTGGGGCTTCATCAATATAATTATGTGTGAATGAATGAATATCTACTTTTAGATAAACCACTTGTTGGATTTATAGTGGATAATTTCCTGAGAAAGTATGAAAAAAAACTGCTTTGCAATAAAATAATTCCTTAAATGGAATAGTGTGGCAGGATACACAAATTGTGCAAATTTATTTCCAACATGCAAAATAATTCTGCAAAGAGAATAAATAGCCTTTTGATTACATGAAAATTTTCATGTATCGATTTTGCTTACTGGTAGATACACCTTTCCAATAAAGTGTGGACTGGGTCACCTAGGTGACTCAGTCGGTTAAGCATTCTCAGGTCATGATCTTGGTGTTCATGGGTTCGAACCCCTTACCAGACTCTGTGCTGACAGCTCAGAGTCTGGAGCAAGCTTCGGATTCTGTGTCTCCCTCTCTCTCTCTGCCCATCACCCCCCGCCTCAAAATTAAATAAACACTGAAAAAATAAATAAAAAGGTGTGGACTGATCCCAGCTAAATTGACAAAACTTCCTCAGGTGGTTTCTTTCATCTGAGATCAGGGATAGTTTAGAGCTAAAGATGGTTCAGAGGCTAAAATATAAAACAATTAAAAACAAAGATAATCTCTTAATACGAAGCAGTAAACTCTTTTCTAAATGTTGGCAATAAATAAAGAAATAAATTCAAAAAAATTTATTTTAATGTATAATACTGCTAAAATGATCTGAACTTTTCATTGAATATAAAAAAATTATTTCAACAAACTACATTAACAAAAAATGTAAACTCGTCTATAATCAAATTCCTTAAGAATTAGGGATGACCCTTGTTTTCCTAGATACCTTTTTTAAATATCTCTATGCAGCGGTGGAGTCAATTATTTCACCATGTATAAGAAAAGAAATGCATGTCTAGAACATACTGAATATATAAGAGGGAAAGGATGTAAATGTGATTATCCTCTTTATCAGTGGAGAGATACTAGTGTTGAAAAATTATCATTGTAGTTGATTTGGTCCCAAATATATAAAAATGCAGTGTCCCCGCCATGTAGCACTAATATGGTGTATAAGGCAAGACACTGAGGATTGGAAACCTCCTAAGGGCTTCTGTCACCAGTACATAAAGATGATGTACATACAATGAAATAAAGAAATAAAGGTCTGAACTTGAGACATGAAGTAATTTTCACCCTTCCTTTTTGCTATGGTAAAGTGTGAAAAGTTTAAGAATTTCATCTTAATAGGAAAGATTAAGAAACTGAATTTAAACAAATTCCACAATAAATTTTTTCTCCTTCCAGATTCTTACCACCTTTCAACTGTATTAATGTGCTTATCTTTGTTTTCCTTACAGTTAATTATAATAATTAATTTGGATATTAATAAAATCAACTTCAAAGGATCTTTGTTCAGATTCATCAAATGAGAATTATTTAGTTTAATTATTAACATAAATCCTTGTGTGGGTAATTCTAATAAGCCACCAATAAACAGATATATATGTGTGCATGTACACAGGCCTGCCTACACAAAAATCTGAATGCATAAGTAAAATTATTCATACCATAAAGTGTTTTCTACTGACAGCCTTAAAAAGTCTAGTTTTCATTATACATTTCAAATATAGTATTAGCATAAACTGTAATTGTCATTGTGTCATTATGCATCTCTTTGGGAAACTGGTGTCAATGAGATTCAGACCTCTGACTACCTCATCTTGGACCATCTGGATGCTGGTGGGTTTAAATGCCACTTCTACTCATCCAGAACCTGCCTGCTGTTTCAGAACAGTTCATGGAACCACAGAGAAGTACCTTGTACTCTGCTGCTATCATATTGGGGGAGCAAAGAACCCTGAAGAAGTTTATATGTTTTTTTGTTTTTGTTTTTAAACATTATATCATGGTTTTAGGAAATGTGGACAGGTATTTTTGCTCAACTTTTCATTCTGAACCAGAACTTGCAGTTGTTTTTGAAAGACTTTAGGTGCACTAAATAAAGTATGTCCTATAATCTACTACATTTCATGAATCTCCCTCTTTCCATTCTTATTTTGTATATACTCTTTCTTTTGCACTTTAAATTCTTTTATAAACATGTTCCACATTTCAAAAGAAACTAGTTTTCATAAAATCCTATGGTTCCATACACAAAAAAGAGTAAATAAGGTATCTATATCACATATTCTACAATCAAGTATTTGTAATGTCTTTATGAGAAGGAATATATGTATTGCTATAGGACTTTAAAAGATGTACTAATCCAATGCAACCAAATGGGTAGTATACTGTGGATATAATCTTGGTAAGTATGAAAGAGTTAAGGAAAGACCAGCTAGAATAACTATATTCATTGCTGAGGAGTTTGAACTTGGTTCTGAGAAGATGAAGTGCATGATGATAAGGGGTGTTTGGACAGGTAATTTGTAGTCAGTGTGATTAATGATTGACTGATGGTCTGAGTGTCTACAGGCAGGAAGTCAATAGGGAGAATAAAGGTGAAAGATGATAAAAGACAAGGACAGGGAAGAGTAGGTGAAAATGGAATAGAAGAGGAAATGGTTAGGAGGGGTGGGTATCTATTTGGATACACGAATTTGGATATTCTATAGCAATAAGAGTATGCAGCTCAAGAGAAGGTGAGATACTGATATTCATCATATCACCCTACAGATTCTAGAGTTGTGGCATTTAGAGGGAAAAATAAGGGATGCAGTGATATTTAATAGGTATAGAAAGTGAGGATAACAGAAACATACATAATCCTTAATTTAATATGTTTTTCCCTTTCATGTTGCATATGCATATCTATTTCACTTTTTACAAATAACTTAATGAGTAGCATAAACTGACTTTTTGTATCTGAGTATTTTTATTTGTTATTAAATATGTGAAGTAAGAAACATTCTTTTTTGTTAATATCTTGGTTAAATCAAGGGAATGGGGAAGAGAAAGGGAGAGAGGTAAATTTTGTATGTTTCCAGAATAAAAGTGAAGCAAGCAGTTGCCATCATAATCTGATATTTTCTCAAAGGTTTCCATGTACGTAATATATTTCTCTCAAGGACCCACCTGAATTATTTCTATTAGAGACATTCATTTAAGGTAAGTAACTGTTTTTAAGAGGTTCCTGTGTATGCAAATGTCTTACCTCTTAGCTTGTGAACGATGTTGAACAATTTTGTGTTAGCTATGCAATCTTGGGTAAGTGACTTAACCTCTCCATACCTAATCCATGAAACAGAGCCAATAATGGTATCTACCTCCCAAGACTATTAGAAGAATGAGGAGAAATTGGTGGTATAGAGCATTTTAAAGTGTCTCAGTAAATGATAACTATCTCTATTAGAGAAGTTTAAAAAAAAAAGGGAAAAAACAGTTAAAAATAAAATGGAAACACTGAAGAAAAATTCACAATACATGTTAAATTAAAATACCGAGGAATTATAAAATGAGTGATGAGTTCAGTGTAAGTCAGAGAGATTAACAAATAATACAACTCAAAGGACAGAACCTTATAATGCTTCCTTATACACACTAAATGATTATTGCTAATAAATGAATGACTAAAAAGGTAAAATTTTTATGCGTGACCATTTATTTGAAAGTAAGGTAGTAAAATAAATAAGAAATGAAAAAATATATAATTACTAAAACAGAAAAAAGGGCAGATATATTTAATTAAATTTGCTGTTTTATGAACCGTTAATAAAGAAAAGTAGATGCATCTACTCCTAAACTAAGAAGTGGGTAACAAAGAATTATCATTGAAAACTTTAAAGGGTATAGTCTGTCTCTAGCAGTGTGATGCAGTATCTTTTTAATTCTCTTCCCATATACCTTTGTTACCTCCAACGAGGATTTGAGGCTTCTCATGTGGCATTACCATTGATGGTTGTCTGTTTAAAGTGTGAATTTAGACACGTCATTTCCATAATGATCTGTTCAATAAAAGACCTAGAAAATTTTTTAAAAAGGGTGTTGAGTTGCTCATATTAAGATCCAAAATACTCACGTATTTATCTAATGTCAGCAAACCAAATACCAAATATAATTTCCATACTTGGCTTTACATAAGTGGCATCTGTCTAAACCAATTTTAGTTAAGTAGGGCTGTTAAGGACGGCCTGAATTTTATTTGTCTGCACATGTATTTAAATTTCATACTACAGAGTAGTATGAAAGAGAGAAACTCTGGCATTATAATACATTTAAAATCTTCTTTGAGGCCAATCACTTCCACAGTCCTGGAGGCAGTTATTCATTAATTGCAGTAAACTGACAATTTTGCCCTAGTGTCACAAATATGACACAAACCAGATTATACTTGTTTTGATTTTGGAGTGTTCTTATAGCAGTTCTAATTAACAATCAAATAGAGATTCAACTCTCCTCAGGCAAACCTACAACGTCTTTGAGGAAAGAGAAGGTTGTTAGTTGTCACTGAATTGTGCTTTTTATTTTTTTTTCCTTTGCTCTCTCAAATGTCAAAGTGATAAATCAGGAATTTGAAAACCATATCGAAGAGAGGCAAGCACATGTTGTGGCAGGCTTGTGCCAACACTGCATCAAGATTCATACCAGCACAAACTCCTCAGTTGAGGTGCTGTTCAATCTACCATTGAGATGCAAGGCACTGACGTGCTCTTCCTGTCATTTTTAGTCACTCATTCAGGTTCAGCAGGGACCCATCAGATATAAAGATCAAATGACAAAATAAGCCTCTATCATGAGTTGCTGCAGCACAGGCACATTACTGTGTCCACTGTATGTCATTTTGACAGGGCTTGTCACACAAAGCTACAGGCTGATATTAACAGTCACATCAGTAAATTAATTTTTAAAAAGGTTATTTACTATGTACTCTCATAGGGGAGTATCAAGGACAATCAAAGGTAGGTTGTTTAAACAAATAATAGCAAAAAACAAAAAAGATTCAGTTGAAAACAAAAGATTTTTTTTAAAAATACCTATGAAAGTGATATCTATCTTCCCACCTGTCCCCTTAAAAAGTCCTCATTGGTGAAAGCAAATGCAACACCACAGATACATTTTGACGGCAGGGCCCCTCCTGAAGTCACACAGGCTTGTTCGCACATATGACCTGTGGATCATCTATTACTGGAGCTTGTGTTCCATTTTGTTTCCTTTCCTCTTCCTGGGTATCCACTAAGCTTCAAAGGGATAAAGGAAAACAAAGCTGAATACCAATTTGGGTGTCACCTCTTCTTAAAGCAGTGTAATAGGCATAAAAATCTTAGTTCATGTGAGAAAATGGCTGAAATATTTACAGGGGACTTGAATCTCCTGAGAACCAGTCTTCCTGAATATTCCTTGAAAAGTGGCACATTGTTTTGTATGACTGTCTCATCCCTGTCTCCCGTCACATTTACTACCATTTATATAAGAAAGAAAAATATGGGGCTTCAGTGGGTCTTAGTCAGTTGGAACATTTTTGTAACATACTGTAACTCTTGTACTGTGAGAAAGCAAAAACCAGTCATCTGAGCCAAGAACATAAAACCTTCACTCATTAAAAATTATTTAAGTTTCAATTATGTAGGGGGGGTGGGTTTCAAAACAAACTCTTCCAAGATGCACCACTTTGGCATGTGGATTATTTTGAGCTGAAAACAATCAATGCCCAAAAGACTGAGGATGAAAGTTTGACCTTCTCCCTAACTTCCTAAAACAATTTAGATAAAGGACCTGCTCCAGGAATGGAACTGTCACCAAAGATAATTACATTATAAAATGAAAGAGGGGTGGTAGGGAGGAATTTAGTAAAGTCTGTCTTTTAAAATTCCTTTCGTGCCACATTATTTCTGTGTGGGCCAGCAAATATTTGTTTATCAGATATTTACTCTTTTCCGATGAACTGCTTTCCTTCCCTTTGAAGTCCTGGGCCCTCACCTCCCTCTCCTTAGTTCAGGATGACATATATACCTTATTTTGCCTGACTTATCTTTGAAATCTCTCATGTTTATGTGAATTCCCTGCACATATGTAATTAAATTTTATTTTCTCCTATTAATCTGTATCAAGTCAAATTAATTCTTAGACCAGCCAGAAGAACTTTCAAGGATAAAGGAAACTTTTTTCCTCCCTGATAATAACATGCTTCCCTAAAACAAAAAATATAATAATTTTAATACCTATTGCTACAGAAAAAAAAATTATTTAAATAAAAAGTATCAAAAAACTTAAAACAGTGTGACTACACAATGATAAGATAGAACTATAAAATATTTAAATTATATGTGAAATTGCTGATATCTGACTGGTTTTTACCTTAAAAATGCTAGTTTAATATGGTTTTATATAATTTTAAAATGTGCTTTATATGAATAATGTCTTCAAATATCTTGTGTGCATCAATTATGCTGTAAAAAGTATCATTCCTTTGCATGACTAAACATTCAGGTAAATCATTACTTTTCAAAATCCTTTCAAAGTAGGACTTTATCAAATTGTCTACAAACTGCCCTGCTTTATTTGTCTGCTTTCCCTTCACACTTGTGTATCTATAGAAAAGCTTGATGCCATTTAGAAAGTGCATCTAATTAATACTGCATATCACTTGTAGAAAAGAAAAATCTATTTTGTACAACTTGAGAAATAAACTTCAGGTTGGTTGGGAATTCAAACATTGTTAGTGAAGGTTTGTTTGCCAGGAAACAGGTAAACTTTCCTCAGAAGTCAAAGTTTGAGCCAATTATGCTGGAAGACACAATTCTCTAACCAGAGCAGTTACAACTGGGAAATCATTAAAGATCCTGGTCTATAAAATCCAGCTCAGTGGTTAGAAGTAGGACTTGCAAAGATGCCTTTCTGACAACAAAATCCTTTATTACTTTATGAATAAATGTTAACCCCTTGACAAGAGTGACAGGGTATCTTCTGGATGAGGGTATAAAGTAGTTACAGTTCACAAACAATGGGATTCTCTGGTCTCATGGCACAAGTAGCATTAACAATAAGTTACAAGTACACATATCTTTATAGATAAATGTCAAATTATCAGAAGTGCTTAGGTACTTGTAAGGGTAGAAATGCATTAGCCATTACCCTCCCCTCTGCCTTGCTTTTGGCATAGATTCAGTCTTATGAAACTGGATCAACCTTAGTAACTTTTTACAATAATACTTGTTAATTACCCATCTAGATATTTATTGTGAAAAATTATGTCCTTAAGTTTTTAATTTTAACATTTATTCTCTGGAAATACTAACATGGCTTCCAGTCACCAAAGCCCACTTAGCTATGGCCACCACTGAATGCCCAATCTACCAGCAGAAGAGACCATTACCAAGGCCTTTAAATGGCACCATAATCCAAGATAATCAACCAGCCAGCTGGTATCAGGTTGATTACACTGAACCACTTCTGACATGGAAAGGGCGGTGTTTTGTTCTTCCTGGAAGAAACATTTACTCCGGAAAGGGATCTTCCTTTCTTGCATGCAGTGCTTCTGTGAAAACTAGAATCCATGGACTTCAGAATGCTTTATCCACCATCATAGTATTCAACATATTATTTCTGATGGAAGAACTTCACAGTAAATGAAACACAGCAATGGGCCCATGTTTATGAAATTCACTGGTTTCACCATGTTCCCCATTATCCAGAAGCAGCTGCTTGCTAAAATGGTAAAATGGCCTTTGAAGATCATTTATAGCACCAATAAGCAATAGGATCAGTCTAGCTTCCAATAATTTACAGGGTTTGGACAATGTCCTCCAAGATACTATGTTCTAAATCAGCATAACAGTGCTTCTTCTCTATACCTTGGATTTATGAGTACAGGAATCAAGTGGTGGAAATGGGAGTGGCTCCATAGATTTTTTAGCTCAACTGATCTACTAGCAAAATTTTTGCTTCCTTTCCTACCAACTTAGCACCTGATGTTATAGAGATCTTAGTTCCAAAGAAAGTATTGCTACCACCAGGAAACAACTATGACCATTCAATTGGAAGTTGAGACTGCCATTCGGCCCCTTTGGGCTTCTACATGCCTCTGAACAAATAGGCAAAGAAAAGTGTTAAATTACTAAACTGGCTGGAACAACTGATACTACCAAGGGGAAAGTTCCTCTCATACAATGGATGTAAGTATGTCAGAAATACACCATAATATGACTTAAAGTGGTACCATGTCCTATGATTAAAGTCAATGGAAAACTACAACAACTCAATGCAGGCTAGACTTCTAATGGTCCAGAACCTTCAAGACCATTAGATGTGAGTCACTTACTAGCCAAAGAACTACAACCAGCAGAGATCACTGCTCAGGGTAAAGGGGATATGGAATCACTAGTAGAATAAGGTGGCCATAAATACTAGCTACATCACATGACCAGTTGCAAAACTGAGAATAGTTATGTGCAATTATTAATTTCATATGTCAACTTGGCCGGGCCATGAGGCCCAGATATTTCATCAGGCATTATTTTAGCTATTTCTGTGCAGGTAATTTTTGGATGAGATTAGTGTTTAAATTGGTAAATTCTGAATAAAGCAGATAAACTCCACAACATGTATCAGCCTAATCCAATCAGTTGAAGGCCTTAACAGAACAAAGAATGACCTTCCCCAAGCAAGAAGTAATGCAGCCAGAAGACTACTTTTGAACTAGAACTTCAACCCTTTCTTGAATCTCTCATCTGCCAGCCCACTGGACCAGATTCTGGACTCATGAAGCCACCACAATCATGATAGCCAATTCCTTAAAATAAATCCAATCAATCTCTCTGGAGAACCTCCCCCCACAATCTGGAGAACCCTAATACATCATGAATATTTCCTTTTTTTTATTATGAATATTTCTTCCTTCTTTTGTTATAAATACATCTAGTTATATATATTAACACAATATTTTTACTTTCCTCCCTCTCTTTTCCCCTTATTATTTAACATAACATACATGAATAGCAGCTAATTTTATACCACAGAACTGAAGTTCCTGAATATCAATGAAGAAGAGTGAACATTATGTAAGGTCTTTGCATCCTCCTATGGAGAAAGGATTAGAATGTCTTTAGTTGCATGCAAAACAGCTACATCATGTAAGGCAGAGGTATGATATCATTATCTTTATTTAGAGATTAATATAATTGAAGGAGATTTCTGTATGGGTGCCAAGTTGACAAGGGTTAGACCATGAATGTCAGTTTTGTGTTTCCACTTGGTTAGGTCACAGCATACAGTTATTTAGTCAAACATCAATCTCATTGTTTCTGTGAAGGTATTACACAGATGTGTTTAGGTCCATCTTGAGATAAGGGTGATTATCCTAGATATCTGGATGGGCTCAATTAAATTAGTTGAAAGTTCTTAAGAACTGAGGCTTCCTTAAGGAAGGAGAAATTCTACCTGGGACTGGAGGCTTCACTTTGTCCCAGAGTGCCAGTCTGACCTTTCTCATGGCCTTCTATATGGATTTAATACTTGCCTAGCCAGCCCCTACAACAACTTGAAGCTATGCTTTGAAATATATCTCTTAATACATATTTCCTAGTGGTTCTATTTCTCTGGTTGAAAAGAACCAGCAGGAAATATGGATTATTTCCAATGGATACAATGATAAACACTGAAACAAATGTAAGATAAGGTGCCAGACTTTAAAAAGTTCAGTTGAAGTATTATGTAAATTTTTAATCACCATACTATTTGAAACTTACTTTCATTCCTTAAGATATGTGTTTAAGTGGTTGCTCATATTTTTTGACAGTGTTTATCAAGGTCAATTAATCAGATGCTCTACCACCAAAAATAAATATCCATAACCTATAATACACAGTACTTATCCAGCCTTATTGAACTACATAGGACATCTAATGCAAGGTTGAATAGTGTGATGTGAGCAGATATCTTTGCCTTTAGGGGAAAATCATCTCTACTTATTAAGGTGATTATATAATATTTTCTCCCTATCCTATTAGTGTGGTAAATTATACTGAGTTTCCGATATTAAATCAACCTTGAATTCCTGGTATAAAATCTACTTGGTCATGAATCTTTTAATATGATCCCACATTCCCACTTTCTACTATTCTGATTAGAAGTTTGTACTTTTATGTTCCTTAGACACTATATCATCCAAGTCCCAAGCCACTGTATTCTCCCTCCACCTCATCACATCTCTTCTAAAGATAGCTTATTTTTTTTAATTTCTTTATGTTTATTTATCACTGAGACAGAGAGAAACAGAGCATGAGTGGGGGAGGGGCAGAGAGAGGGAGACAGAATCTGAAGCAGGCTCCAGGCTCTGAGCTGTCAGCACAGACCCCAATGCGGAGCTCGAACCCACTTGCCGTGAGAGCATGACCTGAGCCGAAGTTGGACATTTAACCGACTGAGCCATCCAGGTGCCCCATAAAGATAACTTCTATCTTAAATGTTATCATAATTTCCTTGCTTTTCATAGATTTGCTATATAAATATGTAGAAATAAACAATATATTATTTAATGTTGCCTATACCTAATTTCTATGAACGGAATAATGTGTGTTTTCCTTTCCTTTTTGCTTAATGTGTTTTTGAAATTCATTCTTTTTATTTATTTAGCTATAGTCATTCATTTCCAATACTATATAATATTCTATTGCTTGAGAATATAATTTATTATTTATAATACTGATGAAGATTTGGGTTGTTTTTGCTATGTAAGTCCCCTAATGCATGTGAAATAATTCCTGTAGGTTATACACCTAAGAGGTGGATTGCTGGAAACCAATGATACTCATGTTTAAATTTATAATGAATGCCAAATTGTTTCCAATATTGTTACCAATTTGCAGATTCACAAACAATATATGAAATTCAATATATAAAATCAAATCTTTCTGAAACTCCAATCCTATCTATGTTGAAACATAATATAAATGTTTTCATGTGTTGCAGAACTGGTTGCATGCTGATCTATTAATTGTATTTGCCTTTGAAAGAATTTGTACTTTCTTCACTTGAGTTTAATATGCTGAGTAAAACTATCCACTGAATTCCTGTTACCAATTATACACATATGTAAATGTATTTCACTCTTGAAGTTCTATTTGGTTTATGTGATTCTATTTGAAATCTGCCTCCTCTTTCACTTTCTACCATCAAAATACCCCAATTTTATATCAAAGGCCTTCTATGGACTCCTCTATATACCTTTATTAGCTGTTTTCACTCTAAATTGACTCTTAGTTTCAAAAAATTTGTCTCCTTTTCTTTGTTCTTTTGTTTTTAATATGACGTCAAAAAGATAATTTGGTACTGTTTTCCCTATGCTAACAGGCTTCCTTAATTGCCTCTAATATTTTGTCAAATACCTCTGTTTTCACATTTTCTCTTTAGAATTTCCTACCATTATTATTTGGTAGTTTATTTATAAAACATTGCTCATTAAATTTGCTCTGAAATCTTAAAGCTTTGAAAAAGTCTTCATCTCCTTTAAGCTGTTTCAATTTAGTTAATATGAGAATTGGGAAACTATCTATGTTAATTTTTTAAAATTTAGAATCTTTTAACCATTTTCTTCATTCCTGATGTGAAACTAAAGAGTTTACAGGCATGACCTTGTTTAAAAAATTTCTAAAGTGTGCCATTTCCTTTCACATAGCTCATCTACAAACAATGTTATACTTTCCTAACAGTATCCAGAACTATTAAAGCTTGGGAAGATTTATCACACTTAAAAAATCTGACATATTGTTAGGCAGGCAAATGCTCTGCATGTAACACTATTCTGAGTAACCACATATGACATAATGTGATACGGAATTACATATGCTCTTTTTGAGATAAAAAAAATTTGTCAGTGAAGGTGACAATAATGGGTATGTTGTGTCTGTGCTAGAAATTTAATAGGAGACTAAATATCAATAGATGGGAGAAGAAAAATGAGAAATTCAAAACGACAGATTTCTAGGATTAATAATAGTCATTTATTATTGTTCCCAGGAAACAGTAAGACCTAATACATTACTTCACCTTTCATTGTTTTTTAGTCAATATAGTTCACAATTCTGAAATGTAAATAAACTGGTATTATTATGATAGGTTAATCAATGTAGTTGCATTAAAAAATGTACCTTAAATGCACAACTCAGCAGTTAATATGCCAGCATGTTGTTAATTCAAAAGTTCATTGATCTGAAGCAAACTTTCATATGAAATTAGATGACAGGTGTTTGCTATGTAAAGTGACACTATTTTTGGTGAGGGTAATAGGAATCTATGCTGGGAATCACTAAGTGTCCAAGGGAAAAGAAGGCATGAAAGCTGTAATAGGAGCAGAAGTTCAAAATGCTGGAGTTTAATCAATTTGTAAGCTTATCTGTTTGCTAGGTTATTTCTTTACTTCATTCAGTTTATTCATTCATTCATCCATTCATTCATTATCCCTTCTATAAAAGTAGCATATCTCATTTAAGCAGAATAATGGACAATATCCTAGAATATACATATTCCAGTTTTCATTGGATCTTATGATATTATTTGTTAAAGACTCATGGGGTAGTCTTCTAGGTTTTTACTACATTTTCTTTGATTAATGGGTTCACTAGTACAACAAATAACTTACAGTAACAGTTATATTCAAATGTGTAACTTTATATCTTCATGGTCATATTACATATTATAATACAGTGGGGTAGAACTGACATACTTTAAACCAAAAACTTTATTAAAATCACAAATAATTACATTCATTTCTCTAAGCAAAGGCAGTAAGAAACAAGTCAATCTGTTTTGTCCTGATATGTCTGATTACTACTAATAGCTGTTTTACTATACAATTAGACAAACAAATTACTTATTAAAATATTTAAAATTACTCTTCGTGATTCTCAAATGCATGTTCATTGCAAATATTAATATCTCTGTCTGGAAACTTAACCATGTTTTACCCTTTGACCAAATTACTTCTAACGAGAGAGGTGAGTTACTCATGAAAGCTCAAAGTTTTCCGGCGGGCTGATCAAATTTAATTTAGATAACAAATTCTAAAGTGATTATAAATAACATTCATATAAGTATTTTGCACATGGTACCTAGCTGGATTAATAGAAGTCTGAAAATTAAAATCATTTTGAGAATAAATGTATTTAAATTTAAAATACTAGGCAATTTCTATGGGTAAAAATGTCATAAATTAGTAAATATATTTAGAGTTTTTACTTGCACACAGAGATTCATGTTTTAGAACTCTGCCACATGTTTGGACAAGTTAGTACAAGATTAAGCTGCCAATCTCCATTGAGATGTCAGGGGCTGAAATAGGAGACGTTTTGTATGTCAATGCTGGACTACTGTATCATGACTATGGACATGTTTGTATATTACCAGCCCATGCTATCTTTTCTTGGCACCACTGAATACAATAAATCTTTACCTCAGAGACTGTAAAATGCATTATATAGCTTCTCTTTAAAAAATACTACCACTGCTTCCTATAAAACAGAACTGCTTGTAAAACCTAAATGTTGCAGCAACAATAGACTTCCTGCCAAATAATGTGTGACCAAGAAAAAAGTAATTGACTTTACTAGCAATGCTATGAGCTTTAGATGAATTGTATTTGTATAAAACATGTGAACCTGTCTTATAAACACATTTTACCAAGTAAAGTTTGATGAAGAAATGCTTTTATTCTAATAACTTGGAAAAGACTATTTTGATATTCAAATAAGGTTATCCAATATTTAGAAAGTGAATTTTATTCCATTCTGAACTTTTAAAAAATGCCTTCATTTTGGCACCCTCTGACTGCATAATTATGTAAAAGTGTGATTGGATCTATTATGAATTCCTACTCTTCTAAGGCTTAGAAATGTCATGAACATTACTCTGATTAATAACTAGAGAATAATTCCCTATATCCATTCTGGAGAAAGTTTTCCCTTCACTCAATCTTGTAATCCATGTCTGTCATCAGGTTCACTCAGAAAAGACAAGCTTTAACCTAAGTTTTAATGTAAGTTAAAGCTTTCTTCAATTTTTACCCATTTCTTTTTTATAAACATGTGCTATCATTACTACTATCCCAACCTTTTAGAGACAACATGTAACTGGCTTAAAAACAGCTATGTAACTTTAAAAATAAAATACTCTTCAGTTTCTACAACTAATACACTGGTCTGTATTTAAAAGAGGACACAAATAAAAAAATGTTTCCTTCAAAAATGCAAGCTTCCATCACTAATCAGTTGTACAGGACATATTTATTTAAACTTAAGCCTCATTATAATGCTGTTCTTCAGTTTGAGTCAAGGTTGCTCAGCACAGATAAAATTAGATAGCACTGGGGAAATTAATAATGATGTTTTTAAAATTCTATTCTCTGACCAGTAGATACATAGCAAATTTTAAACATGCCTTTCTGGTGAGATAGAGGAAATCTTCTTACGACATTTTCCAGTTATAAGAGAACTTTACATTATGTGCCTCATATGTGGGAACTGAAGAACTGTTTTCCCCTTTAAGGACTTAACTATAATCACCTTGTGACCCAAAGACATTTTTAGGTACTCAGAAGGGGTATATATTTGAAGCACTGAAACTAACGAGTTAGATTACATTAAATCAGTGAAACTGATATATAATGAAACTTAGGGTAGGTTATATTTCTTTCTCCAACAAATATTAGATTAACAGTTGATAATATACTATAATAAGTATTTGAGGGCAAAATGCTCAAGATTTTATTTTCAAGTTGGAATTATTGGCAAAGTTTTTGGTTCCCAATGTGTTGATCTCAGATTTGAGAATACCTAATTATCAAAATAAAGGCTGAACCTAACACCTTTTAACAGAAAGAAATGAAATGTTAGTGTAAGATAGGCACGAAATAATATTCTTGGCAGCTCAGGCACTTATTTTCTTAATTACAGCCAATAGCAACATTTTTGTCAAATAAAATGTTTTTTCACTTTTCTTGGTTGAACTAATTTAGACTACCTCTTCTTCTTTTTCTTTTTTTTTTTAAAATAAAGGTAATTACAAGTGTTAATCTCCCTAATGAATTCAGAGATAATTTGCTCTTGACAATTATCAGTCAGAAGTGATAATTTAACTCCACTGGATTCGATGACATTGAATCCACTGGTGCTTCACTAATATTTTAACAAAAGCTTGGAAAGTGACCTACACTAATTACAAAAGAAGAACAGTTCAGAACAGAAAGATATTAGGGTTCTAGGAAGAAAACACATGATTACAATACAGTAGTTGTTAAAGAATTATAAATTATGACTATTTTGGTGAGAACCAAACAAATTCTTCTACAAAGTTTTCCAGACCCAATGATGATGTACAAATAAAATGAACTTGGTATGTTATTATCTACATTCACTTTCTTAAAAAAATTTTAATGCTTATTTATTTTTGATAGAACACAAGGTGGGGAGAAGAGAGAGGGAGACACAGAATCTGAAGAAGACTCCAGGCTCTGGGCTGTCAGCAACAGAGCCCAATGTGGCGCTCCAACCCACAGACCGTGAGATCATGACCTGAGCTGAAGTCAGTCACCTAACTGACTAGGCCACCCAGGTGCCCCTGTCTACGTTCACTTTTTACATGGAGGTAGAAATTAGGTAGAAAGAGTAGATATTGAAATCACTGGATCAGATCCTATCCTGGCTGCACCTTTCATATAATTTTCACTTTGAGCAAGTCACTTGCCCATGTTACCCCAATGGTCAGTTTCCTCAACTCTAAAGAGGAGATTAAAAAAAACCCCAAAAAAAACAAAAAAAAAAAACAAAAAAAAAACTACCTCATTATATGACAATTTCAGTTCCAATTTATTTCAGAAATTCTTTTTAGACTTGGTTATCAGTATCTGAATTATTACTATTATTATTATTAGAGTTGTCAATGTTATGCTTTATTCAATAATAAAACACAGGTGTGCAGATATTGTTAAAAAAGAATTGCTCAAAACTATTCTACTCACAAATTTTAAAGTGGGGTCTAAAATTTAAATTTTAAGTACAGATAGTTGAAACTATGGCAAGAACTGCCACCTACGAAACAAATTGGTATCATCGTCATTCCTTTACAAACACACAACTATATTTTTTAATAATAGGAAATTTTATATCATTAATTTTGTCTCTTTGAACTTTGATTCTCATTGCAATTCTGCAACACTAATTTATCCTAATGTAATAATGATTTTATACTTTAAGTTCTTCTATTGAACATCCTATCATTCTCTTCTAAAGATATTTATTTTTAAAATTTAAGTTCCTGTAACCATAAGGCTTTACGTATCTTTTAGATTGACTCTTTATTACAAGTTTTATTAGCACTTCCTCTAAAATAGCAAAATATATGACTGTGGATGACTTGCTTGAAACCATTGTGAAAACATTCCTTTATTTGCCAGTCTGGACAAGTTAATGTATTAGGCCAGGCACTGATGTGAGTTTTGAGCTTTTTTTGATGATCCTGTTTTTATGGATCACTATTAAAGGGGGAGACGGGAAAGGAGAACGTACAGGCCAGACAAGTTTTCAGGCTGACTAATTTTATAAAAGAAGAGATTGCAAATAAAATTTAAGAATATGATATCTGATTTCTTTAAAACTATTGATACTTTAATAGCCCTTTTGGTAAAATTTTGGAGACTGCCAATGGTACAAATTTGAAAATCATTTTTCTAACACTCAGTTGCTCTGTCAAAACAAGAAAGCCCTCATGCCCTATACGGATTCTGAGGAGTCAATAATCTTTCAGTCTGTTTTCATCAGTGACCAACATGGGCTCAGCTGTAACTGAAATACAATAATGTAATTCAGAAGGATTAAGTGGACCTAGGTAAGTTCAACCTAAGTAGAACCCAATCACATTAATCATGGAGAGAACATTTGTATATTTCCATGCCCCAGCCATTCTAATTCTAATTCAGAGGTTTTTAAGTCTCTGAAAAAGAGGGAGAGAAAAAGCCACTATTATAATTAACAGAAAATAGTATTTATTGAAAATTTTACCACATGGGGGCTTGGAAGATGTTCTAGAAACCCTTGAGTTTTAAATCAATATATACTGCTAAGGGACTGACTTCTATGGCATTGATCCCAAAGAGCAGACTGAGACCAAGAATCTCTGACAACATTGTTGTGGAGATCGCCACAATAATTTTGTAATATGATAAAGACAAGATAAAACTTAGAAAGACATATGCATTAGAAAATATTTTTAGTTCTCTTTTTTTTTTGGTATATTTCAAGTAGGGACTGTTAATCAAAGTGTAATTGACATACAACATCCTATCAGGTGCAGGTGTACATCATAGTGATTTGATATTTTTATTCATTACAAAATGATACCCACAATAAGTTCAGTTATCCTTAATTGTAGTCACTTTTTCAGAGGAAGCAGGGATGAAGGGCAGAATTCCAGTGTAATTTAAAATGTATTTTCAGAGCTCTGTCTTTTGTAAGACCTTTGAATCACCCTAATTATAAAGGCACTATATGCTCTTTTGTGGCTCTTGATTTGTATTCACAGATTTTGGGTGAAACACAAGAAAATGAGTGATCACCTAGATGAAAGCTCTCATTTGAAGAATAATAAACCAGTAAACCTGCAGCAGTAAATGCCATTTCCAAGATCACACAGCTAATGGCAAAACAGAATTTAGAACGTTAGAACATTTCAACCCTTTGTCTTAATGCTAAAGTAGTATTTCTCAAAGTGTGGTCTCCAGACTAGCAGTATCAAAATCAACTGGGAACTTGTTAGGAATGTAAATTCTATGGACCCACCCCAGACTTGTTGGCTCTGAAACTCTGGGTATGGGACACAGCAATCACTGTTTTAACCAGCCTTCCAAGTGATTATGATATAATGTTTGAGAACCTCTGTTTAAAAAATAGAAATCAAAACTACAGAAGAATTTCTAACAGTTTTGTCTTAAATGGCCTTGGCTTTGGTACACTGAGGCAATGTCTATATCCTGCCTTTGATAGGCCACTGGGCACTATACTGTCACACAAAACACATGTGCCATGAAATGTTAAATGTTTACCTATAAACATTAGGTTTTGAGTCCATCTCTCATTCGTTCAATACTGTTTGTATTTTTTTAAAAATTACAAAATTTTAATTTTAACAATGCCTTTTATGCTTACTAAAGGTCTACATACAGAAGAAATGATGGGAGCAAACAACAACCAGAAGGCAAGGAGGACTCTACCTCAACTCTTAACACATAAATATAACAAGATATCTTTTATGTGTGATACAACCAGAGACTACCTCTATCAGCCCTTCAGGGACCTTACACTCACAAGTGGGAAATATTTCAAGAGGCTATTGAAGGGGAAAATCTGATCATGTATATTTTCAAACAGATCAAATTTATATTTTTTGAAAGTTAAATGTACATTAAGAAACTAAGGGCACTTGAGTGGCTCAGTCTGTTAAGCCTCCAACTTCAGCTCAGTTCATGATCTCACGACTCAGGAGTTCGAGCCCCACGTCAAGCTCTGTGCTGATAGCTCAGAGCCTGGAGCCTGCTTCAGAAACTGTGTCTCCTACTCTCTCTGCCCCTCTCCTGCTCATGCTCTCTCACTCCTTCAAAAATAAATAAAGATTAAAAAGTTAAAAAAAAAAAGAAAGCAAAACAAGACACTTACAGTAACTGTTCAAAAGAAAAACAGGTGAGAATAATACTAACATTCTACAAAGGGATTCTGATTCAGAATTAAATTTTTGTTTTTTAAAATATGTGACATAAAATAGTTTAATTATGAAGAGTCTGATTCCTCATCAGTGCCACAGAGTATGTATACACTACTAAGAGAAAAGAACAAAATATTTTAAGGTATGAACAACTGTTTAATGTGTAATAATCTCTACTACTCTGCTACTAAAACTATAATATTTATAATGAACTAGAAAATTTAAATTCTTATTGTCTAATGCTTATGTATTAAGCTTTCCTGTCATTCAAAACATTGTTATATCATTTCATAATATAAGCATAAAATTAGGATACAATACAGACTATCAATACATCAAAAATGACATTCTTTAAAATGGTAAGATGTGACATTTAAATGTCTTGTTTAGCCAAGAAATTTTAATCATGAAACATGTTGTAATTGAATGAGTAAATTACTTAAGAATGGATTTAGGAATTATGATTTCTCTCCCTAAAAATGAACACATCCGTACACCTTTCTCATTCTTATTTATTTTTACAACTCAATAAATTTAAGGACACATAAAGAAAAAATGAATACTGGCTCTTTAGAGATCTTTCCCATATGCTTGCAATATACAATTTGGAAGTCAAAAGAGTGGTTGGTAGCTAAATTACTGAATATATTTCCTTGCAGTAAAAAGAAAAGTGCCTTTGTAGAAATGCTGTGGAATTTTCCTATTAAACATGGAGGAATAATTTCTTACCATCTGTAGCATTCATTTAAAAAATGTAAACAGTGGTATATTTGCCATCTGTTGGAGAGACTTTTTATGATACTTTTGAATCTGTCATTCAATGATATCACCAATTTTATCATCTAAAGATGATGCTTAAAACAATGATCAATGACATTTTTGGTAGCCAGACATGCATGCTGTGGAAGCGAAGCAGCAAAGGGCTATAAAGATGGCCAGTAACAGCCATAACAGTTCTGTTAACACCAATAAAACAGTACAGAATAGCTATTTAAAAGCATTTAACATCTTGCTGAAGGTGAGGAGAAGAATATCTGGGGAATGAGTAGTGCATATCAGCTTACTCCAGGTAGCTATTAAACAGGTAAATTACAATCCCAGTCCTTCCCACATCCTTGGAAACATTCTGAAAAATGATACTTCCCACAGAAATTTTCACCAGGTTTTCTACCCAGCCTAATGTTCCAAGATAATTAGTGAGCTTCTCTACACATTTGAGGAAGCAAAATATGGACTAATGAAAAGTTTACTGACTAGATGTAATCAAAGTATCTAGATATAGACTTTTCTCTTGATGAAAATGCCAGGGGAGCTATTAGCATTTCCTATCCTAAGATGGCATAAATACTGAAGAAATAGTTAGTACCTATGGAATTAATAGACCTACCAGGTTATGAGGCTTAGAATATTTAGACAAAAGCCAAACAAAATTACTCCCTTATGACAGCAATTATTTTAAAAGACAAAAGCATTTTAAGACTTATTTTCTCCTGAAATCACAAAAAAAAAATCATTAAATAATTCCTGGTAATGTTTCACCACTTGCTATTTTTTGGACTGGGACAGAGTGGTGAAGCAAACAAAGAAGAAAGTCGGTAGAAAGGAGAACACAACAGGGAGGGTGGAAGGTCATGTCTTTAGTGAATCTCACTGAACGGCAAATAGAGCTTCCACCTATATTGACTGATTTTCAAATTAATGTCTAAAAAATATTTTTTTTCATTCTAGGTTCAGTCATTAAACATCTTTATAAAATTCCTTGTTAAAGATGTCATATTCCTGTTACATCTGTATGAACTTTTCCTGGGGTTAAGGACTGGGATTTCCTAAAGCACTTAATAATTCATAATAGTTGTTATCGGTATAATACAGAATGACTTTGATATACAATTCATTACTATTAAAACTGGACTCAGAAATGATCTGCATACAAATGAAAAGTAAGAAAAAATATAGTTAGAAAACATATTAAAACTGTACCTATAATTAAAATAAATTATAACAAATTATCGATATACATTATTTATATTAGTAAAAATATATATTTAAATAGCCATTTATATCTCCTCTTATGCACATAGATTTTGGGAGTAGGTCTAATTTCCCAAAACCCAGATAGAGGTATGTTTTCTAACAAAATATTGCTAAGTAAATCTGTCATCCTAGAGGACAGTGTGCTGTGCAAGTTTAGCTTTCATAATTTATTGATAAATTCATTTGAATACAGATTATTTGAAGGAAGACACATAGGAGGTTTTAAGGTAACATCAATGTATTCCTAAAATGTCAAGAAAAATGTGACATAATATTTATAGTATAAACAACTACAGTAAAATAGCTTGATATAAGATAAATGCATAAAAATCAGTAATTTCCTTATATAATAGAAAGGCACTGGAAATTATAAGAAAAAAAAGTGAACCCATTAATAATGACAACAAAATATGTAAAACATCTAGGAACAGATATAACAAGGAAAGATGAAAACTTTGTCAAGAGACAGAAGGACTGAATAAAAGAAGAGACACATCACAGATTTGGATGAGTGATAAAATATAATAGGTTAAACACACTTTAAAGTCTCCTGGGGGAAAATGAGAAAGATGATTCTAAGACCATCTGCAAAAACACTCAGAATAGTGTAGACAGTGTTGAACGGGATAAGGCATAAAATGAATTTTTTTGGTCTACCGACTATTTAAACGTACAAACACTGTCATGTTGGCGTAAGATCCGAGAAGTGGACAGAATGAAATAACATGCCCTTAAATGGATATGATTACATGCTAATATTTAAATAAAGGGAAATTATTCAGCTGATAACGTTAGAAAAACTGTGCTATATTTAGAAAAGAGATGAAGTCTTCACCAGAAATCACACAAAATAAATCTATCATTAATATATTAAAGAGCTAAATATGAAGGATGTAACAATAATGGTCAAAGAAGAAAAGTATAAACAAATTATCATTGAGATAGAATTTTCTAAATATACCATAGAAACTATTCAATAATATTAAAAGTGTCTTAAACGATGGTACATTAAAAGTATACCATAAAACCTAAATGAAAAACTACTAAGCATATTTGCAATAAGGATGACAAAGTATCACGTTGCTTAATATAAACAGCTTTTAAAAATAATCAGGAAACCACTATAAAGAAAAAAGGTGACAGTTAACATGTAAAAACAATTCACTGGGAAAAATGGGAAATAATAACACATGCAAAATTGTTAGTAATTAAGGAAATGGGAATTAGAACAATGAAAGAGCTTTTTTTTCTTGTCACATCATAAAAGTTCAAGAATATTACATGCTGCAATCTAGTGATTTTACTTGTAGCGATCTTCTTTACGAAAATAAAGAGGTCCCAAAAATTATAGTATCGTGTAAAAAAAATTAAGAATGTTAAGTCATCCAACACTAAAATGCTCAATTTAAAATTCATGACACAAACACAGGATAGAACGCAGACATTAAACACTGTAATGTGGGGACTTCCAGGGAAGACAGTGGAGTAGAAGGATCCTAAGCTCACCCTACCCCATGGATACAACTAGAGAACACCCACATCAGTGTAAATAGTCCAGAAAATGACCTGAAGACTGGCAGAACAGATTCTCCACAGGTAAATGTAGAGAACACTGCACACTGAAGAGGGTAGTAAGGGCAGAGACATGGTCAGGAGCTAAAGAGACCCACAAAAATGTCCACAACAAGGAGGGACACTAGGGCCATAGAGAGGAGAGAGGACCAGACTCTCACACCAAACACCCAGGCACAGGCATTATGGGGAAAACGAATCCCCATAATATCTGTCTTTGAAAACCAGAAGGATATAATTTCATGAGTTCTTACAATCAGCGGGGCTTAATACCAGGAACTTTAAAAATCAAAAGGCTCAGCTCTGGGAGAGCCAGAAGAGTGACAGGAAAATGAGTCCACATCCTTCAAGAGACAGCACATAAAACAGCCCCAATGAGATATAGCAGCAGTCTGAAAACTGACTGGAGTATATGGAGAGAGATTTGTTTACTAATCTGAGAATGTGTGCTACAGGGGATGGGAACCTTGGGAGACTTCTCTAAACAAAAGAGCTGGTGGGCACCATTCCCCTCCCTGCCTCCTAGCCTAGACACACAGACACATACAGGAACCAGTGCAGTGCAACACTCTCTACCTAGCATGCTAAGAGCATATCTGGGCCCTTTATACTTCTGCAGATCTGCCCCCTCCAGTCTCAGCTCCAGTTCCCCTCTCCCAGCAGATGATGTACATAAACCTTGCAAACACCATGTGCCACACCCCTACATTCTCCGGCAAGGCTGCTCCCTCCAATATACCTCTGGACAGAGACCATCCAAAGTGGTGGTACCAGCCTGACACCACTACAAAGTGACTCCTGTCCTGGGGAGAGGGGAAGATAACCACACATATCTGTCTGACCATGACTCCAGCAGTGGGATGGGGACAGACATCTGTTCTGATTCTAGGATGTCCACCAAGTAAAGCTTCTCAGTCAACCACACAGGAAGAGGGCCCTGTGGTTTGGTACTATAGCATCTCTTGCAAATACCTGGTCTAACTAACTGCAAGCTGAAGGTAGCTTCAGACTGGCCCACTAACAACAGAGGGATCAAATCCTGCCTACAACACACAGGGAACCTCTACAGATGACTGAACTGAAGGCAAATATGGCTTAGCCACAACAGTATGGAGCATGAAATATACTAGGAGACACCCCTGAAGCACCCAGTTCTGGCAAACAGGGACTGCAGTGCAGGGCACTATAACGCCGCTACTTGCAAAAGCAGGAGATGTAGCGGACATTCTTAACACACAGAAACAGACACAGAGAGTTAAACAAAATGAGAGACAGAGAAATATGTCCCAAATGAAAGCAAAGGACAAAATCACAGCAAGAGAATATGCCTAATAGCGAATTTAAAGTAATGGTTATAAAGATAGTCATCAGACCTGAGAAAAGTGTGAAGGATCTCAGTGAGACCCTTAAAAAACACATAGGAAACATCATAAAGAACCAATCAGAGATTAAGAACTCAATAAATGAAATTCAAAACATACTAGATGAAATAAATATACACCAGAGCAAGCAGAAGAACAGATCAGCAACCTAGAGAACAGAGTGATGGAAAGCAATCAAGGTGAATAAGTGAAAGGAAAAAAAAATATACAAAATGAAAACAGACAGGGAGATCAGTAATACCATCAAGTGCAAGCTATCCACACTATAGGGATCCCAGAAGAAGAGAGAGAAAAGGGGGTAGCAACCCTATTTCAAAATAATCGCTGAAATCTTCCCGAATTTGGAGGCACAGAGAGCCCTCAACAAAATCAACCCAAGCAGGTCCACACTGAGACACATAGAAATTAAAATGGAAAAAAGCAATGAAAAAGAAAATTTTAAAAGCAGAAAGTGAAAAGAAAATAGTTACATACACAAGAAACTCCATAAAACTATCAGTTGATTTATCAGCGGACACTTTGCAGGCCGGAAGAGAGTGGCATGATATATTCAAAGTGTGGATAGAAAAAGCCTGCAACTGAGCCTCTTGGCTCAAGACCTGCGTCTCTTGGGTGGCTCAGTCAGTTAAGCTTCTGACTCTTAATTTCAGCTCAGGCCATGGCCTCACAGTCATGAGACTGAGCCCTGGATTATGCTCTGCACTGAGCATGGAGCCTGCTTGGAATTCTCTTTCCCTCTGCTCCTCCCCTACTGTCACTCACATGCTCTCTCTCTCTCAAAATAAACATTAAAAAAAAAAAAAAAGAAAAATACCTGCAGGCAAGACTACTCTATCCAGCAAGACTACCATTCAGAATAGAAGGAGAGATACAGTTTCCCAGTCAAAAATGTCAAAGGAATTCATGTCCACTAAATCAGCCATATAAGAAATGCTAAAGGGCACTCTTGGAGTAGAAAGGAAGACCATAAGTAGGAGTAAGAAAAGTAGGAAGCACAAAAGGAGTAAAATTAAGTATATCTACAAAAATCAGTCAAGGGATTCACAAAATAAAAGGATGTAAAGTATGACACCATATACCTAAAATACAGAGTTTAGGGAGAGGAGTAAAGAATGGGTTCAAACTTAAATTACCATCAACTTACCCAGACTGTTATATACAGAAGATGTTATTTATAAACCTAATGGTAACCACAAACTAAAAACTAGTAATAGATATGCAAAAAGACAAGAGAAAGGAATCCAAATATATCATTAAAGAAAGTCAGCGAACCATGAGAGAAGAGAGCAAGAGAAAAAAGGAATAGAGAACTACAAAAACAAACATAAAACAAATTACAAAATGGCAATAAAAACATACCCATCAATAACTACTTTGAATATAAATGCACTACACGCTCTAATTAAAACAGATAGGGTGACAGAATGGGTAAAAAAGCAACACTCATCTATATCCTGCCTATACGAGATTCATTTCAGATGTAAAGACATGACCGAAAGTGAAGGGATGGAAAAGCATATATCATGCAAATGAAAGTGGAAAGAAGACCAGGGTAGCAATATTTATATCGGACAAAAAAGACTTTAAAACAAAGACTGGAACAAGATACAAAGAAAGACACTACATAATCATAAAGGGAACAATCCAAGAAGATATGACAATTCTAAATACTTATGCACCCAACAAGAAAGCATCCAAATACAGAAAGCAGCTAATAACAAACATAAAGGAAATCATTGATAGTAATACAATAATAGTGGGAGACTTTAACACCCAACTTACATCAATGGACTGATCATCCAAACAGAATTTCAACAAGGAAACGGTGGTTTTGAATAACACAGTTGATCAAAAGGATCTAACAGACATATTCAGTAATTCCCACCCTAAAACAGCAGAATACACATTCTTTTAGAGGGTACACGGAACATTTTCCAGAATATATCATGTTAGACCACAAAACAAGTCTCAACAAATTCACATTTACTGAAGTCATACCATGCATCCTTTCCAACAACAATGCTATGAAACTAGAAATCAGCCACAAGGAAATATCTGAAGGGAACACAAATACATGGCATTTAAATAACATGCTACTAAATAATGAATGGCTCAACCAAGAAATCAAAGAATAAATTAAAAAAATGGATAAATGAAAATGAAAACACAAAAGTCCAAAATCATTGGGGTGCAGCAAAAGCTGTTCTAAGAGGGAAGTTCACAGCAATACAAGCCTACTCAAGAAGCAAGAACAATCTCAAATAAACAACCTAGCCTTATACCTAAAGGAAGTGGAAAATTAAGAACAAACAAAACCCCAAACCAGTAAATGGATGGAAATAATAAAGATTAGAGCAGAAATAAACAAAATAATATCTAAAAGATCAATAGAAAAGATAACAAAACCAGGGGCTGGTCCTTTGAAAAGATAAACAAAATTGATAAACCTTTAGACAGACTCATAAAAGAGAGAGAGGGTGAAGGGAAAGAGGGAGAGAGGACTCAAAATAAAAAATTAAAGAGGACAAATAACAATCAGTACCACAGAAATACAAGAATTATAAGAAAATATTATGAAAAATAATATGCCAAAAATTGGACAATCAAGAAGGAATGGATAAATTCCTAGAAATATATAACCTCCCAAAACTGAATCAGGAAGAAATAGAAAATTTGAACAGATTGATTACCAGCAACGACACTGAATCATTAATCAAAAGACTCTCAACAAATCAAAGTCCAGGACCAGATAGCTTCACAGTTGAATTCTAAAAACATTTAAAAAAGAGTTAATACCTTCTGTTCTCAAACTATTCAAAAATATAAAAGAGGAAATAAAACTTCCAAATTCATTCTATGAGGCCAGATTTATCCTGATACCAAAACCAGATAAAGACTTCACAAGAGAAAAAAAAAACAAAAAAACTACCAGCCAATATCTCTGATGAACATAGATGTAAAAATCCTCAAGAAATGTTAGCAAACTGAATCTAATAATACATTAAAAAAATTATCCGCCATGATCAAGTGGAATTTATTTCTGGATGCAAGGGTGGTTCAATATTCACAAATAAATCAGCATAATATATCACATCAAGAGAAATGATAAAAATCATATAATGCTTTCAATAGATGTAGAGGGGTACCTGGGCGGCTCAGTCAGTTGAGCATCCGACTCTTGATTTCGGCTCATATCATGACCTCAAGGTTCATGGGACTAAGCCCCGCATTTGCTGGGGATTCCCTCTCCCTCTCTCTCTGCCCCTCCCCCACTCACACACACATGTGTGTGTGGTCTCTCAAAACAAATAAACGTTAAAAAAATATATGTAGAAAAAGCATTTGACAATGTACAACATCCACTCATGATAAAACCCTCAAGAAAGTAGGTTTAGAGGGAATATACCTCAACGTGACAACGTGCGCCATCTATGAAAAACCCAGGGCTAACATCATCCTCAATGGGTAAAAACTGAGAGCTTTTCCTTTAAGATAAGGTACGAGACAAGGAAGTCCACTCTCACCCCTTTTACTCAATACTGTACTGAAGTCCCAGACACAGTGATCAGACAAGAAAAAGGAATAAAAGCCATCCAAAGTGATAAGGAAGAAGTAAATCTCTCACTATTTGCATATGACATGATGCTATATATATAAAACCCTAAAGACTCCACCAAAAAACTATTATAACTGATAAATTAATTCAGTAAAGTTGCAGGATACACAAATCAATATAGAGAAATCCATTGTATTTCTATACATTAATAATGAAGTAGCAGAGAAATTAAGAATACAATTCCACTTACAGCTGTACCAAAAATAAAAAAATACCTAGGAATAAACTTAACTAATGAGGTCAAAGACCTTTACTCTTAAAACAATAAAACACTGATGAAAGAAGTTGAAGATGACACAAATGGTAAGATATTCCATGCTCATAGACTGGAAGAACAAATACTGTTAAAATGTCCATACTACCCAAAACAATCTACAGATTTAATACAAACTCTACTTAAATATTAACAGCATTTCTCACAATACTAAAATAATTCTAAAATTTCTGTGGAACCACAAAAGACCCTGAATAGCCAAAGCAATCTTAAAAAAGAACATAACTAAAGTTAGCACAATCCCATATTTGAAGATATACTACAAAGTTGTAGTAATCAAAAGAGTATGCAACTGGCACACAAAAAAGACACATAAATCAATGTAACATACTAGAGAGCCTGGAAATATACCCACAGTTACCTTGTCAATTAATCTTCAACAAAGAAGGATGAATATGCAATGGAAAAAAGACAATCACTTCAATGACAGGTGTTGGGAAAACTGGACAGCTACATATGAAGAAATGAAAATGGACTACTTTCTTACACCATGCAACCCTCCCCCAAATCAAAATGGACTAATGACCTAACTGTGAGACCTGAAACCATAAAATCCTATTGCTTATTGCACAGGCAATAATTTCTCTGACTTCGGCCATAGCAACATTTTTCTAGATATGTCTCCTGAGGCAAGGGGAACAAAAGCAAAATTAAACTATTGGGACTACATCAAAATAAAAGGCTTCTGCACAGCAAACAATCCACAAAACTAAAAAACAACCAACTGAACAGGAGAAGATATTTGCAAATGACATATCCAATTAAGGGTTAATATCCAAAAATATATGGAGAACTTACAGAATTCAACACCCAAAAAACAAATAATCCAATTAAAAAATGGGCAGAAGACATGAACAGACATTTGTCCAAAGACATACAGATGGCCAACAGAGACAGGAAAAGATGCTCAACATTATCCATCATCAGGGAAATGCAAAGCAAACCATAATGATTATCACCTCATACCTGTCAGAATGGGTAAAATCAAAAACACAAGAAACAACAAGCATTGGTGAGACTATGGGAAAAAAGGAACCCTTGTACACTGTTAGTGGGAATGCAAGTTAGTACAGCCACTGGGGAAAACAGTGGAACAGTATGGAGGTTCCTCAACAAATTAAAAACAGAATTACCATAGGATCCAGTAATTGCACTCCTGGGTATGTACCCAGAGAATATGAAAACACAATTTGGAAAAGATATATGCACTCCTATGTTTACTGCAGCAATATGTATAGTAGCCAAAATATGGAGGCAATACAAGTTTCCACTGATAGATGTTTAAAAAAGAGGTGACATTTATATAACCATCTTCCGATATCTTTTACAGATATACTTTCTATGCTTTAAAACAGGTCTCAGAGGGAGAATTGCATATGCCCTAGTGGGCAAAGAGGATGTCCCCGTAAGGGACAGCCTGGGGTAGGATGTTGGAACTAGAACGGGGTAAGGAAAACATCCATGCATTGAATAGGCGTGGTCATGTGTGAGGTATCAGAGCTGAAGTGGGATAAGAAGAGAACTCATACAAAGGGATGTCTTGGGATGGGTTGTCAGAGCGCCAGATGCTGGACCCTGAGCAGGGTGAGCAAGGCATCCAAGCAGAAGAAGAAGATGGGACACAACAGAAAGTATATCTGAGAAGGACATGAAAGTTTTTCACTGAAATAAAAAAGGGGGGGACTGGCAAATTTGGAAAGGGAGAAAAGCAGGATAAACTATGTGGTATCAGATTTGAACTGAAGACACTGATAAGAACTTGAGGTTTTCCATATATAGATATATACAGCCAAAGAAATAATTGTGTGTGAGTGTGTGTGTGTTTGGAAGAGAAAAAGTAATGGTCACAATGCATTTATTGTTAGTAGGAAGTACATAAGAAATTAGGAAGTGATAGGGTCTCAGATCAACAATGTACTTTTTAAAAATACATTTAAAATATTTAAAAATACTAATTTGTATAACCTTGAAATTGTTTCAAAAACTTAACCATGTAATTTCAAATAATTGTTAATAGCACAGGTAAAATATACAAACACACTCATATGTTACGTATAGAAACATTAAGAGTTAAAATGTTGGAAGTGGTTTTCCATGAAAATGGTCAGGGCTTCATATCTCTATAAACTTAGAGCAATAGTGAATGTTAGCTACCAACATCACAAGCGTCATTAATAAAACTGTTAGTTTATGCATTCCTTTCAGCTGTACTGTAATTATGAACTATTACTCTACTAACCAAACATAAATGAGAGATACAACTTGAGATTTTCACAGTTTGGGTTGATGGATTTACCCAGGACTATGGATAGCTGCTCTCCCCCGCTTTTTTTTTTTTTTTTTTTTTTTTTTTTTTTTTTTTTGGTACACCCAGAATTTAACTGTAGGCATAATAGAGACTTGGTTAAGAGCAGAAATTATGGGTCCGGTACTAACTAGTTTGAAACCCTAACTCCCAACTTAGTAGCTATGTGACAAATTTGAAAAGGGAAGTTAATCTCTCAGAGGGGATTAATAAATCTGTATCATGGGCTTGTGAAAGTTAAATCTGGTAATACACGATATAACATGATAAGTTCTCAATAAAATATAGCTATAAATTATTATGATCTCTGTATCAGTCAGGAAGGCCAAGTACTGTAACAAACAACTTCAACATTTCAGAGGTTTAACAAGACAAAATGATGATTTATGGACAGTCTAATCAAAGTCAGAAAGGAGACTCTGCTCTGTTCAGTCACTCAGGAACCTAGAACTCTATTCATTGTGCACCTCTGTCATTATCTAAGGTACTGGATTCTTTGCATCTAGCCGTCATACAAAAAAAAAAAATGTAAAAGGTATATATCCCTTCATAAAAATTTTAGCAAGTTTTAACACACATTATTTCAGCCCATAGTCCATAGATGAGAATTAATCACATAGCTCCACAAAGTTGCAAGGTGTCTCCAAAATGTAGTTCAGTGGTAAAGGATGAAGAGAAAGAATGGATATCATTGAGCATTTGTGGTCCTTGTTATACTCTGCCTCTCTGGTCTCCAAGTATCTGTTAACTCCCTTCTTTGCAGAGAAGGCACATCAGCTCTCCCTAACATACACAACTCTGAATCCCAAGGTCACCACACCAGTTCAAAGTCCAGGGTTACTGAGAGACAATTCTCTATGTGTCTTTTTTTGTTGCTACACATATTGCTTCAGCTTTTATTCCAAATCATCCACGATGTTTGTACAGCAAACAAGTTGGGAAGACAGAGGTAGTGCCTCCCCCCAGAGTAGATGGCACAATGGCACGACTGCTTGACAGAAGAATGATACAAGTAAATATTTTTTTATACAAAATCTTGGGTAGTATTTATTTTTGGTTAGTCTTTGGGCTATTAACAATTTTCTACTGCTTAATGTGGATAAAGCAAATAGGTGTTAAGTTTTATAAATAGTGTGTACCATACCTACATATTTATTCACTTTTATTTAGCATGTATATGATTTTTTTAAATATAAAAAATAAAAAATACTAGAAAATATATATATATATTTCTCCACAAAAGCCTATCAATATACTATACTATAATCCATTAGTTAAATGGAGAAAATCCATAAGTTCCTATCAATAAATGCAGAAAAATGTTGATAATATTCAACTTTCATTCATGATAAATTAAATCGTATTTGTGAACCAGGATTAAAAAAGATCATTCCTAGGGGACCTGGGGGCTCAGTCGGTTAAGCGTCTGATTTCAGCTCAGGTCATGATCTCACGGTTTGTGGGTTCTAGCCCTGCATTGGGCCCTGTGCTGACAGCTCGGAGCCTGGACCTGCTTTGGATTCTGTGTCTCCCTCTCTCTCTGTCCCTACCCTGTTCACTTGCACTCTCTAAAAAATAAATAAACATTAAAAAAAAAAGATCATTCCTAAACCTTTTAAGGTTACTGATCAAAAACCTGAAGTTGGATACCTTTAAAATCAAGAACTGAAAGAGACAAAGATATTGCCAATCACTGCTCATATGAATACCATACTGAAGGATCTAGTTAAGGAAATTAAACTTAATAGATAAAAAATGAATTTAAGTAAATATCTACACTTATTTATTCTATGAAAACAAGTGTAATTTTTAAAAGGGATGTATTTCACAATAATAGATTAAAATAAAAATACATACCTAGGGTTAAACTAAACAAATAATGTATGTGAATTCATAAAGAAAATAAAATTTGAATGAACGACATTAAAGAAGCACAAATAAATTGAGAGACGAACTATTATGTTCAACTAGATTAAACTGCTGTTTTGGTCGGTCAAAAATGGTCAAATACAAGCAATTTCACATGGTTCAACTAAACACATCCATGAAGAACAAATAATGTTATGAATTTGCTCTTTCTCTCAATATTAATTTATATACCCCTCTCTGTTCCAATCAAAATCCAACACAAGGTAATTCTAAAACCTCAAAAAGAGAAGATTTTTCATCAAAAGAATGTAAAAGGATATTACCTTTACCCTACCAGAAATTATAAAATCAAAATAATAACTAAAGAGTAGCATTGTACATGGATAGGAAAATAGCTACTAGGACAATATTAAGGGTCCAGAAACAGACTCTCCAGTTTTGCTATATTTTTCTTTTTGCTATCTTAATATAAATCCAAACTGCCTCTGAAGATCAATTGGGAGAAGAATGGACTGTTCAACAATGAAGAATGGTTGGACAAGTGGATATCTATTTGACAAAACATAATTTTGGATACTACTTCACAAAAATCAAGTCCAGATGACAAAAATTTGAAAATGTGAAAACAAAATTTAAAAGCTTCTAGAAGTAAACATAGGAGAAGATGTCATGACATGAAGGTAGAAAATAATTTATTAAACAGGATATAAAACATATAGCTCATAAGGAAAAAAATTATACATGTAAAGCCTTGTATTCATTAAATGCACCATTTTAAAAATGTAGTTAAAAGCCACAAACTTTTAACATATAAGACTGGCAAGGGATTTATATACAGATTAAAATAATTACTCTTACAAATGAGGGGGAAAATTCAATCAATTTAAAAATTAGGCAAAAAACAAGACCATGCATTTCAGATGAGAGAGGTGTGCGCGACATATAAAAATATTAAAAAATGTTCAAACTTATTTGGCTACGGGTAATACAAATCAAAACAATATCAAATTCCCATTTCAGATTAATGAGAACGACAAACCTTTAAGCATTTTGTGTATTTCATGGGTTGCTTTTGGATGTGGTGCATTGGGAACTATTACACAGAGCTAGCAAGAATGTAAATTGGGAAACCACTTTATAGATACATTTAAACTCCACCAGTTAGGTTGATGATATAAGCCTAATGGCCCAGCAAGTTCATTCCTATGCGTATACCCTAGAGGAATTTTTGCCCAGATGCCCAAGGAGTCATACAAAGGAATGCTCATAGCATCATAATCTATAATGTCTGGAAAACTAGGAATATTCCAAATGTCCATCATCAATAATACTTTTCACATAAAAGTTAAAAAACATGCAAAACCAAGCAATGTATATTTTAAGGATCCACACATACACCCACACACAAATCATTTCTTTAAAAGAGCAACTGCACAATAAATACAAAAGTGAGGATTATGATTATCACAGAGGAGAAGCAAAGGACCAGCATCAGGGAGGAGTATATAGTTTCCCTAGTACTGATAATTCAATTACTTAGACTGTATTATTATCTACACCTTATAAAGATATTAAAGCATTCCCATTTACGAATAAAATTTTTCACAATAAATTCTAAAAGAAAGAATGAATTACTGCCCAGAAGCCCAAAATAGGTTAGAAGACAACAGTCTCAAATCACTTTAAATTAATTTAACATTCTTGGATCTGATAAATCCAACCCATTTTCGGCATGATTTAAAACCTAGGTCAGCCCTGTCCCTGACACGGCACACAGAAACACTCATATATCTTTTGTTTCACAAAAGACTCTTGAAGTATAATCTTAAAGTAACTTTGTCTCCCCTTTTTCTCTTTAAAATGAACTCAGTGAGTGACAGGATATCTGAGATGATATCTGAGATGTGCTTCAATAAATTGAAAGGTGGCAGCATAAATGAAACAAACTGGTCATGAGTTGATAACTATTTTAATTGATGGTAGGTGCATGATAGTTCACTGCACTATTATGTATTTGAAATTTTCCATAATAAAAAGTTTAAAAATCATTTCAGTGGCCTAAATATTTCCTTGCATATACACAAAAATTAAGTCAGCCCACTGACTTTTCTGACTAGTTATAGGTAATAAAAAGTAAATGGTCACTTTAAGTCAATAAATAATAACTCAATTCAGAAATTATAATTCTAAGACCGATATAATGACAAAACACTTATAAAATTAAATCTCCCTAGTTACAATATTCTGCATGCAAGAGGCCAGCATATAGGTTAGGGTAGGTAGGGTGGTATTGTGTTTTTTTCCTTTTCTTATTCATGTGTCCATTTGCAAAAGAGGATTCTGATCTCCCTCAGGTTTGAGTTTAGAAAAGAAAGACAGTAAGAGGGAACAGGAAAATTCTTATTAGACTGGTGCTGTATTTAGATGGCCTTGCAGTCCCTAGGCATTGATGGTGTTTAAAACCTGATCTTATAAGGCACTTTTATGGGCTTTTTGGAGGTCCCACTGAGAATGTCTACTGCACTACCCATGAAGTATTCAGATGCATTTTCCTCTCACTTCCATTCCTCACCTCATCTTCTTTTTTGCTAGTCCACTCTTTCCTCTACAGACCCCTTCAGATTAAAATGCTACCAGGCCAACCCTTACCCCCTTGTAGCCCACCATTCATTCTGGTAAATACGTATCTTTTGCTCCAATGAACTCTGTAAGTACATACACCTTTTGTTTAACTCATCTACCAGCCACTGCCTAGATCATGTATAACCCTTATATTTTTCAGGAGGAAGTCAGACAGATATCCACTATTCAACACTGTAGGTTATATTATTAAACTTTCTCAACAGTTCTCAACTTAACAGGCTTGATTATTCCCACCTTTACTCTATAGGTCTCAGAGCATAGTTGTCTCCAAAGTAATAATCTTCTTTCTAACTCGACCCTTCTTCATCTCAATAACATAAACAATAATTTCAGGGTTGCATAATCTAGGTTCAATTATTTATTTTGAAAACTTCCACGTTGAAAGTATTCCCAACTGATATCTGGTCTCTTTCAACTTACTGTTTTGTTAAAAATTATCCCAGGGGGTTGAAGAGAGATATGTTGAGGCAATCTCACAGTGCTGAGCTGGATGGTTGTTGAAAGATGATGGTGAATGGAAAGTAGCCAAAAGAATTAAGATTGGTAAATACCATGATAAAAAAAAAAGACCCTCTGGACAAATATTTTGATTAATATTTAGGCAATAAAATAATGAGAATAAAGAATCAAAGTGTTTTACTCTCACCAAAACAAATGTGTTCATACATACCGATCTAAATACAAATCATTGCCAATAAAAACAGTTATAGTTATATCATAAGATTAGCAAGGCACTTAGTAATTTCATTGTTATCATAAATTTTCAGATTAGGTTTAATTTATGAGCTGAAAAACAGTGGCATGAGATATTTAATTGAATATTAATAAAAAATGTTAGTTATTAATTATGTGAGTATAGAAGGAAGTCATCCATGGAATACTTTAATACTCTTTCCTATTCAACATTTTAATTGATGACTTACATAAAAAACATGAAATGTGCAAACACTACATTAATGTATTAATATATTTTGCTTCATATAAAATGTAACTTGCTTCACAACTAAACTACCAATTAAAATTAATTTTTCATCATTTGTTGCTTTGTCCTTGATCTTTGAAACTTATAATTTAAAATAGCAAATCACTTTAAACAGCAACTGTTGACTGATTAGTTTCACACACATTATTATTTGATTAGTCTATATTAATAGATAGCCTGTATTTCTCAAACATTTGGAAATTAAAGATTTAGCTCAATTATACAGCAACAAGGCCAAATGTCTGGTGTGTAGTAATCAAGATTAATAAAAATGAAATCTTGAAAATGAGCCATGTATTTTAATGAAATATGTTTCTTCTGGAATTTAAGGCACATGGTACACTGGAATGCCATGTGACAGAAATTCTGTCAAGGATAAACCAATAGTAATAGATGATACATTTCCCTTTTTCAGTCAGGTGTTTTTTCAAAAGTGATCATACTCTAGTAAGTTGAAGACCATATGGCATATAGACCACCAAAGCTAGTTAATTTATTTTTATTGCTCTGCTATGAGCAAAACTAAACACTTTCTTTAACTCCAACTACAAGTGTAAACAAATCTTAGACATTTTCAAAAATTGAGGAAACAGTACTTTATATTGAGAAGATTTTTAGGTGGGAAAAAAAGGGCCATCCTTATTTTCCCTTATGTAATTAACATTACCGCACAAGACCATGCATTATCTTTTGATTTTATAGCAATTAAAGAATGAGAGGGGAAAGAAGCAAGAGAAAGAGAAAATACAAATACAAATTTAAAAGGCAAAAGTGACAAAAAGAGAAAAAGCATAGAAAAGAAAGCATGAAAATGAAAATGCTCAATTTATTGATAAAAATCTTTAGAAGAACCAAGGGTGGGGGAACAAAACAGAAATGTGTCTTTGCTCTCTCTATCTTTTAATATCACACCCAAATCACATACCTGAGACACCCCTCCTTCACAAGACACGTGTTAGATTATGCAACAACTTATGTTGTTCTTTTAAAGGGTGGTAATTGTGCTTTTTAAGGCAACAGACTATATATTCAGTCATGTTCTAATCTAAAATGCAGTGTCCAAAAACACCTCACACTGCATACTTTTTGAAAATGGAAGCTTATTATACAGTGAGATCACAGTTCAATTATCATGGAAAAGTGCTATCATTTTAATCAACATTTTCCATCTATCTATCAAACGGATATGGCTGTGTGTCTATATAAGTATACATACATTTGTATGGTTGGCATAATCTCATTGCATTGCTTAAATGGCAAAAAAAAAATAAGCGAAAATCATACACTTTTCAAAAGTACACTTAGCTCGAGTAGAAATTAATTAATTTAAATAATTCTTTTGTCAGAATATTAGAATATCTCTGGAAATCATAGCCATGTGACCATCTCTAGGGTAAAGGAGATAATTAGATAAAAGTCAGTACACCCTAATACATAGGTACATCATGTAACACTATAATCTGAGTAAGAGTTGGGAAGAGGGGTCAGTGGGAGGAGTCATGGGGTAAAACAAATTCTAAATATATTTGTAGGCTAACCAAAATAAAATGTTTATTAAATCTGTTTGACAATAAAGTATATTACAGAAATTTTACCACTACCAGGGTAAACTAAATAGTAGTACCTCTACTGGCTAGACAAATGAAGTTATTTTGAATTTCTATTTTTGTGGACTTTCAAAGTTCAAAAAATCTATCCCCCAAATATGCAGAATAATAGATAAGAATGAAGTATCCAAGTAAGATGCCATGCAAAAGATTAATAGAATGACTGAGATATTCAAGTTTTTCCACCACAAGATTGTTTGGAAAGCCAAATCTACAATGGGATTAGAGCACAAGGTCTAAATGTCAAAGTTAAATTAAAATAAATAACTTCAATAATGTAGTCCAGGTGAAGCAAATGGCTTGGCAGGCAGTAAAGAGTGTTTAACAAATGGGCTTTAAATTTCCCAGTCCTTAAATTCCCTGAAATAAAAGAATATGGAAACAGTAAGAGCCTGGGTAAGACCATTAAAATTCATGACTGCCCTTAATCTGGTGATGAGCTTGGGGGTGGGAGGGAATCTATGAATGTATATCCTTTAAGTTGATCTATAATTTAATGTAACCTGTTCAATAACTTTTAAGTTTCTGGCTTTCAAGCTTTCAAACTTTTTTGACCACAAACCAAACTAGTATTTTTTTTTGCAGAATACAGTCCATGCGGAGCACCTGGGCAGCTCAGCTGAGTGCTGACAGCTCAGAGCCTGGAGCCTGCTTCAGATTCTGTGTCTCCCTCTCTCCCTGCCCCTCTGCCCCTCCCCCACTCACTCTGTCTCTGTCTCTCGAAATAAAATAAAGACATAAAAATTTTTTTAATAAAAAAAAAGAATATAGTCCATGCATGCTTGCATACATAACACTGAAAAAAAGGTTTCATGAAGTACTGTTTACTGTAATAAGAGTGCGATTCTGCTTTTGATCCTTGAGTGCTGGCAGCTTTCATGTCCCATCATTCCCCCTTTATCTCTTACCTCATAGGTGGGCAAACAAGAACGCTTTCTTCTCTAGAGCCAAGAGAGGTGGAGAGAGGAATGGAATTTCCAAACCACTCAAGGCTCAGGCTACTTGTGGGAATCTTTTCCACATCTCCATACCCTAACCACCATAAAACCTCAAACCATGGGGCACTGGGTAGCTCAGTTGGTTGAGCGTCCAACTCTTGATTTCAGCTCAGGTCATGATCCCAGGGCCATGGGATCAAGCCCCGTGTGGGCTGCACTGGGCATGGAACCTGTTTAAGATTCTCTCTCTTCCTCTGCCCCTTGCTCCTGCTAGCATGCTTTTTCTCTCTAAAATAAAAAATAAAATAAATAAAAATTAAAAAAAAAAAAACATTCTCCTTTTGTGAGTCTGTCAATCATTTTTAACCTGCACAGGAGCTGCTCTGCTCTCCCCATAAAGCCTCACATGGGTAATAATTTTTTCACTTTCTTGGTGCATGTGTGACATCATGTCTCCACATCTGAACCAAATGTGGGGGCCATTCTACTTCTTCAGGGTAACCACAACATTCATCTAACTATGTGTGATGAACTTTCATATTTTCTATTCCATTTCATTGTACTTCATTTAAAATAATACTGATCATAACCTTCTACACTGATTGTACAACCCACTTACAGATTTCAGTTGAGAAGTCTAGTTAAGATAAGGAAAGCATAAAATACTGATTCTAAAGGGTTTTTTTGTCTTTCAATTTTAACATATGAGTGGATAATAATAATAGTAAAACCTGTCATTACAAACATATTCCAAGGATGGCACATCCAAGCATATTAAGACTCCTGCTCTACCTCACTTCTATGACTCAAGCTATGTTATACATATAATGAAGATGATATAGACCAGTGCTTCTCAAACGTTCATGATATACCAATCACCTGATGATCTTATAAAATGCAGATTTTCAAACAATAGGATTTGAGGAGGGGAAAAACTTCTTCATGTCTAATAAATGTCCAGAGAGTATCAATATTGCTGGTCCATTGCACACACTTTGAGTTGCAAGGACAAAGACAACAGCTATGAAAATGTGGATGTTGGCATTATCATTCCCCCTATTTCTTTGTGCACACATACACACATATCATCTCAATCACTGGATAAGTTGTACACATGATACTCTTTTACCCCTTAAATACTTCAGTGTATTCAGTATTCCTAGAAGTCACAGAATTCTCATACATAACCACAACACAATGATTCAATTCAGGAAACTGACATTAAAACAGCACTATTATCTAATTTACATTCTTTATTAAGATTTCAAAGGTCCCACTAATGTCCCTATAGCAAAGAAACACATTTCTGGTCTGGGATCCAAGACAGGGTCACATGATCCATTTAGTTGTCATTCCTCATTGGTCTTCTTTAGAACAGTTCATTGGTCTTTCTTTTTTTGTCATGTCTTTGACATTTTTGAAGAGTGCAGGTACTTTATTTACAGAATAAATTAAAGTTTCTCTGATGCCATCTCATAATTCAACTTATATATTTTTGGCCAGGACACCAGCAAAGACATGTGCTTTTAATTCAGGAGGCACATGATACCTATTTATCCCATTACTGGTATAGATAATTTTGATCGCCTGGTTACGATGGTATCTGCCAGGTTTCCCACATCAGACAGTTTTTGTGTTTGCAGTTAAAATGTATCTTGTGGGGAAGTATCAATTGAGTAGCTATTGATAACTCTCATCTAAACAATTGTTACTGTGGTGCCAGATGGTAATTTTTTAATTTCATGTTTCCTCCTGCCTAAATCGATATTTTACCATAGGTAGCATTTCAAGATGACAATGCAAGAAATTTGAAAATTGTCTTCAATTTCTCACTTTCTCTCATCAGTTATCATACTATCTAATCATATAGTAACTGCGTGGGAAATGTACAGCACGTAAAGACAGTTAAGTCACTACCATTACTATGAAATCGATGTCATATGGAAAAATTTTAATATGTTTTGTGAAATCACAGGGCAAATGTATTTAAAAACAACTACAACAATAACAAACAAACAAAAAAAAAAAACCCAGGAAATATATGGAGTGATTTTACACTATCAGCCACCTAACTGAGAAAACCTGACACTTTGTTGAAGCAGCTAGTCTTAGGATCTATAAAACAGGGTCATAAAGAGGGGGGGTTCAAGAGTCTGAATCCTTTTATCCAATTATATCCTGTGCACAGAGTAGCCATTCTTGTCTATAGTGGGAAGGTCATTAGATGTGCACAGAGCAATACTTTCCTTCTAAACACTAAGCTAAGTGAGAATTGGTTTTACCAAATGTGTGTAATAATTTGTGAAATGCTCAAACCTTCATATCAGTGCCCCTGGAGATTTTCCAAAGAATAAAATATCATACCCAGCTCCTTGTTAAATCAGAAAGAATTTTTGTTGGTTAACTTAAAAGTAAAAATACCTTCCTAACAGATCGCCCCAGCCACTGCCAGTGGGAATATCATTTAAAAGTTACCGGAATGGAATGGATATTCTCTCCTCATCATTCCTATTATATGCTTTATTGATTTAAAAACCGTCCTCAGTGCTTCTTTCAGCAACTCATATGAAACGACCACAAAGCTGTAACATCTGCTTGGCAGTATTAGCATAATACATTCAAAAATTGAGTTATCAGAGGCATTCCAGTCTACAGCTGCATTGTTTTTCTTGTTAATGTCCTATAGCTAATGTAATATTTTATCTCTAAAAAGCAAAGCTCAGGTTATCTGATTAAGTTTGGCACCAAGAAGAATAATGACTTGCATTATCTGAAGACATGAGTGATACATTTGCGCACAGACAGAAACCACTACCAATTATGTACTTATTAAGCAAAACCAGTTCTAGATAAGAAACTATTTTCTCATGTATAAAAAGATTTTAGAAATTGAACATACCAATTTATGGATAATAACCCCAGATCCCTACCAGCCGGAGGACGAGAAATTAATATTTTGATATATGTTAGAGGGACTAAATGGTATATTATAGGAGAAATCTGTGTGAATATACATATAATATTTCAACGTTAAAGCTCAAACACATCCATGTAAACATCCTTAGAAAAAGGATTGCCTCCTTGTGTGAAAGGTAAGCAAGTTTACCTATCTCAATGACTACTGAGGGCATTGCTGCAGATAGTAATTCATTGTTAGTGATGATACAGACTTAGTAACAAAAGGTAAAACAATGCTTTCTATTTTCTTTACAAGAAAGCAAAGAGAGGTTATGATATATTTAAAAGAAAGTCCTTCAAAATATTTTTAAATATTATACTCCAACATCTGGAAACTGTAAACGATTTGTCCAAAAAAGAGAATGATTAGGTATACCATTTTTTAAAAAAGAATGAAAAGAATTACAGTAAAATATCAAGAGGTTGTTTATAAATCTTACTTGTTTGTCTTTTGTTCCTAACTTTCCAGTATTTTCTCAATTTCTATAATCACCTAAGAGTAGCATCTATAACACTTATCTGATAATTTGGATGATGACTCATTAGCAATGGGATATAACACAGCAGACAAAACTAAGTCGGTCTACCTTAATTTCCAGAAAAAACCTTCAGTGAAGGAAACTGGCACAGTGTTCTGTAGAATTGCAGCATATTGCTCTGCTGAAATGACAAAATATTATAAAATATTTATTTGTAGGTACAACATTTAAAAATCCATATAGCATTCATAAAAATATACCTGATCATATGCCAGAACTATGAAAACTATGCTTAAAACATAGGCAATTATATTCCCTTTATTATAAAAACTATATTGGGAATTGAGGTAAAACTAAGGCTTATGTAATTTTGAATTTTTACATTCTTTACATTACTGCCAACAACAAACAAATGAAATAAATTGGCCAAAAAGCCTTTATTATTTAATCATTAATAAATAAATAAGAAACAAACATATAATACCAGAGACAGAAAAAGCTCTGGCAAACCAGAGTTCAGGAGGGAGAAAAAGATGGGTAATTGCTTTGCTCTGCTTTCAAAATAGTTATTTTAAATTAATGATTCAGTGCCTGACACTTGTGAGACAGGGTAAGTCTCAGCTATAATTGAAAGAACAAACAAAATAAAACAAAACAAAAACAAACATTTCAATTTTTTTTAATGTTTATATATTTTTGAGAGTGACAGAGAGACAGATGGTCAGTGAGGGAGGGGCAGACAGAGAGGGAGACACAGAATCCCGAAGCAGGGTCCAGACTACAAGCTGTCAGCACAGAGCCCAACATGGAGCTGGAACACATTAACTGTGAGATCATGACCCGAGCTGAAGTCGGACGCTTAAGTGACTGACTCACCTAGGTGCCCCAAAAACCCAAACATTACAAATAAGCAATAGGCAAAGAGTAAATTTAAAGGACAAGATATATGCAAATAATTCTTAAAATTTCGTAGGAAAAAAGTAAGGTCTCTGAACGTAAGTAGGCAGATGATCTGAAGACAGAATTCACAAACTGGTTAACAAATCAGGTAACATGTGTTTCTTATCAAGTACCATCAAGTACTGATTTACATGAGTGTGGGTTTGTAAAAAAAAAAAAAATACATTTTGTCTTCCCTCATGTCTGTCATCATGACATCCATCAAGCTTATTCTCAAAGAAAGTCCCCCTGGATTAAATTAATTTTAAAAACTGTTGTATCTAATATTCAAAAAATAAAAATAAAAGCATTAATTAATGCAAATGCAGAAAAACATGAATAAGTAAATCATAAAAACACTGCCTATAACAAAAATAATTTGAAAATTACCTAAAAACTTAACAATAGTGGAATAATTAAGTAAGTTCTATTATTGTCACACAATTAAATATTAATTTATGTTTAAAATTATGTTCCAAATAAGCTACATTGCAATTTTAGAAAGTAAGGTGTGTGTGTGAATCATGCTGCTAATAGGAAAGAAAACTGTAGTGCAAAAAAATGAAGTGAAAAAAATATTGAAATAAGAATGAAATATATCAGAAGATTTATTGTCATTTTCCTTGGGTAGAGGACTATGAATTTTTATTTTTCTATTATTCCTAAAATTTGTATAATCATATAATAATGTTGGAATAGCATAAATTATTTTCATAAAAGAAAGTGAGCACCATATTATTTGTTACAAAACAGAATCAGCAGTATTTCAAAGATTTCCAGGATTATGAGAATAAAATAGTAAAAAACAAAACAAATTAAAAACACATATTTTTGCAATGATTTTTTTCCCCTCAAAGTGTTTACATAGATTTGGGCTTATTTATCCCTAGATAATAATTTCACTGATTTTATAAGTCTGTCTCAGGCCCATTTTATAAATAAGGACTTTTAGATAATTAAATAACGTGCATAATATTTTATAACAGAGTCCAAAGAGGAATTTAGTTTTCTTGTCTTTGTTCTCTTTTCATTACAGATCAATCAAGATTTCTGATGTTAGGAATAATAAATTGGTTACTATTTGTACATTATAAATGTACAATCTACATTTGTACCAGATGTAGATTTGACTTTATGATTTAATCATACACAAACATTCCTAAATAACCCTTGGCTCATTCTAAACTAAGTTTCTTGCCCATAAACCCATCCTTTTCCATTCTTTTTTTCTAGCCTATATATTCAAATTTGATACCGTGAATTTTCATAACTAGACCAACTAGGATACATTTATAATATCCAAAGCCTCTTGCATTTTGCAATGTCTCATTGATCACAATCAGTCAAAATTAAAAAGAAAACAATGTTAGGGTCAGTAATCAAGAAATCGCTCCAATTTTTTGTTGAAAATTTTATTTTCTCTCCCTCCTTTTTTCCTTCTCTCCTTCACTCAGTTACGGTTAGATGATCTCTCTGATTCTTGGCCGTTCTTAGCTTAGGGATAACACAGGGAAGGATGTTTCAAGTTCAAAACAGTATTCCCACAGAGTTATAACCCTAGGGTAGCTATTATTGCACAGAATCTTCCAGACATGACCCCACAACACAACTGACCATCAATGGGGCTGCTATCAAGTAGTGATTTGCTTATGTGCAGATTTTTTTTTTTTTTTTTTTTTTTTTTTTTGGTAATTCATTTTGTCTTCTCACATTTGTCATCCTCATCTCTTTTGGGTTCATTCTCAAAAAAGTCCCCCTGGATTAAATTAAAATGTTAAAAACCGCTGTATCTAATTCAGTCCATTCAAAAGTGGGATAACACGGAGAAAAATCTTTATTTGTAAAGTCACCAACTACCCAGTTTCTCAAGACAGGGCAGAAACTGCATTTCAAAACAAAGGAGACTACAACTGATTTGTAACGTAACCGAAATTACCTAGGAACTAGCTGCTTGTATGTATCTAAGAATTAGAGTCTTACAAACTTACAAAGCTTCTTTTCCTGTCCCAGCCACAACGCCTCCTCCAGCCCACGACCTCGGATAACTTTGCTCTGGAGTCTGTATTTCGCAGCGATCTCCACCACCAGGAAGCGTGGCGGGCGAGGGCAGGCAGGCCTAGCGACTCAGCGCAGTCTCAGAAGGCGGTGGGCGGGGCTGTGGATGGCCGGCCAGGATCCCCCGCCTTGTGGGTACAGGAATGAGCCCCTAGAGGGGAGACCCAGGCTGCTCAGAACTGTTCAGAGCCCGGATGGGCCACGGTGGAGTAAAGACAGTGTCTCTGAGGGGCACCTGGTGGCTCAGTCCGTTAAATGTCTGACTTCCGCTCAGGTCATGATCTCAGGGGTTCCTAAGTTTGAGCCCCACATTGGGCTCTGTGCTGACACCTCAGAGCCTGGAGCCTGCTTTAGATTCTGTGTCTCCTCTCTTGGCCCCTTCCCACTCAGGTTCTGTCTGTCTCTCAAAAGTAAAAAAACACAATGAAATCTGGCCTTTTATAGCAACGTGGACGGAACTCGACGGTGTTATGTTAAGTGAAATAACTCCGGCAGAGGACAGATCTGTATGTTTTCACTCATGTGGAACAGGAGAAACTTAACAGAGGACCATGGGGGAGGGGAAGGGGAAAAATGGTTAAGGAGAGGGAGGGAGGCAAACCATAAGAGATTCTTAAATACTGAGAACAAACAGGGTTGATGGGGGTGAGGGAGAGGAGAAAAGGGGTGATGGGCATGAAGGAGGGCACTTGTTGGGATGAGCACTGGGTGTTACATGGAAACCAACTTGACAATAAACTATAAAAGAAAAAAAAGACTAAATATATTTCTGGGTACATTGCCTTCTTTTTGAGTCTTGGCCTGTTTTTGTGACAACATTTGGTCCACAGAAATCCATAATGTCTCTGAACTTCTCACAACTAGTATTCTGAATCAGACTCAATTTTCTTATCCAATTTATCACAAATGTCCAACTTCTATGAGAAAGCACTTTACCTTTCCTTAAACAGGTTTTATTTCAAATAAGGTTTTGCTTATATAAATGTCGAATGTCAGGATTAAGTGATTATTGATAAAATTTCATGTGGAATTTAAAAACTTCCTGTAATATAATTATTTGCATCAATAATTTTTATTTTTTTTTTTGAGAGACAAGGACAGACAATGCGAGCAGGGGAGGGTCAGAGAGAGAGGCAGCCACAGAATCCTCAGACAGAGTCCAGGCTCTGAGCTAGCTGTCAGCACAGAGCCCCAACATGGGGCTGGAACCGATGAACCCCGACATCATGACCTGAGCCGAAGTCAGACATTCAACGGACTGAGCCACCCAGGTGCCCTGATAATTTTTTAATCCTATTCTACCAGACTAGTCAATATGTTATGTTTATTTTTCTCCAAAAAACATATCAAAGGCAATTACCTACAAAATGTGTCCTTGATAATTTGAATGGATCTTTAAATGTATATATTGAATCTTTACCCAAATTATCTTTTAAAAAGGGAATGAGAAAGAGGAGAAATTTAATATGTAATAAGAATCTAGCCTCTTGTGTACCGCATTCTCTTTCTGGGCTTTTAAGAAGTACCTAATAAAATCCCAACAATACACCCAATGAAGGAGTTAGGTATTATAAGTCATATTTTATAAATTAGTATATGAGAAGAGAGCTTAGGTAATTTGCCAAGCCTCTGCTTGTCTCCACCAAACTTGCAGTTTCTTTTGATCACAGATTTTACCCTTTTTAAAACATTTACAAAAAAAAAATTTTTTTGAGAGACAGAGAGAGAGAGGGAGGGGGGGTGGAGGGGGGAGGGGCAGAGAGAGAGGGAGACACAGAATCCCAAACAGGCTCTGGGCTCTGAACTGTCAGCACAGAGCCTGATGCAGGGCTCGAACTCACAAACTATGAGATCATGACCTGAGCAGAAGTCCGCCACTTAACCAACTGAGCCACCCAGGTGCCCCTAGATTTTATTTTGAGATGAACTTGGCTTCAAATCCTACTGCTCTGTTTATACACTGCATTATAAAAGCAACATGTAACTAGGACAAATTACCAGATGTAAACCTCTTAGTTTGAGAATGAAGGGGGAAAGACATAATAAATGCATCCAACTTGTACATTATTTAAATGATAGTGCTAAGTATTCATTCTGCATTAATTGGCTTACCTATTAGTAGATATTTGAAAAGTATTAACATTAAAAGCACAGGCCATTTTAAATCTTTAATGAAAAGTATTATTACATCCAATTTTGATATTTAAATGCTCATGCATTAGAGATCTTTTGCACCTGAAAAATCAATCATACTTTTAAAAAATGTGCTTTCATGGTATGAATCTAAATGTTCAAATTTTTACACTTAAGTCCATTTATCTGTTCAAAGATTAAGTGGGGTGTAGGGGAGGGAAGGACACTGGCTAGAAGCTAGAACACTTTCAACTCCTGTTTTGAACTTGCTTCTAACTACAGTGTAAAAAAGGTAATGAAATCTCATGCCATTTGTCTTCTCACAAAGAAACAAATGAGTGCTATAAGTATTTCTAAGTGCTCTTTTGCTTAACGCACTATGTGAAATTATTGGGGCTAAGTAAATGAACATCTTTCTTGTAGACCAACAATATACTAAAATGTATATTTGAAAAAATAGGAGCCAATTTCCTTTACTTTACAAAAGGATAGAGTTCCTTTTTATGTCAACCTCCAGTATAGCCCATATTTATCTGGGTTTTTTTTTTTCCTATGATAGCTATCCATCAAAGTGTACCTGATCTAGTTATAATGATAATTCAGCCTGTTTTCTTTTGACAAAGAAGCTACATGATATGATTACTAAAATGACCTAGAGAGAAATAGAATCAGATTCTCACATCTTCCTATTATTCATGACCTGCTTCATGAATTAAAAGAAGTCACTTATGACATTTTCCTGAAGACTACACTTACTGCACCATTTCCTCTGCTTGGAATATGCTCCATTTCCCCAAAATGAAATACAGTAACAATCCTGTGAAGACAAGGAACAGTAGCTAAGGATAATGAATCCAAAAGCAAGATCTGTGAGAATATGTCTGGGAATTTTTCTCTTTCTGATTTGAATATGGCCATTTTTTTTTTTTTACTAGTCTGCAATTACAATGAATGACTCTATTTAGCTTTTGGGAAATAGGGAGGGGTTTCAGGTATAGAAAGTACCCTTACTCAGGATGGTACAGAGGAAGAAAAAAAATTTTTTTTCTACCTTTCTAGGTTATTTCGGCTGGTCTGTTAATTAAATTAGTATAAGACAGATTAACAGGAAAAACTAATTTAATTATGTATGTATTGCAGCCCCCTAAGAATATAAGACCCACAGGCAGTCAGGCAGTTGAGACTTATATGCCATCCTGAGCTAAGAAGTGGGTAGGGGTCTGAGACTTCAAAAGAGAGGAAGACAATTCACAGGAGGATGGGAAAACAAATATTTGATAATTAATGTTTGCTACACCATACAGAGACAATGGAATACAGAGAGGAATTTGATACCCACATCCTGCTGAGCATCCCCCCAGCTTAACACACCTGTAGTTATCTCTGGTGATAGCTCTTTTCCTGGACCAGGCCCTCTACCTAAATTCTTTTAGGTGGTTAAGGGTTAAAGGGGAGGTAAAAGCTCTTCCTGAGACTTTTGGGCCTTGACTGATTTCAGCTCGAAAGAATCCACATGCCAAAGGCATACACATTGAGAAGGCTTGTTCTGAACCCTTTCAATGGCAAAGAACCAATGTTGACCTTAACATTATTCATGAAAGGAGACTTATGTTGTAATCACCAGTTGCAGGCTATATTAGTTCTAACACTGGTTAGAATTACTGTGGGACATTCTATTCTGATGGCTACCCAGCCCTCCTCCTGCCACCAATTAAATCAGAAGCACTACGTTTAGGACCCAAGTAGGGGGATATTGAAAAAGGTCTTCAGGTGATTTTAATACACAACTAGGGCTAAGAACTAAGGCCCTAGAGAAGTGGTTACAAGACTGAGTTGTGTATCAGGCATTCCTGGAGAATCAGAAACAATGCTGTATCATCCATTAAAACTGGTTTGCTGGGTATGGCCAAGGAAAATGAAATTTTGACAAGTATTCCAGGTATTTCTGATGCATGTGGTCCATGGACCTCAATAGAAACTTTGCCCTAAACAGTAGTCCCTAAAGAATGCTCACAGTGAAGGAAATTTCTGATAATAGTCCATTCCCATTCAGTCAATTCCTAGCTAGGCAAAATTACAAGTTTGAGTAAAGCTGGATACAATGAGATATCTATAAAAGAAGAAAGTACACTTCATTGTTAAAATGCAGATTCCTGGGAATCGGCCTTTGGGTATTTGGGGCCTTTGAATCTCTATCTTATAAGTTTCTTATGCCCTGAATATATGCCCTTGTCTGGCAGGTATCTCCAATGCCTTCTCTGAGACTCTTAAATGCCTTTTGAGTAGTTGTAAGGCAGCAACTAAGGTGGCTAGTCTCCCTGAATAAGAATTAAAAAAAAAAAAAATGGCAATAGGGCCAGATATAAGTCTTATTTGAGATCCCTGTTTTCATAAAGAACCTAAGTCCTGTGACTTAGTTATCTAGATATACTGGTTACTAGATATAGGGGCCAGTCAATGGGTCTGTGCTTGAGATTTGCAAGATGTGGAAGATCTAAGGATAGGAGAAGGGGAATAAAATTATAAAACACCACCAGGTCTTATTGGCCCAGTCTTCCTACATGCATTTGGTTATTATTAATTTCAAGGTATTATATCAAGAGCAGGCATTCCTAGGCTACATCACGATGTCAAAGCCAACACTTCTAAAATTTTAATGTATATATGAATCACTTCAGCATTTAAAAAATTTTTTTAACATTTATTTATTTTTGAGAGACAGAGAGCATGAGCAGGGGAGAAGTAGAGACAAAGGGAGACACAGAATCTGAAGCAGGCTCCAGGCTCTGAGGTGTCAGCACAGAGCTCGACGTGGTGCTTGAACTCACGAACTGTGAGATCTTGACCTGAGCCCAAGTCGGATGCTTAACTGACGGAGCCAACCAGGCACCCCCAGCATTTTCTTAAAATGCAGGTTCTGATTCAGTATGTCTGGGATGGGACATAAGAGTCTGAAATTCTAACAAGCTCCCAATTATTGCTGATGCTGCTGATCCATGGACTGCTCTTTGAGTTGCAAGGATCTAGGCAATTTCTGTGGCTCTGACAGTGGCCTACCTTCTTAATCCTTCTCATCTTACTATAAACCAGAGTATTTATTACAGACACATTGCCCTGAGAGTGTATGCATGCATCCCTGTTGAGCCATCACACCATCCTCTCTTGGGCTGGACTCCTGCATATTCCTCAACTATGGAGCCCTCCAGTATTTCAACACCTTTTTTTTTTAAGTTTATTTATTTATTTTGAGAGGGAGAGAGAGAAAGCAAGCAGGGGAGGGACAGAGAGACAGGGAGAAAGAGACTCCCAAGCAGGCTCTGCCCTGTCAGCACAGAGCCCGACTGGGGCTCAAACTCACAAATTGTGAGATTCATGAGCTGAGCCAAAACCAAGAGTCGGACACTTAACCAACTGAGCCATCCACATGCCCCTATTTCAACATCTTAATAGTCATTTAAAACATTTAATTTATAAACACTGCTGCATTTGTGTTTTATGGAAACTATGTATGGTCAATGCTACTTTATTAGCTTTACAAAAGAAACACTGTTGTTCCAGGTAGGTTTCAACACATGCCCAGGAACGTTGTTCCATGGCTCAACTCAGAAGATCATAAGGACTCACCTCCAAGACCCCTCATTCATTAAAAATTATTTTTTCTAAAGCCACAGTTTCCAGTATGAAATATGATGTCCTGATTCTCCTTACCTATTGGACAACATATCAGCAATATGAACAAACAGGACTCCCATGCATAACTTCATAGACTTGGAATAAAACTCTCTACAAATTTTAACTAAACCTCACAATACCCATAGAAATACCATTGTTTTCACATTAGTATAGAGAGGAATAAAACAGAAATTAAAATCACCTACTTTTCCTGACCCCAACAGGATTTGCAATACAACTTACGATAAATTCAACAGAGTCATCACATTCCATACTGATACATTTTATAACAGAAAAGGTATAATTGGTTAAAGGAGAGATACCTTCAAAGCTCATTCTATGGGTTACCTGGAATATTAACTTACCTAATAAACCCCTTTCAGAAGAAGCTGGTTATCTTATTCAGTGAGCAATGTCTGTTGCACATTACCATATAATACAAAAGTTAAAAGAAAACATTTATAAAAAAAAAGATTACCTTTGAAATATGATTCCTAGTGGCTTCAAAATAAAATGTGTTTTTAAAATATCAATGTAACTTTCAAAGATAAATTGTTCTCCACATTTTAATTATTACTACATTTCTAAAATCAGTGCAAATGCCCTCATTTGACAAACATTTCCTTCTGCAATAATAATCCCTATGACCTATCTTGGAGCCTCTATTTTTCCACTAGAGTAGAAAACACACAGAAAGAAAGACAGGGAATTGAAGGCATTGGACTAGGATGAACTCAGTAACTCTGTACCAAATTATTATGGAGAAATGAGACCTCAGAAACCTTCCCACTGAAATATTTTTCAATATATCATTAAGCCAATGATTTGAAGCACAGTAGATGATAATGAGAATATGTTTCATTGATAGTTATTTTTACCATTTCTTGCACTGTCACCAAAGTGTCTCTATATGGATGAAATTTCACATACTGACTATAGAAAATATTAATGAGCAACTTTCTCAAACACCATTCACATTGTTTGAAGGTTATTGGCAAGGACTTCATCTTTCCAGCAAAGTGAAGAAGTATCCATTTTCCATGCCTTGGTGCATTAACCTCCAATAACTTTCTTTCATATGTAGTGTTAATAGCAATACTATTTCACCTTTATAGTGGACTTACTAAACTTGAATATTAGAAAACATGGAAATTTATCTGAGACAACAAAATAAGGGAAGGACATATTATATAATGTTAGTAGAAGTTTGGGCTGTTTAAAAAAGACTGGACTATCATGCATCCTCAAAAAGTTGGAAAGGGAAAATTTTTATGTGTGATATCTAGAAAATATTTTATACTATATCTGGTATTATCATTCTTTTCTTTTTTTCCTTTTTTATTTTTGCTGTCTTTTCACTCATTTTGCTTTTATTTTATACTAATACTAGTTTTTCTATCATGTCAAAATAAAGTTTTAGTTGGAAAATTTTAAAAAAATATATCATCACAGTTATATTTTATTGTGTAATCCAAACACATTTCTTAATCAAATTGAAGCTGCTTTCATCCTGAATCATTTAGTCAAACCTAAGGAAGTTAACCCAGCAGAACTGTACTTTATTTATGGTTTAAACACAATTGAGATACATTAACATTATCAAGTCTGTGGACAAGATAAGAATTTTTCTTTGTTATGATGTTATGTTTTCACTTCCAACCTCCAAGGACAATTATGGTGCACTTTTGTTTATGAGGTACAGTATTGCCTGTGACACTTGGCCATTTAAAACACTACATTACATTGAGTATTGTAAATTACTTCCTTTTACTTAGAAGAAAGAAAGAGACTTTGAAAATAAAATGTAGGGCTTTCTAAATAAAAAGGGACTTTATGAGTTTGTTTCCTGTGTTCTGAATTTCTTTACTTTTTCTGCTATTTCATTTTAAAAGAAGTCTTTGTTTGAAACAGTCAATTCCATTTTCAAAATGGATCTCCAGAGCCATGAAAAGCAAAATATCTTCATTACTTGAACACTGGCCAAATATGAAATGGTAGCAAAGTATAATGATGTAGATATATTATAAAACATATTTCTAGATTGATACTAGCTTAGGGTAAAATAAAATTCCCTAGACACATATGCTTCTGTATTTCATATACTTTTTAATATGCTCCCCCCACCAATTTTATATTTGAAGGGTGGATATTTGTTACTTTGAATTTAATGCATATAAATAAATTTAATTTCCAATGTTATTAAATTATGATCAATATGTACCAATACTATGAAAATTCAGAAACTTGAGGTAGTATAAGAAATAAGTAAATGCCACATTAGTGATCATATACAAATGGCAACCTTTCTCCTAACACAATGACAAATGTATTACAAATAAAAATAATCATTTGTGCTTAAATAGTTGTCTAAACAACTTTCTGAAAATCTCAAATAACATCAATATGGATCATACTTCCAATAGAAGGGAGTTTCCTTCTAAATTACTGGTTGCAACTGCACAAAGCATACTAATATACTATTTTATGGCAAAGATAGAGGGCTTCTCAGATTTTCTAAACAATGTAAGGCAGCCAAATTTATCATGCCAGGCCCCAGAGCTATTTGCGGGAAATTTTTCTTTTTGTATAAAGTTCCATATGATTTTTCCCCCTGTAAACAGCAGGCAGTTCTAGATATGCAATTGCTAAAACAACTGTAGTGCCAGCCTTCTTTTTCTTATAGATGATACCAATTTCACTTTTGTTAGGCAAATAGGCATATATTAGATACAGTTTCTCTCAATTTCCTAACGAATTTCTATAAAAACCAAATATTGTAAAAAATCTAGTGTGAAGGAGGGGTGCACTGGATGGTTCAGTTGGTTAAGCAGCCAACTCTTGATTTCAGCTCAGGTCATGATCTCACAATTCCTGGGATCAAGCCCTGTGTCAGGCTTTGCGCTGACAGCACAGAGCCTGCTTGGGATTCTCTCTCTCCCTGTCTCTCTGCCTCTCCTCAACTTGCATGTGTTCTCTCTCTCTCTCTCTCTCTCTCTCTTTTTCTCAAAAATAAATAAATAAATTAAATTAAAAGAATCTAGTTTGAAGGGATAGATACTGTCTTGAATACTGGAGGAGTTTGCACTAAGGCATATAGATCTGGATCAAGAAAATAATCTGCAAAATATAACCATATATGTTTTCTTAATGTACTCAGTTTTCACATTAAAAACAATTCTTCAGGGAAAAAAATCTAAGTAAAACTCTAATCTTCCTCCTTTGTCTTTCTTTCTCAAACTCTGACTCACAGAACAAAAATATCTAACAACAAACCAAATAGGGCAACTCTTTCTATGATGTGTGAAAACTGATTTTTGAGGCAGCCAGACCACATGTCCAAAAGTGATTTTTATCATCCAAAGTTTAAAGCATACAAAATTGCCGATATATAAATGTTGACTGCCAATTATGGCAAATTAATTTACTTTAATCTAGTATGTCCATTCAGAGGCAGCAACTCCCAAAAACCACAGGATGAGAAGAATAAAGAGTAAACACTTATTACTATTTCATGCTGAATGAAGTAACACCCTTGAGTTTTGTTAGGAGTAAAATGTTCTTTTTTTTTCCAAAAGTTTTATTTTTCTGGAAGAAAGAAATTCATAAGGTAGAAAACACTATCTATACTTTGAAAAGTATAACTATAATAACTCAAATACTATTAGATTTTTCAGAAAAATTAACAAAATCAGAAAGCCATAGAGCTCACCTAATCAATAAAAAAATGTGATGTTGAGAAGGCAAAGAAATACCTGGGTGATATAATCCTTAAAACAAACTAGGAATTAAATTATGACACTACTTTGCAGACCTCTGCAAAGTAAATAAAATTGAATATTCTAGATTACATTGATAATTTAAAAGATCTATTATTTGTCAAAATCTACTTCATTAGAGATAGACAGTTCAAACAGACCAATTTCCACTGAAGAAAACTTTATTAAAGAACTATGTAGGGGTGTCTGGTGGCTCAGTCGGTTAAGCGTCTGACTTCAGCTCAGGTCATGATCTCAGGGTTCATGAATTCGAGTCCTGCATCCAGCTCTGTGCTGACAACTCAGAGCCTGGAGCCTGCTTTGGATTCTGTGTCTCCCTTTCTCTCTGCCCAGCCACTGCTCACACTCTGTCTCTCATTTTCTCTCTCAAAAATATATAAAACATTAAATTTAAAAAAAAATAAAAAAGAACTATCTGTATAGGGGTGCCTGGGTGGCTCAGCAGGTTAAGAGTCTGACTTTTGATTTTGGCTCAAGTCATTATCTTAAGGTTTGTGAGATGGAGCCTGCCTTCAGCTCTGTGCTAATAGCACGGAGCCTACTTGGGATTCTCTCTCTCCCTCTCTCTCTGTCCCTTCCCTGCTCATACTCTCTATCTCTCTCAAAATAAATAAATAAACTCATATAAAAATCAAAAGAACTATCTATATAAAACATCAGACCCAAGTTGATTCAGAAGGAAATTCTGTTATTCCACCAAAACCAGATTATTGCAACGCTATAGAAGTTGTTCCAGAGAGTAGAAAATGAAGGAAAACTTACTTTTTTTAAAATGTGTGAAATAAAATGAAATTGTGATAACACCAAAAGAATAATAAAATAATAAGCCAAAATCATACATGAGTATTAATTTAAATAATATAATATCTCAGCAAGAAAACAATATACTCTGACAATATCAAGTTTATTGTAGGAATTGAAGGTTTGTTCTTTTTTTTTAATTTTTTTATTATTTATTTTTGAGAGAGAGAGAGAGACAGCATGAGCCAGGGAGGGTCAGAGACAGAGGGAGACACAGAATCTGAGCTAGCTATCAGCACAGAGCCTGACGCGGGGCTCAAACCCACGAACCGTGAGATCATGACCTGAGCCGAAGTTGGCTTAACCGACTGAGCCACCCAGGCGCCCCGAAGGTTTGTTCTTAATAGGAGATCCATTAGTACAATACACCAGACATCAAAGGCATCCCTATACACAAACAAAAAAACAAAACAAAACCCTATTATTATAGCAAAAGTACCACTTACAAGATCACCAAAAAAGATGAAATATTCAGGAACAAAGTAAGTAATCAAAACCTTTGTAAGGACAACTTTAAAACACTTATGAAAGACATAAAAGGGTATTTAAACAAATGGAAAAATATTCCTTAGTTCTTGGATAAGATGACTCCATTTCATAAAAGGATCAGTTTTCCCCTAGCTAACTTACACATTTTACACAATTTCAATAGAAATAGCATTAAAAAAAAAAAAAAAGGCAGATGGGCAGACATTGATGCTACAGCTATTCTAGAAAGCAAAATACACATCTTGTAGTTTGGTTATCTAGAAAAATACTGAAAAAAAGTCTATGGAAAATGGTAGGAGAGGACTAATCCTGCTAGATATGAAAGTATTTAAATCCTTGACAAATAATACAGTGTGGCACTGATATATGAACATCCAGACAGGCCAGTAAATAGCATAAAATCCTACAGTGACCCACTTACATATGCAAATTTAATAAATGATAAAGAAGCTATGACAGATCACAAGGAAAAAGATGAGTGTTTAATAAGTTAAACTGAGGCAACCAAATAGCCACTTAGAAAAAGCAAACTAAAATCCCTGTCTCACAACCTATCCAAGAATATGCTCCAAATAGGTCATAGATCTAAATGTAGCAAATCAAATCATACAGTTCCTAGAAGAAAATCTACGTGAATTCCTCTATAACCCAGGCACTGAGAAAGGCTTCTAACTATAACCTAAAATCCAGGTGGACAAACAAAAGATCCGAGCATTGGACTAAATTAAGAAATAAAAAAATACCTTTGCATTGAAAAAAAGACAAACTGACAACTTTGCAAAAAATATTTACAACTCCTGTCACAGGAAAAAGCTACTATCCATAATGTACATTCTTTTTTTTACTTTCAGGGGTAAGTACAAAAATCTTATAGAAAATGATAGGCAAATGAAATCAACATGGAATTTTAAGAAAAGGATATAACATCACCCATAAACATGAAAATATATTCACCTCCACTCATAGTACAAATTAAAACTTCACTGAGGAGCGCCTGGGTGGCTCAGTTGGTGAAGAGGCAACTCTTGATTTTGGTTCAGGTCATGATTTCATGTTTCATGAGATCGAGCCCTGCGTCAGGCTGACACCCCAGAGCCTGGTTGGGATTCTCTTTTTCCCTGTCTGTCTCTATCCTTCCTCCACTCACACTTGCTCTTTCTCTGTCTCAAAATAAATAAATAAACATTTATAAATAAATAAATAAATAAATAAATAAATACAACCTCACTGAGATTTCAGTGTCTTCTCACCAAGATTGGCAAAAAACAAAAACAAAATTAAGAAACAAATTTGAAAATATCTTCTGCTGTGGGTAAAGAAGACCTATCACATACTACTGGTAGGAACATAACATGTTATGAGCTTCATGGAGGAGAATTTGAAAATACATTTTTATCTATCAATTTCTTTCCTAGGCATTTGATCTAAATATTCACCCCAATACTAAGAAAATACTATTGCACAAGACAATTCATTGAAGCATCACTTATTATATATTGAGGATCATGGGAGCCAGATTTCTCATTACTGGAGAAGAGAGTTGCTAATATGGTCAGAGGAATAAACTCCTGGGTTAATGTGGAATCAGTAGGAGCTCATGGTTTAAGAGATGATAGATAATAGATAGATAGATAGATAGATAGATATAGATAACTACTAGATGTATAAATCTTTTAGTTCCATCTTAGCTATCTTAACTCTATCTAAACAGCCTAGAAACAAAAATATCACAGTAGCAATGAGCATAAAATTCTCAGGATATGTTTCTAAATCGAACCAGAGTCCTTTGAAAAATAGCAGTGATTTTAGAATCAAGACAGGAAAGTAAAAACTGCTAGAGGTAAGCTGGGAAAATAAATGGTCACTTAAATACACTATGAATTAAGAATGAATAAACAGGGGCACCTGGGTGGTTCAGTCGGTTAAGCGTCAGGCTTCGGCTCAGGTCATGATCTTACCATCATGGGTTCAAGCCCCACGTCGGGCTCTGTGCTTACAGCTAGCTCAGAGTCTGGAGCCTGTCTTCGGATTCTGTGTCTCCCTCTCTCTGACCCTCCCCTGCTCACACTGTCTCTCTCTCTCTCTCTCTCTCTCTCTCTCAAAAATAAATAAAACAGTAAAAAAAAAAAAAGAATGAATAAACAAAGCAGTCATTATAGGAGAATATTTGAATTTGTGATTTAGGAAAGTATGCAGCACATAATCTAAAGTAACATTTAGGGGTACCTAGGGGGCTCAGTCAGTTAAGCATCTGACTTCAGCTCAGGTCATGATCTCACACTCGGTGGGTTTGAATCCCGCATCAGGTTCTGTGCTGACAGCTCAGAGCCTAGAGCCTGCTTCAGATTGTGTCTCACTCTCTCTGCTCCTCCCCTGCTCACACTGTGTCTCTGTCTCTCTCAAAAATAAATAAACATTAAAAAATTTTTAAAAAGTAACATTTAAAAAAAAGGTCACAAGTGAAAAAAATGACAAAAATTTCATCTATGATTTTTCCTTAACAACATTGCTAAGAGAATATATAATAACATCTACAATATTTTAAATATAAAGTATGGCACTCCTAAAATCAAACCATCTTTCAGTCATTAAGGAAAGAGAAAGAAATTCTCATCAAATTCTCCTGGTAAGACTGGACATCACAAAAATCCTATCCATGGCCAAAAAGAATTATTTTTCATTTGGCTATATCATTTAGGCTGTATCAACCTACCATCATTTAGCTTGATTTAGCGGTATATGCACTACATAATAAATCATAATAGGTAAAATGATAAGAAAAATAAAACACCATAAAAGCAACAGCAATGTTTTATTAAAAATGGAGTAATAATTTTGTTTTAATTAAACCTATCACCAAGATTTTCCTCTTACCTCTAGTTAATACCTCTATGCCTTCTTAAGAGAGTAGGTTGGTCTCTCCCTGGAGGGCAATTCTGAACAGGTCAACAAACAAAGATGCATTTGTCAGTCAATAAAATAGAAAATGGAAAAAGGAAAAAGGAATGATGACAATGATTAAAAATATATGTAGCAGATATAAGTATAATTCCCTTAAAATATAGTATTCCTTATTATATGGCTTTCTTAAGGAATAACAACTTTTAAAAATCAATGCCTTAATTATTTAGCAGAACATAATGTAGAAATAAATGTGTGAAAATAAGGAAATAAATGATGTAAGGAATTGATTATCATCTACCCAAACAAAAGAATCATTTAGCGAAGTGTGAGAATGTGGCTGAATTCAAGAACACCAGACTGTACGATCCCTACTCATAAAGCAGAGTCAATAGAAATATAATTTAAAATATCCCACTCATAGTAGCCACAAAAATATATAGACATTGATAGGAAGTAAAGAATGAATGTGCAACACTGAAATGAAAAAAAAAATCTACAAAGAAATAAAACTGAAGGATATTTAAGACTCAGATACATGTAGAACCGTAGCATGTTCATGAATGTGGTACTTAATATTATAAGCAATTACACTTAATTTTATAAGTAATTTTATAAGAAATTATCCCCCTTAATATTATAAGTAATCTTGGCATTCAATATATCTCTCTTCACAATTTATTATTTATGGGTGCTAACAAAAAAGTTAAGATTCCTATAAGAAAATGCATACAAAAATAGCAAACTTACTTAAAAAAAGTCATAAAACAAAATTATTATGAATTTTTAATAACTGAAATGCAATATTTATGTATATTAGAAAAATAGATCACATATACATATATACATACATAGAAATTTATTATTTAGAAGTGTTACACTTCATTTGAGAAAAAAACAGACTATCAAAAAAATTATGTTGGGGGCACCTGGGTGGCTCAGCCGGTTAATTGTATGACTTCGGCTCAGGTCATGATCCTACTGTTTGTGGGTTCGAGTGCCATGTCGGGCTCTGTGCCTGAGAGCTCAGAGCCTGGAGCCTGCTTCAGATTCTGTGTCTCCCTCTCTCTCTGCCTCTTTCTCTCAAAAATAAACAAACATTAAATTTTTTTTTAAGTAAGAGAATTATGTTGAGACACTTTTGCCAGATAAATTCAGGTTCTAAATATAAAGAACAGTATAAAGTATTAGAGAATAATATAAAATAATATCTGTAAGACAGAAGGCAGGATAATTAAAATAATAAGACTGAAAAAGCAAAACTCTAAGAATAATGATAGATTTACCTACATCAGAATTGAAAACAAGTCCTACATATTAAAAAGCACTGTAAACAAGTATTAGCTAAAGACTTAGAAGACAACAAATTTGAATCCAGAATTTATTTATCCCCAGATAAATTAAAGAAAGCAAACAAATAGAAAACCTGCCGAGAAATAAAAACAAGTAATTTGCCTATAAAGGAAAAAAATATGAAAAGTTGATCACCCTAACTAGGCAACATGAATATGCAAATAAAATATCTATAAAATAATCTCTCTAACCCATCGTGTTGGCAAAAATCATAAAGCTTGAGAATATAAACTATAGATAAGTGTGTAGAGAAATGGATGCAATCACACACTGTTGGTGGCTGTGTAAATTTATGCAGTCACTTTGAAGGGCAGTCTGGCAATGTTTAAACATTTTTAATATGCATACTTTATGATGCAGCTATTCCTTTCAATTTTTTTCTACTCCAGAGACGCGTTCACTTATATATGCCCAGTGAAGTATGTATATGGATATTAATTTTAAGCAACCCAAATTTTAATTTTAAGCAACCCAAATTGCCATCATTAGGGAAAAGGCTATCCGACATGTATATTTATACAATGGAATAATACACAACAGTTAAAAATAATAGGTAGATTGGAGTCCCTGGGTGGCTTAGTCGGTTGAACACGTGACTCTTGATCTTGTTTCATGTCATGATCTCACTGACAGTGTGGAGTCTGCTTGGGATTCTCTCTCTCTGCACCTCCCTTCTCTCTCTTTCTCTCTCTCTCAAAATAAACAAACAAACAAACAACAACAACAACAAAAACAAGAGGTAGATCTACATGTACTTACATCAGTAAAACTTCAAGATATTGCAAAAAACGAAAGGCAGGTGAAGGATAATTCATAAAGACTAATAATATTTATTAAAAACAGAAACCCTACACAAGCCACTGTGTGTGTGTGTGTGTGTGTGTGTGTTTATGTCTGTATACAAGCACATATTATATGATGGGTAAAAAAAACAGTAATGAGGTTAGTGATTGGTGGGGATATAAGCTTTATCCATAATACTTTACTTTTATAGTAGTAATTATTTACATATTACTTACATATGAAGGACAGGAAGAGATAGTATACAAAAGTAGAAGTATGCATATTTTAATCATATGTAAAATATCCCAAATTACTCATATTTAGAAAAGTGAAAATTCATATATCAATCACACCTTGTTTTACCTATCATTCCAATAAAGATTAAAAACATTGATTATACAGTGCGAAATGTTCTGGTAAGAGGTACTTTTAAGACTTCTTCGTAGGTGTATATACTTCTGCAGCTTCTTGGGAGGATGGACCTCAGGGTAACTTGCTTTTGCATTGTAAATGCATTTATAGACTTGGAGGATTTTTTTTTTTACTTTGTAGATATATTAATATTAACAGGAAATGTAAAAAATAAAATACTAATAATCATTGTTAAATAATTAAAGATTAAACTTTAATATTTAAAGAGAATAAGCATAGCCATGTATTGCAAAATTAAAGATAATACTCTTTCATCTGAAGATAATATAAATAAATATTAAAAAGAAAAACAAATCCATTAATATTTTGAATGATTAGGGTATCTTGACAAAAATTCTTGTCTTGACGAAACTTTAGCCAAGCTCCTGAACCTTCTCCTAGGCATTATTTCTCACTCCCACATAAAATCCAGTTTTAGCAAGAACCCTGCTAAGTCAGTTTAACCAGAACCCTCTACTCTCCATATCAGATTACCCTTGATACCTGATCAGATTCCTCATCCTCCACTATCCCCCAGGTGATGTCTGATCACCCTGAACTGTCTTTAGCAGAGTCCTATTATATAAGTTTAACCATAATCCTTTTCTCATGTTTCCTTTTAGTAATTTTCCATCCACTGAGCCCCTCCCTGCTTCCTGGCTATAAATTTCTCCTTGCCCATATTGGGTTCAGATTTGAGCCCAGTTCTATACTAAGGTCTCTTTTCCCCTATTGCAATGGTCTTGAATTCAATCTGTTTTCAGCACTTTCATTACTGTCCAGCTTTGGTTTTCTTTGACAATAGGATAGGATAAAGACACACACACACACACACACAACCAGGTAGGAAAATATAAAAGTTATTATCTCCCTGACAATGGCAACGAAAGAGTATTTAAGGATCATTTTAATTTAAAAAGACATGTGGAACAAATAGAAAAAAAACACTTTAAAAGCTGACTGAAAGGAAGACAGGTTAACTCATCACACACCAGTAGAGCTTGTCCATAGGTAATTGTTTGTTGTGACCAGAATCCATTCTGATTGCTTGTTGGTTCCATTCTGAGTAGTCAGTATCTAATCATGTTTTAATATTATCCGGACTTAGAGTTACAGAAGATCTAAGTAAATAGAGATAGAAGGAGAAATATTTTTCTGTGTGTGAATTCTGAGGGGATGATTTAATAACTGATGTGGGGGAGAAGAGGCTGACGTTTGTTGGGGCATGGGGAGGGATCCTTCCCTCACAGCAAACCTTAATATAAATTTGTGCTTCATTTTAGTTTATTTTTATTAATTTTTTTTTTAATTTTAGAGAGAGGGAGTGAGTGGGGGAGAGGAGCAGAGGGAGAAAGAGAATCTTAAGCAGGCTCCACACTTAGTGCTAAGCTATACGTGGGGCTCCTTCCCACAACCCTGGGATTATGACCTGACCTGAAATCAAGAGTTGGATGGTCAACCAACTGAGACACCTAAGCATCCCTGTGTTTCATTTTAGAGCTAAATATTATTTTAAACAATTAGGATGAAAATTTTATATTTTAGAAGTTGGACACAACATTTGCCTTGTGGGGATTAAGTGCCTTAATTTTTTGAGTAAAATACCTTGATAAATTATTTGGAAGACAGTGGCTTGGGTGTTCGGCAGCTAAAGCAAATAAGGAGGTCGCCAAACAGCACTCCTTAGCAAGGCAAAGGGAGAAAACAAAGGGAAGATGACAAGAAGAAACACAAGAGAGTCAGTGGTAGGACAGCAGTAGTTTGAAGTCCTGTGTAAGTAATCCTAGTGGTTGAGGCTAAAGAGGTTGAGTCCTGCTAGCCCAAAGATGAGCCCAAGGAGTGGTGGTGCAGGTGACCCAAGGGTATTATAGAAACCGCAAAGGTCTAGAGGTGCCAGGAATTACCATGGGAATGCATCTAAAATATCATTTGAAAGTCCTGGACTTTCAGAGGTCTATTAGAGGAAGAAGACCCCTCCAAGAAGACCTGTAGGCACATGATCCTACATACAGGAGAAAATGAGACAGTGAGTTTCAGGCCCAACTACTTGTGTGCTGGGGTACTTATTTCCGTTAAGTCTCCACACTTGGATGTGATTATTAATGATATTAACAATATATTTCATGGATTACCAAAAAGTAATAAATAGATGAGATAAAAGCTAAATAAAGGTGACAATTTTAACAGCCTGCAATTCTCTGACCAGTGAACAAAGTCTATATCAACTCAAACTGCACATTGGAGAGTTACTCACCAGTAAATGAAAGTCCAGATTACTCATCTGTTTTTGCCAGTGCTGCACAAGTGTCAACAATATGTCAAGAAGGAGATGTAACAACCAATATAAAAAGTAAACAAGCAACCCTAATGGAATCAAAGTTATCATAAATAGCAATCTTCTCTAGTTAAGAGCGGGTCAGTAAGGCAGTGACATTGTGTGTGTGTGTGTGTGTGTGTGTTGATGCACACACATAGGTAAGCACAGAACAGACTGGGACAATTCAAACATTAAGAGCCATTAAGTGACAAGGTATTGCTAATTGTCAAGCCTTATTTCTAAAAGTTATATATGCTCATTAGGATATTTGTTTTTCTTCATTCTAGTCTTGTATTACTTTTTCCCTTATAAATATTTATCCAAAGCCTATTATGTACTATTTCTAAAACAAAACTTATCAATATTAATTCAACAGAAATTAAATAAGCCAGAGTACCCAAAGTTCATGTCCTCATAGGTTTTACAAGGGTGTTCAGTGCCTCAAGAAACAATATTAAGGTGTTTTGGGTATGTGGAAGAATGATCTCTGTTCTCACATAGCCATACACTCACATCTACACACATTGTGGTATTGTGGCTATGTAAACACTAACACATTTTTCAAGGTAGATTAAGATGAGGAGCTCTTTTGAGATTAAGAATATGCAAGTAAACAGGGATGCCTGGGTGGCTCAGTCAGTTAAGCATCTGACTTCGGCTCATAATCTTGTGGCTCATGAGTTCGAGTCCTCCATTGGGCTCTCTATTGACAGTTCAGAATCTGGAGCCTCCTTTGGATTCTGTGTCTCTGGCTCTTTCTGCCCCTTCCTTGCTCACACTCTGTCTCTCTCTCTCTCTCAAAAATAAATAAACACTGAAAAACAGTCTATGTAAGCAAACAAAAGCAACAGAAGCATATAAGTTCTTTCTCACAAAGCAGGAGGAAAACATGCTATAATCTTCATTAGCACACATTTAAATGAAATAATGTAATAAGAAACATTATTTGCATTAACATCTCCAAGTAAATTCAAGTGTATACAATTTCCTAACTATATGTATGTACACATGCACATGTTTGTGTTAAGGGGCACGGAGGGAAGAGAACCAATATACATTGAGCAAAGTACCTATTCCAAGCACAATAGATATGCTCAGAACAATTCTGTGAAATAAAATGCATTACGTGCATTTTACAGAGGAAGGAACTCTTAAAGAGGTTGTAAAGACTCTTAAAGGTGGTTTTGCATTTCTAAATAATTTTGCTTGAAAATGACTTTGAAAATATGCTAACTATTTTCTTGCCAGTTTATAAAAATCTGTTAGTTGTGATTTTGTACTTATAGAGTGGTCTGAATTTGAAAGAAAATAACACATTTCTATTTGACTCCCATTAGCACTCTATTTTCTTGAAACTTTCACATAAGTGGGAAAGGCCTGACAGGCCACACCAAGTAAAGGATGGGAGGAGTATTTGTTAGAAGGATTAGAGAAAATAGTGTCCTCAATTCCAAAAGGCATCTATGTTCCAGCAAAACAGGCAGTCATATCCATAGTAATTTGGTGGTGATTTCAAGGATTACCTAACCAAAACCATGAGCCTCAAGGTTTTCTCAGTCTTCAAGTATCCTGATATTATCATTCAAAAAGTTCTGAAAGCGTCTGCTTTTTAAATGACTTAATATATTTGTTTGCTTAAGGCTGGTAAACACCAGACTAAGACATTAGGCAGACTTAGATTTTTACCCTTATCCATCTTCTTAGAAAGAATAGGCTTTAGGAAATGAGTCTCTGGTTTTGATAAGGGATGGTGATACAAAAATGTTTCATGAAATGATACCCAGGCACTAGCAGTGTAGAGGCAACCAGTCAGCAATCTAAAATTGGAGAACACATGATATAAAAAAGATTTTAAAAAAAGATAAAAAAGGCATGCCTGGGTGGCTCTGTGGGTTAAGTGCCTGACTCTTGGTTTCAGCTCAGGTCATGATCTCACAGTTCGTGGGATTGAGCCCTGGGTTGAGATTCTCTCTCTCCCTCTCTCTCTCTGCCCCTTCCCACCTCAATAAATAAATAAAAATAAAACAACAAACAATAACTAATATAAAGAACAAAGGCAGGTTAAAAGAAGCCAAAACAAAGAATTCTCTCTAGGGCAGTCTTAGAAGAGAGAAAGATTCAGGGAAAGGTATGGTATAGGACTAAATGAGATACAAAAATTTTAAGTAGAGGCTGATTATGGTTAAAAAAAATCTTTATAATGGAATCTTTCAGGAAAAAAACAATTGGAGTTTTAAAAATAACTGAATGTTCAAAAATTTGCATTTATTGTAAATGAAGTAACTGGAATCAGGCTAACAAACCATTTTTGGTAGAACTTAGAGAATTTTTTATATGAATATATAAGAGTGATTTCCAATTAAAATGATTGCCTTAGCAAGAAAGTGGGAGATTATAAATTATTTGACGGTGATTAAAAGTTTCCATCTATGAAGTATTTTAAGAAAGCCCCTTCCAACAATAACCTATGCTTGCTATTAATTTGCTTACTGAATTTTTCTTTAGAGATATTCTAAAGGAAATATTGTATAAGCTCCTTCAAAATTATAAAAAGAAATATAAGCCCATTGAAATCCAAATAAATGAGCTTTCACTATATTACATTTTTGACTGAGAGTAAAAAGCTACTTAACTGCTAGAATAAGCAGAGAATTTAATAAACATAGTAAGGCTCTGGGTATTCCACTGGGTGAGCCATGCTGGAAGACATTTCCATCTTGATTGTCTAGGCCATAGCTCTTGCACTGGCATCCGCCAGTGAACTCTAGTGGCTGGATTAGTGAACTGACACATTCATAACAGCATTCGAGCTTTTATTAAGGCCTGGAGTTTTTTAATCACTTCATTTGTACATGTTGGGTTGTGAGCTCCTTGGTCCATAAGCTTATGCTCCGACAGTTAATTAGACATTTTTCTAATGAGGATTTTATAATTTCTCAGAAAAAAAAAACAAAACTACTGCACTATTGAATGGTATCATTACTTCCATAATTCCCCCCACTACCTATTTTTCTTTTCTCTAAAACTTTGTGAAAGGAGAACTAAATGTAAAGTTTTCAGCTGTGTCTCTACTACGACAGTTACCAAAGCAAAGAAAAATTTTTAGTGTCTGCTTTGGTGACAATACCATGTTGCCTCTCTTGTCTTTTTTCACTTGCCTATTTGCCAGCTCCCTATGGGTTTCTTTTCAGAGAGACCCCTGATGCATCGGAAGATGTCTGTTCTCTGCAGTTATTGGGCATGCTTAGCACTAAAGGTCATTTTGGGGTTCCTCCTGGACTCTTAAAATTTTAATGAAATATTACAGATAAACAGATTTTTTTCATCATTTGCACATATCCCGTTTATTTTCTTAAATGATTCCTCCTGGGAAATAGACCTGATTTTGTTTCTCCCAAGCACATGAAAATTTTCTCCTACTTTTGTGAGACATTTTTTGCCCCAGTCAAGTAAAAATTAAGGCATTCCCCTTTTGACTGGGAGAGAAGGAAAAAGGAAGAGAGGTAGCTGTAGTAAAGGAAAAACTACTAAGGTCTTCATGAATCTAGGTAGCGCATACTAGTGAAGTTTGCTTCACTTTCACATGAAAAAATGTCTTAAATTAGAACCCTCATTGTAACTTTAAAGATCTAGTAAACTAGATTTTATATTAAGATGTCAGATGTATCAAAAGTCAAATATAAATTGGTGAAAGGTGACTAGCAATCTTAAAACGTGTAAGTATATTGCATTAATCAATTACTTTTCTAAAATTTTTAGCAAGTCAACTCTTCCCTATAGAACAGTAACTCACACAGTTTGCAGATAATTTACTTGCTTTGCAAAAGGAATAATTTGAATATGCATATCTTAATTTGTATCTTAAGACTTTAAATAATGTGGTTGGTTCCTATTCACATATACTATATAGAGTCAGTTTTTTGAATATGAGTGAGATATGTATCCAAAAAAAAAAAAGCCTTAAAATAACAAAGACTATAATTTTCTAAATACCTGTGCAGGGGTACCTGGGTGGCTCAGATGGTTAAGCATACAACTCTTGAGTTCAGCTCAGGTCATGATCTCATGGTTCCTGGTTTCGATCCCCATATAGGGCTCTGCGCTGGCAGTGCAAAGACTGCTTGGGATTCTCTGCCCCTCCCCCACTCTCTCTCTCTCAAAATAAATAAATAAACTTAAAAAAATAAATACCTGTGCAAAAACATTTAAAAAATTATAGCTATTTATATTCAACAGGTGAGACAGGAGCAGAGAAGTAATCAGGAAGGACAGAGAAGTGCACTGAAGGCTGGAAAAAGCATGTGCTCTGGAAACAGAGGGATCTGAGGAAATTTGGATTTAACTTCTCTCTCTGCCACATAAGAAACATGGGCACCTGAACTTTAATTTCCTAATCTTATACATAGGCATAGCACTCCAGTTCATGGCATGGTTTTCTTGAAGTAAATGATGAATGTTAAATTGAGTTGAATTGACATTTAAAACTGTTCCATCCATCTAAATGCAAGCCCAGGCCTAAACTTCTAATTCTCATTATTTTTCCTCTCTGATTTCTCTCCAAGCTTTACTGGTGAATATCTGTTACTAAAGTCCCAGAACGTATGTGTAGGCTTATCTTCATGTGTATTAGCAGGACTTTAGGAACAAATGTGCTCTATTCTGATGTCATTTTCAAAACTTAAATAAAAGCATGTGGGAAGAGCATAGACGTCCCTGGAGATAGGAGCATCACTGAACTGCAGTTCTATGTTACTCCTTAGGAGGAAAAATATTAATTACTGTGATGGTACAGATTTTCCAGATTATAAACTCTGGTCTGCTTTTGTTGGAGGTTTATTTACTGTGAAGCTAATATTGGGGAGGGAAATTTTTTTCTCTGCTCTCCTAGATTCTTTTGACTGGTCTATTAATTAAATTGGCATAAAACAGATTAACAGGAGAAAAACAAATTTAATTACAGATGTATGGGAGCCCCATAGAATATAAGATCCAAGGACAAGTCAGGCAATTGAGGTTTAGATGCCCTCCTGAGCTGAGCTAAGGAATGAAATAGGGACTTGGGGTTTCAAAGGGGAGCAGGGTAATTCACAAGACAATATGAAGAGCATATATTTGGTAACTGGATGTTTGCCCTGCCATACAGACAGGTCCTTCAAATAAAAAGTTATCTCTGGTAATAGCTCTCTTTTTGGGCCAGGCTCCCTATCTAAAATCTTTGGTGTAGTTAAAGGAGAGGTAAATATTTTCTTGAATCTGCTGGGTCTTGATTGTTTCTGCACAAAATAATCCACATGGCAAATTGGATATGTTTGGATCACATATTTTGTTCCCCTTTACTAGTAAAGCTTGTTTCAAGGTTCCTTAGTTAGCATAGCTTCTTCTAAGGCTCTGTGCCTAATTTTGTGGGTTTTTATTTTTAAATAACTTTTTTTAAGAGAAAACACTCACAATTATATAAGCTTCAGGCTCCACAAAACCTAGGTCTGCCCCAAATACCAAAAATGGTGCTTATGCTGAAAAAAATATTCAAGAACTTCTGTTGCTCAAGATGACAATGATAATTGTTTGTAATAATAATTTTATTATTTCTCATTACCTATTTCCACACCCTTTTCTTTTTGCTAATTACTGTGTAGATATTTTACAAACATACCTAATCCTCAGAATAACTGTATAGTGTAGGAAATGAAACTAGGGGGACTCTGCAGTAAAACTTAATGGGCTGCAGTGATTCAATCCATGATATACCTCGCTCCAAAACATTTTCTAAGTTATCCATGCCACATCATTCTTCAGTGTGGCTACTCAAAAAAATATATATTTTCATGTCACTAGGCACTAACTAAAAATCAATATAATAGCAAAGTGAGTTGGCATATGGCTTTTAAATTGTTTATTTACTTATAAGTCATGTTGCGTCAAATCACATCCAACTTTAAAACACCAAATAATCCATTTACAAGTAGGGTAATAGTCTGTCAAGTCTGCATGTTGGAAACATTAGTGGAAGATGAATTAACCAATCAACAAGGTAGTTAAATGCTAGTAGCTATAAGATCTGAAAGGGTGAGTGTTAATTCAAATAATGTTAAATGGTATTCATGGGATAAGTGAACTATGTCTAACACTTTAAAAATAACTCAGGTATGGAATGGTTCAAAAATCCTTCCTTGAGGATATTTATAGAGACACTATAGTTTTATATCTCAGTTGAGGTGGCTTTCATTCAAGACATTACACTTAATGTGTATGTGACCATGTTGTGAATCTGGCCAATGGAAAGGATTTTCCATACATTTTTGGGTGATAAAAACCCCTGAGTGTATACTAATCTTAGCCTTTCAGGCTTAGAGAGCTCAGTAGTTTGTTAGCTTACTCAGAGTAGCCCTGTATATCTGGGATAAATTCACATTTTCTAAGCTGAGGCTATTGATAGATAAAACGTGAATGCAAATTAAATATGTTGCAATGGAAATTTAAATGCCAAAATGCCTCCTGCAAGCTCATGTTCTTTGGCTGGCCCACTTTTCTCCATGGGAAAGCTACATAAAATCCAAATTATGAATAAAAAGAAAGTAAGTAAGCATGGTACCAGATGAGTCTCAAATTCAGACTTAAACTTCCTGGCACCTAGTTGGCACAGTAAACTTCTGAATGAATGAAAGACACTAAAAGATAACTGTTTTCTGTTGTGGTTTATTTTATTTATTTATGTATTTTTTTTATGCCACATGATTCCCCATCAGTCAGGTTATGAACAGAAATAGGACACCTTTCCCTGGACAGTAACTTCAAAGTCATTGTCCACACACATGAAAGAGATAATTTGTCACCCCAAAATATGCTTTTGGTATAAAGATTATCTTGAGCTGTTGATTTTTAAGCAGCAGACATAGAAAAAGGCTCTGAAAATCTCATAGAAGACTCTTTTGTGAGAGATATTTACATTTATAAGGGAAATCTCCATTTGTAAGGGTGTCTCTAACTCTAGACACTAAACTGTAGAAATTCTATCTGCATAGAAACCTTAACTTCAGCTACCATGCTTTGCCTGAAAAAAAGGCATTACTCCTATTACTCCTCCTCCCCCCACCCCCATCATCTTCTTTTATCTTTAGCTGGAGATGGTACTTAAGATGAAGGCTTGACCCATTTCAGGGAGTTACTCAGTTTTCCTGGGTATCTCCAATGTATACAGGAGGTATACATGTTATTAAACTTCTGTTTATTATTCTCCTCTTAATCTGTTGTTTTATTCAGGGGTGTCGCAATCAAAAACCTAGAAGGGTAAAGGGAAAATTCCTTGTCACCCCTTACACATGGTTTTTTGATTTTCTTCTTGTAATTTCAGGATTTACTGACTTCCCTTTTGATTGCTGCACTCTTTATATATACTATATATATACTTCTCCCAACTCAGCCTCTCCTTCTGCCCAACACTGGTGCTTTTACATATTCTATTTCTTAGTGAATTAATCTATTGCTCTATTCATTTTCATTTGCAAGCCTGAGAGTCATCTTTGCTCTTTCTCTCTCATCTCCTCCATTTAATTCATCTCAAAGTTGTCTGCTTAGCTTCATAAATAGTTGAAGCTTACTCTTCTTCATCTTTACTACCTTCTGACCTGCTACTGTCTTATCTAAATTTCCACACTGGCCTGCTAACTAAACCTTCCTATATACTCTATCCCTCTCTATTTAATTCCCACACCACCACTAGAGTGTTATATTTTGAACTATGTCAAGTCTCACCTTTCTCTTTGTCCAGACACTTTGATGGTTTCATTTGCTTTTGGATAAATGCAAACATTTAAGGCAGTCTATAACATTTTGCGTAGGCTGGTCCCTACCTATTACTCCCATTTCAGATTGAACTTTGCTCCTCCTTTCTCTGGGGCTCCAGCCTCTCTGAATGTCCCCCTTTCCCTCAGTGTCCATGATATCCTATGTCATAGGGCTACCTTATATTCTCTAGGAGCCAGCCTGCCCCTCCCCCCCCCATTCACCTGAAATTAATGGCCTATTAGAAAGGCATTCATGGGCTGTGAAACTGGCAAGAGGCTTTTAAAAATGATTTACATCTCAAAGGGGCAGAGAAAGAAATTACAACCCTAAGTTTTCAAAGTAAAGCTCTAAGGAAAAAGAGGTCAAGGGCCTAGAGGCAGGAAGAATTCTAAATTTGGTCAAGTTGTGGGGACAGTTAAGACCAGTTTAGTCAATTTGTTATTCCCCTGATTATATTGCCCAATGGCTTCTCATCATACTTTCAGTTCAAAATACTTACTATATGCCTTAGTCTGTAGGCTGGTGTAACAAAATACCACAGACTGGTTGGCTTAAACAACGTTTATTTCTCACATTTCTGAAGGCTGGAAGTCTGAGCTCAGCATGCCAGCATGAGGGAGTTGCAATGAGAACCCACTTCCTGGCTTGCAGATAATGCCGTCTTGTTGTGTCCTTGCATGACAGAGAACAGAGAGACAAGCACACTTTCCTATCTCTTCTTCTAAGGACAATAGTCCGATCAAGAGGGCTCCACCCTTATGTACTAATTACCTCCCAAAGGCCACATCTCCAAATTTCATCATGTTGGTGATTAGAATCATCAGAATTTTGGGATGACATAAACATGTAGTCCATAAAACTATGCCTATAGGGCCCAGGAAGAGTCACTGTCTTCCTCTTCTAACATTTTCCCATTTATTCACTATACTCTCATTACACTGGCTTTCATTATACTTTACAAAAATGCCAAGCTCATTCAATTCCTGGACCTTTTATACTAGTTGTTCTCTCTTTCTATGTGGGTTCCATGAAGGTAAAGACTTTTGTATCATTTGTACCCTCAGTACTTTGAACAGTGTTGAACACATAGAAAGTGCTTATGAAGGTTTGTTGACTGAATAAATGAGTGACTGCATGAAAGAATTCAAAAGCATTATAATCAAAATTTACTGGTCTTGGAACTAGTTAATCCTCTTTTTTTTAATCAGAAGTTTGAATTATTTTGGCTATTTTCATTATGCATAGATATTATAGTTTAACTCTCACTTGAAAATTATACTTGTTTACATTCAAGTTTGTTGGTGAGATCTCAATTTAGTCCCTAAGTACTAAACATAATGCCATTAAGAAAAGTTAAGTACTGGGGCACTTGTGTGGCTCAGCTGGTTTGTGGCAGTGAGTCACACACAGAGAGTCTGGACAACGCGGCTCCTCTTTCCAGGAAGCAGCTTTATTTGTGCCAGCAAGGGCTCAGTGGGTTAAGACCCAAAAGGCTGAGCCCCAAGAGCAGCGGGGGTTTGCCTTTTGTACAATGTTTGCTCCTTTGTCTCCCATATATGGTAATATACTGTCTGAATGGACGGTCTATGTTACAGAGTCTTAAGGTATGTCACACATGCACACATAGCCAGGTTGCCTTCCCTTGTCTTGAGGTTCTCACCACATACCTTAGGGAGGGGCTCTACCACAGGTTGAGGACCCAACTCTTGACTTCGGCTCAGGATGTGGTCCCAGGGTCGTTGGATCGAGTCCCGAGTCAGGCTCTGCACTAAGTGTGGAGCCTGCTTGGGATTCTCTCTCTCCCTCTGCCACCCTCCCCCTTAAAATATAAAATAAAAATAAATTAAAAAATTTAAAAACTTAAAGAAAAAGAAGAGTTAAGTACTTTTAAAGACTGCATATAGGCAAAAAAAAAAAAAAAAAAGAATGCCAGCACAAATAATCATATTCTGCAGTACATAACAAACAAGCATCAAGGGGCCTGAAGATGGTGAAAGTTAGAGACCACCAACAAGACACCACCCTGGTTGGAGGCAGGGGGTGCAATGGAAGTCAGAGAAGAGGCCAGAAATCCAAAGTGGCCCACAGAAAACATGGATTCTATGGTACAAGAGATTCCATTGAGTGCACTCAATGATATAATCCCATTAGGAAGTGGTACCCAATTTCACACTTTTTTAAAAATCCTGTCAGGTATATTAGAGGATGAAACCACAGCATCCCTACCCTTGAGTGGTGTCTCCACCAAAAATAGCAACAGAGCATGAGATGTAAATATGGGTTCCAGCGTTTAACATCTGATACACTTTTTACTGATGACCTAAATGAAATAGGTTATTTTCTGGTTCAGAAAAGTGCTGCATTTATCAACACATTCTGTTTTCAAAACATTCCTGTTATAAATATATTGAAACCTATTAGAAATTTGAAGTGAGAATAAACACAAATAATTTGAACTTAGTCATTAACCCAATAAATCAAGGGCTGACTTCATATATAGAATACTGGTTTTTCTGATTCCTTTCCAAATATACCAAGGATTGCAGACTATATGTTTAATTTTTCAAAAGATCTGTTGCTTTCCTGGTTATCTTTGGAGTGAAAGGATATCAACAGAATGTAGAACAATTAATAGAATGAAGACTGATCACTGAGCATGCTGGGTCTCTACTGTAGCTTTGGTATCAGTCACCCAGAGAAGGTTTTTCTAGAGAAAACTATTGCCTAAAAATGAATAGCCAGGTCAACTTAGTCTATACCTAACATAATTAAATATAATTAGATAATAATTAATATAAGTATTCTTACATATTCTTATTCTTATACATTTCCTGGATTATTCAAAGAGGAAAAACGACAGTGTAATCATTACACAAAATAGTGCTATTAAGTGCCTAGATGGTCTAGCTAAAATATAGCAGACATATCATCGATCTGACTTTATGTTTTTTGATTTTAGACAACCCATGTAGGTACCACAAAAACAAAACATAAACGTGTTTGCTTCTGAAGGAGTTTAAGGATTGCCTAGAGTTGACTGTACATTTCATTTTATATAAGTTTTTCCTAAAAAGAAGACAAAGTTTCTACGTAAGGCTTTATGTGATGAAGAACTTGCAAAGCAAATATAGTAATCTCAGCAATTTACCTTGACTGCGTTGGAAAAGTGAGATAGATTAAAAGATAGAAAGAAAGATGAATAGATAACTTACGAAAAAGTGAGATAGATTAAAAGATAGAAAGAAAGATGAATAGATAACTAGATACAAAGAATATCAAGCACCAAGAGTAAAATGTTAATTGTAGAATGTACATAGTAGTTACTAAAATGTCCACTGTGAAAGGCTTTCAAAGTTTCTATATGTTTGAAAATTTTCAAAATACAATATTGAAAAAATTAAAAATGACATCATAGTTACTCTTAGAAAGGACAATGACTGGAAAAGGCACAAGAAGGCTTGGGGAACCCTAAGAGTATTCTTTTTCTCGATCTGGGTGCCAGTTATAGAAGGGTTTACTTTGTGAAAACCTAACAAACTTAATACTTATGGTGTTTAATTCCATCTGCATGTATGCTATACTTCAACAAAAAGCTCAAAAAATTAGTGTTATTCTGAATCCATTCATAGCAAGTGACAGAAACCCAATCCTACCTAGAGAAAAAAATTACTCACATGGTTGAGAAGTACTAGGCACAGCTGAGTTCAGACAAATCTGGACCATATAGCCTTGTCCAGGCCCTGTATTTCCAGGTTATAGACCCTGGTTTCCCTACTGGGTTCAGGTGCTTGAATGTTGTCACCAGGGCCTTCTCTCTCTGTCTTATTTTTCTTTCTCTCTCCATCCCTTAAATGACAGTCTCTCTTCTCTTAGCAGGCCAGATGGCTGTCAGTGACCCCCTATTTATATAACACAAACTTAAATACTTTGGGTTAGGCTGTTTATTGATATTTGACTAGTAAGTCATAACAAAGACTAGCTTTGGTCACATACCCTACTTAATCAACAAGGATAATGAGGTTCTTTTATTCACCCATCTATGATCCTATACCTGCATTTGCAGCCAGGGACATGGGGATAGGCCTGACAAATTGACATCACAGTAAGTTTACCATAGGAAAGAACCAAATTAATATCAGAAAAAAAAACATGAACACACACACACACAAGAGATAAATCTACTCTATTCATCAATCATTGTGACAGTAAGGTAAAAATCTATAAGGATTATTGAGCTGAGGCAGGAAGGTTACAGAGAAAGGAGATATGGCTTCTGGAATCTCAAACTTAGCCTTCACGATGGTGAAATAAAATGAAAACAAAGCAAAATTGAACTAAACCTAGGTCATGATTGTTCTATGTATATTACATACGTATGTAATACATATGTATGTATTACACATGTATGTGTATTACATATGTAAATATGTATATATTACATATATACATATATCTGTATATATGTATATAATAGATATTAAATGTAACAATTTTAATTGTTATTATCTATATGTATACACATACATATATTACATACATATATATGTAATAATAGATATTGTTATATGTGCATACATACAATAATGTGTCTACGTGTATCTGTATTCATATATAACATGTGCTACTTTTATATTTTTATATTATCAGAATCATTCTGCTTATGGATATGCTAATAAAACTGGGATTTGTAGTTTGATAAATAAAGTTTTATGCTTTCTCTTCATCTACATGTCCTGACAGCTAGAGTGTAAAGGAGACTAAAGACCCTTAAAAACAGATTTAAATCTAGAAAGGCAGTTCAAGCTACAGAAGAATTTGTCAACCCCCAAATGAATAATGGGTTGGACTTGAAAACGCTCTAATTACCTACAAAAAAAGAAACCAGAATAAAATTAATGTCTATAGAAAATAAATAATGTGACTTCTTTAAAAGGACAGCAATACGTCCTGGGATTTACAAATTAGACACAGTTCAGCCAGTTGGGGTTGAAAGAAAAAAAATGCTGTTGGCAAATCAATCTTGAGATGACTCTAATGATTTATTCTTTCATTATACAAAGAAAGTCAGATAATATTATCATTCCCAGAAAAAGGCTTATACAAGCCAGAGGAACTCTCAGTACTATAGAATCTGTTATTCTTTTTCTTCACATTATTTTATTATTCTGATCTTTCATAGGTATACAAAAAGATACAGAGAATATAACAATTACCTAGGTATTCATCATCCAGGTAAAGAACTAATTAAAGCAACTATTTATGCCCCTATTATGTTAAATTCATTTCTAATGTTTTACACACACATACAATACCATATTTATTCTTTACTAATTTATATTGTTATTCAACTTCTAGCTCTATTTCATTTCTTTCCACTGCTATATAGCATTCCATTGTGTGGATATTCCATGATTTAGTTGTCCCTTATTTTGTTTATTAATATTTAAGGTGAATGGGCACCTGGGTAGCTCAGTGGTTAAGTGTCCGACTTCGGCTCAGATCATGATCTCGCAGTTCGTGAGTTCAAGCCCCACATCAGGCTCTGTGCTGACAGCTCAGAGCCTGAAGCTTGCTTTGGATTCTGTGTCTCCCTCTCTCTTGGCCCCTCCCCCCCTCATGCTCTGTCTCTGTCTCTCTCTCTCTAAAATAAATAAACATAAAAAATTCTTTTAAAAATATTTAAGGTGATTAAAATTTTTATTTAATAAATATATTTTTAAAGTTTATTCATTTGTTTTGAGAGAGAGAGCGAGAGCAAGAGATAGAATGAGAATGAGCAGTGAAAGGGAAGAGAGAGAAGGAGAGAGAATCCCTAGCAGGCCCTGCACTACCAAAAGGGAGCCTGATGTGACCTGAACCCACAAATTCTGAGATCCTGTACTGAGTTGAAACCAAGAGTCAGATGCTTAACCAACTGATCTACCCAGGTGCCCAATCACCTTAAATTTTTATTTGATATTAATAGAAATACACAGGTTTTGTTTTGGTTATTATATACCTAGTATATATTAATCCATATTTTCAACTTCTCTTTCACATTTTGTTTGAGATATGTTTCTATAAACGACTCATGAATGGAAGATTTCTTTTTCACAAATATATTCTGACAACTGTCATTTATACAGGCAACTTTATTTCATTGTGAGCACTGTATGGATTTGTTTCTACAACATACCTGTGATTTTTATTTACTTTGATTTTTTTATCTTTTTTCACTTTTTTGTACATTGTTTTAGATTGATAAAAGGTTTTTTCTTCTTTCTTATCTTTCTGATTTGAAAATGATACGTAATGTCTTTAACATTCTGGTGATTTTATCTGATTACCAATTGCCAATATTATATGTTATTAAAAACTTCCTTCTGTTTTGGATATATCTGTGAAAGATTCTTCAGTCTGCTAATGCTAGCAATTATCTCTCTAAATTCTGATTATATGAAAAAGTCTCTATTTCTATATCTTCTTTGAATAATATTTTACCTTGATAGAAAATCATGCATTTTCAGTTATTTTTCTCAGCTTTTTTAGAATATTTTTGTTTTGCTGAAATTTTATCTTCAGTCTAATTAACATTCTTTGTCATGGCATTCTTTTTTCTGGTTTCTTTTAGGATCTTTGCTGTGTCTTTAGTGTTCTGCAGAATCACTACAATGGAGTGAAGCCTTACTTCTTAGAATCAAACGTGGCATTTTTTTATACTTCTTAAATCAGATGCTTCGTTTATTACTGTCTAAGTGTCTTGTCATCAAATGTTGCTCTTTAGCAACATTTAACCTATTAACATTTACCTTAACATTTAACCTGATTAACCCTATAAAATTTCCTCATACATCTTTGTAATTTTGGATTGCTTACTAAAGTTTGGTGGAACTTCCTACATCAGAATCCCATAATGCATTAATTGGAGGTAAGTTTCTCAATATAAAAATTAATTTTTTGTGGCTCCTGGGTGGCTCAGTTGGTTGAGCACCCATCTCTTGGTTTCTGCTCAGGTAATGATTTCACGGTTCAAGAGTTCTAGCCCTGCGTCAGGCTCTGCACAGCCTGACAGTGAGGAACCTGCTTGGGATTCTCTCTCTCCCTCTTTCTTTGCCCTTCCCCTGCTCACTCTGTCTCAAAAGAAATAAACTTTAAAAATATTAATCTGTTTTTCTGCCAGGTAGCATGGGAAAATTACTACAAGAGATTTGGTTTTCATTTTCATTTAGCATAATAATATAAGTAGTATAGATGTAGATACCCAAAGGTGTGTGAATGCAGATTATTTTTTCCCAGAGTTCAATTTAAGACAAAAAGCAAAGCAAAAACAAAAACACAAAACTTGTTACCTTTGTTTACGATTGTGGATTGTTTTTTTCTGATTTAGTATCTCATTATTTGGGGATAGCAACAGTAAGCAATTGTTTCAACTCTCCAGTTCATGCTGCCCAAGGTCTTTACTGCTGTTCCTTGGTTAGTAATTAATAGTTAATAATAATTAGTTGTCAATATTAAGGTTCCATTACCACCAAGGTTGGTAAATTCATTCAGTATGGCTAACAAAACACTCAACTTTGGAGCAACTTCATTTTTGCATTCTCTAGAGATTCCCCTAATTCAATACAAGATTAACAGTGTGTTTAAAGGAACTTTGCTTTATTTTATTCAGAATTCTTATAGGTTTATTTTTTGTCCTGAGTGTCTGAGATGCCACTGCCAGAAACTAAACTCTGTTTTTATATTTTCTTTTTCTAAGACTAACACTTATGACCTAAGAGGATTTCAAATTCTATTCATTAAAATTATTCAATTGGGTTTCTTGAATTATAAAAATATGATAATGCTCGTAAAATGAACTTTTAAATTTATATGATATTCAATGCTCTGAGAATTCATCAAACAAATAATAAAATAAAAATAAAAATACGGCATCAAAACGCCTAACTTTTGTGTTACTGGATTCCTAAAAGGAGAGGAAACTTTTTAAAAAGAAATTCAGATATAATAAAACTTTCCAAATTTGATATTGTCATAGGTTCCTGAGGTTTATTTTGTTAAATATATATTTTTAAATGTTTTTTTTTTTAATTTATTTTGAGAGAGAGGGAGAGAGAGAATCCCAAGCAGGCTCCCTGCTCAGCACAGAGCCTGACATGGGGTTTGATCTCATAACCATGAAATAATGACCTGAGTTTAAATCAAGAGTCAGACGTTTCACTGACTGAGTCACCCAAGCACCCTGTTCAATATTTTTATTCTTCTCTACAAATGGATTATTTCTATCTACCTGTCTTCAAGTTCTTTGAGTCTTTCCTCTGTCACTTCTAATCTGTTTTTATGCCCACCGAGTGAATTTTTAAATTTCACATATTTTACTTTTTCATTTCAAACATTTCTTCATGTAACCTCTATTTTTCTGTTGGAAATAAGAATTTTTCATGAATTTCAAGGGAATTTAACAGTACCTCAATTATTGTTTTAAAGTCTTTGATAACCAACATTTTAGTCATCCTGGGATTTTTATTTGTAGATTCCTTTCACATGTGAAGTGTTCATATTTTCCTGGTCCTCTGAATGTTGAGTAATTTTAGATTGTACCATAGCCATTTTGTATATTATTTTGTGAAACTCAGGTCCTGTTAAAATCTTTTTTTTAAACATTTTTTTTTTTATTTTGAGAGAGAGAGAGAGATAGAGGGTGAGCAGGGGAGGGGCAGAGAGAGAGAGGGAGATACAGAATCTGAAGCAGGCTCCAGGCTCTGAGTTTTCAGCACAGAGCCTGATGCAGGGCTTGAACCCGTGAGTGAAATCATGACCTGAGCTGAAGTCGGACGCTCAACCGACTGAGCCACCCAGGCGCCCCATAAAATCTTTTGAGGAAAGTACATTTTGTTTTGTTTTAGCAGATAACTGTTTTGGGTCCATCTCATGCATATACCTTTTAGGGGTCCACCTGAGACTGGATTTCAGTTTACATTATACTTCAACTTTCACACCCTCTAATATGATGTTTTTGGTCTGTTTCATGCACTGAATTTTAGGGGTGAATCTGGACTTGTGTTATTTCATACACAGAGTCAGGGGATCCTCTTCTCTGGCTATCTTCCCTAATAGGATTTCTCACATACTCAAAAGCTTCTAGAGACCCCTTCAACCTATCTTTAGATAGAAAGAGCTTCTTTCAGAATTTTAGCCATCTGCTTTTTTTCTCATTTCTGCATGATGGGTCCTCCTGGGAAAAAACAGTGACAGAATAAAGAAAAAAAAAAAACATGAAGTCCTCACCCTATCATTCTTTGGACATCATAGCCCCCCTTTCTCAGTTTATCTGGTCAGAAGAATGGGTTTTCTCTTAGAATTTTAGATCTGCTGCCACTACTAAACTGCAGATCTGTGGCTGAGGCTCCTCTGGGGCAGAGACAGAAGAGGAAAGTAAGAAGAAAATATGGTAATCTTATCCCCTACTGCTGGTGACAGCTTGCAGAGGTTCCTTATCCCTATCTTCTGACCAAAAAAAATAAGGGTTATCATAAAATTTCTCTTCCTATACTTGCTCTGCAGTTCCACACTGGGGACCTCTCAGATAAAGCTGAGAGATAAAAGAGAAAAAAAAAAAAAAAACCAGGAAACTCAGTCTGGTTATAGGTTATTCTAAACGTTATGGTTCTCCCCACCAGTCTGCTTACTATTGTTAACAGTTCAGAGTCCTTAAGAAGTGTTTATATTTTGTTCAGTTTTAGTTGTAAGCAGTGGAAGATATAGGCTATAATGGATTTTTGGAGGCACTGGAAGTTCCTTAGCTAGCAGTGTTAATTCTTGTTCCAAAAATATATCCAGATTACCAAACACACTGATCTCCCAAACCTGAACAGTGTATTTAATGTTAACTTTCAGGGGCCATTACTGGTGCAGGGAAGGTACGCATCTTGCTTAAAATAAATTTATTTCTATGTGATACATACTTATGCTACTTTGGATTTACAAACTAATCAGATACTCAAATTTCTGTCATTCTAATATTCCCAAGTATTCGTTGGAAAATACTTTTTTTTTTTTGAAAATGCCTCCAATTGAGTATCTGCGTTGTTGCAAAAGAGTTCCTCACAGTAACTTGTGAACACAATGTAATTAATTATAAAACACAGAACTTCTTTTAAACACTAATGATGAGGATTCTTTACAAACCATTCTCCCTAAACTATGGGGAAATATTTTGAGAAGCAGAAACAAGCATTTTCACATTTTGCATTTCTCTTCTTTAATTCTATTGAAATTGCACTAAACACATTAATTCCAAGTCACTATCATGCCTAGAGTTCAATATGCTTCCTTGGAGCTTGATGAAGAGGCTATAAAGCTTTCCACCTGTTCTTTTATTTTCAGCAACTTAATAAAAAGCTAGTGGTACTGCTTTGTGTTGGTTTCCTTAATTTTTTTTTCAATTTCACCAAGGAGATTGTCTCTTTACATCTCTCTAGATTTATAAATGAACACACAATTGAAAGGAAATAATTAGAGATGGCTAGAATACTAAAATCCATGCATACAATCCAGGGGCTAGAAATCCCTATTCATCATTTGGGCAGCTTTTCTCCAGAGGCCTCCCCAAGAATCCACTGAGTTAGAAGTGACAAAAATAATCAGTTAGTCTGGTTTTACCTTTGTTGCTCCAAGTGATATGGTACCTAGTGAATTAAGCAACCAAATCAATCACTTACTTTCCTGACACTAAAGCCATTATTATTCTACTATGAATATTTCATATATGAAATAGAGGGACAAATTCTGATTTTCAGTTTGTGCTTTTTTAAAACATCAAAGAACAAAGGATTGGGGAAAGCTCACTTCACCTGGTTTCTATGCATTTTTTCACATCTTCCTTTGCACTGCTGCATACTTATTCAGGTTGAAGAGAAATTAGTCAAAATTGTAACTCTCATCAAACTAAATCAAATGCATAAAAATCACTATTATCTTCCAAAGCAATAATTTTTGAATGTCAAATTGGTTCAAGAAATAGACTTCTGGGGTAATCACAGTTATAAAACATATCACCCATACTTAAGAAGTTATGATCTCTTGCGATTTGTTTTGGAGCAAAACAATGATGTTCGATTCCCACCTTAATTGCAGCATCAAAACAAATCGATATATCAAACTTTTGTATAAAAAATACAAAACCATAACATTTCTTGACAATGTTGAGTACTTTTAAAACATACTGTGGCAAAACCCCAAAAACCCAACATTAGAAGCAAAGACTAAAAGATAAAGTAATTGAATACATCAACTAGCATAGGACTAACTGCCTCAATATTTTATATTAGTTTTCTATTGCTGTGAGACAAATGACCACAAATGTGGTGGTTTAAAACAACACATGCTATTCATCTTATACTTTTGGCATTAAGTCCTAATATGGACCCTATAGGCTAAAATCAAGCTGCCAACTAGGCTGCGGTCCTGAAGCCTCTAGGGGAGAATTCTTTCCTTGCCTTGGTCAGCTTCTAAAAGCCGCCCACATTCCTGGACTTACAGCTCTCTTTCAGTAATGGCATCACTTAGATAGACCTCTGCTTCTGTCATCCTATCTCCTTCTCTGACTCTCATCTTCTTTTTTATGACTTTGGTGATTACAGTGGGCCCATCCAGATAATCCAGTAGAATTTCCCCCATGGTCTTTAATTTAATCATATCTGCAAAATATATAAAAATGTAACACACTTACAGATTATGAGATTTAGGATGCAGACATCTTTGGGGGGGTTGTGAATTTTTGGATACCACATATACAAAGGATGCCTTTACATCAATAAGAAAATAATAAACAACTACATATAAGTTTAAGCAAAGAAGATGAAAATTGTTTGTAAAATAAGATGCATACAGGCCATTGATGTTCACTCATGAGGGAAAAACTGCATGTATTGTTTTTTTCTATCACATAATACCATAGTTGACAAGGGTGCATTAAAAAAAAAAGCACATACAAACACTATAGGTGGGATATATAAATTAGGTTAGAAATTTTTGAGATTTTGGCAAAGAAATACACATGTGCTTTGACTAGGCTATTCATGGAACATTATTTGCAGTTGAGTAAATTAGGAGAAATACTCAATTGACTATCAATATAGCACTGGTTAATCAAATTCTATTCAATAATCAAAAACTGAGGGATATAAAAATGGTAGTACACTCAATATTTGTCCTCTTATTTATGTGAAAGTAAATATATAAGTATGTTTGTGAAAACAGAAAATTAGAGGCCCTGTATTCTTTAATTCAAACATGATTAGAAAAACAAAGGAAAGCACAGAAGCCATAAATCTCAGTTAGCAATCTAATGAAGAATATTTGACAAATGTGAAACTGTTGATGTTGGTGTTAAAGAATATTAAGCACTTTTCTCCCTCTTACAGTTCTCTTACTAAATATGGGAACAAAAATGGCAACTAATTTATCATATTGTTAATATAACTAAATGGATTAATATATGTTAAAGTGCTTATAACATCGCTTTAATATGCAGACAAGAAAAGGTTTACTGAATATTTATATGACACCACATAGATTTTATATAAAGGTAAATTACTATCAATGTCTGTATGCTAATAAGGTCCAGGATCTTCCTAAAGTATTAGGAGTTTTGTTTTAACTACTATATTCTATTTTTGAGATAGCCAGCCTTTCAAAAGTTTACTGTTATTTCATGTGAAACACAGCTATTAATGAAGGAGGTTACGTTCTACATGCTTGGTTTTTAAAGAAAAAATTTATCTGTGAGTGTATGTTATAGTAGGAATCAAAGTCTGTTTAAATATTTTTGAGCAAAAAGGGTAATCACTTGAAGTCACACAATTATGTAGTCACAGAAAATTGATATTTACCTATCAATCCTGTGATAATTATCTATTATTTCACTGTCTTTAACCCGAAACCTGAACGAATTATGTAAGTAATTTGATGTGCCTGTGAGTCAGCATGGCAGAGTCATTTACTGCTAGGTGACTATAACTGTGCTTTTCAACATATCTGAGCCCCAATTTTTGTAAGGTGTAGCATCTTACCCAATGCTGGCCAATGTGCTATAAAAGGAAGTGAAGTATGCCACTTCCATACTGGAGCTTTAAAAACAGCCTACATGTTTCCAGATGGTACAACTACAAAATTTGAGTTTTTGTCAACTGGGACCCTTGACTGAGTTTATGGAGCAGAGTTCCCACTAATTTGAATTACACATGTAACCTCAGTGAGAAATAAACCTGTTTTATTAATCCACTGAATACCAGGGAACACTTTCTTATCACAACCTAAGATAATCTAACAGAACTAATAAAGTTTCAAAAAAATAGTATCTATTGTTTTAATATTTCTTCAGAGTAGTATGTCACAAATCCAGTGATTCTAATTGAATAATTTCTAAAAGGAAACACAGATGTGTCATCATGTATGTGTCATACACATATATACACATGTACACAATCCCATAAATGCATAGTGAAATTGAACAGTGTGGTTAGTATTTGGGGAGTAGGCTAGGGTAGGATGTGTAAAGGGAATGTAATGAGGGTATTTTCCTTTTTTTATACTTAAAACCTTTGTATATAATTCGCATTTAAAAAGCCAGGGTCATATATGATTTTATAAAAAGCAAACAAAAAATAAATAAGAAGGTATATTCCCTAAAATTCCCAGACCTCAGCTCAAATTTTCTTTCTTTTTTAGGCTTTAAAAAGTTACTTCTGGTGCAATTGTAAATGGGATTGCTTTCTTAATTTCTCTTTCTGCTACTTCACCATTAGCATATAGAAATGCACCAAAAATAATAAAATACCTAGGAATAACTTAACCAAGGAGGTAAAAGATCTAAATTCAGAAACCTATAAAACATTGATGAAAGAAACTGAAGATGACACAAACAAATGAAAGATATTCCATGCTCATGGATTGGGAGAACGAATATCGTTAAAGTGTCTGGTCCATACTACCCAAAGCAATGTACACATTTAATACAACCCCTATCAAAATAACAACAGCATTTTTCACAGAACTAGAATAATCCTAAAATTTGTATGGAACCACAAAGGACTTCAAATAGCCAAAATAATCTTGAAAAAGAAGAACAAAGCTGAAGATATCATAATCCTAGATTTCAAGACAATCTACTACTACTGTAGTAATCAAAGCAGTATGGTGCTGGCACAAAAACAGACACATAGATCAATGGAACAGAATAGAGAGACCAAAAAAAGTAAATGGGTTTATATTTGGGTTATATGGTTAATTAATCTATGACAAAAGAGGCAAGAATATACAATGGGGAAAAGACAGTCTCTTCAACAAATGCTGTTGGGAAAATGGGACAGCCACATGCAAAACAATGAAACTACACCACTTTCTCACACCATACACCAAAATAAACTCAAAACGTGTTAAAGACCCAAATGTGAGACCTAAAACCATAAAACTCCTAGAAGACACATAGGGAAAAATATTTTATTTCTTTGTACCTGCCTGATAGGAAAAGATATTTTCCCTCTTTAAAACAAAAATAAAACACAATGTTCTTTGATCCAATCTCCTTTTCAACTATATTTGAATTATTTAAATTCTCTACTATACTCTATCACTCTTATTCTCAACTTATCAATCTTTCTACCAAATACTTTTTTAACCTTAAACATATTCAAATTCACCTTATTTTCTTGCTACTCCTATCTCCCATTGACAACAACAAAATGTATAAGCACTCTTAGTTTCAGTTCTTATTAAACTCTCATTACTTAATTTCCAAAAAGAATATGTATTTGCTTCATACCCATGGACAATCCATGAATTTGGCTTCAAGATCTTTATCTTCATCAATGGCCTCAGTTTTATCCCTCTGTCCACATTCATTTTCACTTCTTAGTGAATACTTCTACTTGATGTGTCCTAACTTAAATTTACTTTGTTTTAACTAGAATTTGCCCATAAATTTACTCTTCCTTTGACATTTTTTTTCAAGTTAAAATCATCTCTCTGTTTCTGGGACTTGAATACTCAGGGTTAACTTTACATTTTCCTTCTTTCTCACCTTTCTCACATCCTTCGATCTCTATTGGACATTTGTCATGTTTTGAAAACCCTACCTGCATTTAGGAATTTCTGCTCTGTGAGACTTACTTTAGGGCAGAAACTGGAAACTTTTATCCTACCCTTGGCTTGTCACCTAAACTCTGACAACCAGACTCAGCCATTAGAGACTTTAGTTTGGAAGAAAAAAAGTGAAAAAAAAAGAAATGATGAAGTGAATTGATTCTGGTAAGGGTGGCAAAGAAACTGAGCTTTCAGAAGCAATCATGGTAGACTTCTTGACTGAGCTTTTATTCTCATAATTGTCTCAGTGATGTGCAGTGTTTCCTTTCAAATATGGCAGCGATAGCAACTGTGCCTATTAAGGAATGCTGCTTCATTAGGGTTGTGTAAAAATCAAAGTCCTTACAATCATCTGTAAGAGTTCACAAGACATAACCCTGTTTATCCCTCCATTGTCATTCAACAGCACACCTTATCTTGCTTACAGTGTTCCAACCACAATGGTTTCCTTGCTGTGCCTTGAACCTGCCAGGCATGCTTTCCATCCAGGTCCTTTTTTTATTTCCCATTTCCTGGAAGGGGTCACTCTAGGTTTTTAAGTCTAATCTTCCCACTTACTCTTTTTGGAGATGCTTTGAGTTATCTATTTTACAATAAAGCCATTTTCTTCTTTCCTGTAAGGGTGGGGTATTTTCAAAGAAAATCCTTAATTCATGCACAACCTTTTAACATAACCAATAGACATCAACACCAAAGTGTTCTACACCATACCATGTTACTTCATTTCCATTTCTCTTCAGTTCTAAATCAGGCCCTAATTATCTCCAGCCTAAACATAGCAATACTCTAATACTAGTACTTATTTCCCCAATATTATCCTACCAGAATTTATCCTCTAATTAACCTTCTTAAAACTCTAAATAAAGTATTTCTAACACCATGACAACTTATCAATAGAATGGGAAGGGTAGTAGAAAACTAACGAAGCTTTTTATTGAACAAATTAAAAAAATACTTATTTAATTTTTTACATGTCAACTGGCTGTACCTGAGTCAACTGAACACAACCAAAAAGTGTTTAAGTCAATACTAGAAATGGCTTTTTTGTTAGAAAAATAGGAAATAATATAATGATTTTACAAAAACCTCCCTAGTTCCCATTGCCAGATGTAAATTTAAAATTTTATCGCTTATTTTTTGTTATGGATTATTATCCTTAAAAGATATGTTGAAGTCCTAATTCCTAGTACCTCCAAATATAGATATAATTAGTTAAAATAAGGTCATACTGGAGTAGGGTGGGCCCTTAATCCAATATGACTGGTGTCATTATAAGAAGACAGTCATGTGAAGATGGAGATTTACAGAGAGAATATCATGTGATGACAAAGATGGAGAGATTGGAGATATGCAGCTGCAAGCCCAGGAACACCAAAGATAACTTGGAAACCCCCGGAAGCTAGGAAGAGGCAAGAAAGGATTGCCCGCAGGTTTGAGAGGGAGTGTGGTCCCTCTCAGCTTTTAGAATTATGAGAACAGAACGGTCTGATGTTTTCAGACACACAGCTTGTGGTACTTTGTTATAGCAGTCCTAGGAAACTAATACACCTTTCATGTGAGAAGAAAGGATTTCTTTGTAAGGTGTTTCTCCAATAGCTTGAGCAAAAATGACTAGTCCATTTTATTTGTAGTAGAGTCACATATGGTAAAATATAATAAACAAGAGCATAATATTTAAACATTTTTCTGGAAGTTGCCTCTATTGTTGAATGTAGTTTTGACATTGAAGCTCATAAAAAATCCCACAGAGTGATTCTATACTGGCATGTAGAAGCGTACATTACAATGCCGATTGCCATTTATTTGCTTGTGTTTACAGGAAAAAATTCTAAAGCAATTTATTTTTATGACATTTGTTGACATAAATTGGCATTATGAGTAGATTAAATTGCTTTGGACCTGTGAGCAGGAATTACTAAATTCTACCTTTCTAGGTGAACATCATTCCTCCATTACAAAAAAAAAAAAAATAATTATAGCACCTAGGTATAAAGAAAACAGATTTCATAGCTCTGTCTGCAAGTTGTGCTAATCTAAGTGAACTCAGTCAGGTAAATATTTAAAACGAGGTCACATTCTTACTAATATTAATGATAAATTCTTCATCTTGCACTTTAAGCCTATTCTTTGTTCTGTCCTTGATTATAGAGAATATCCAATCACCCCAGAACAGGCTTTGTACATAGTAGTTAAATAGTAAATATTTAGTAAATTGAAAATAGTGCCTCTATTATTTGAGTATCACATATACCTATTTCAATGTGTTGACACAGTTCCAAATATTACATATCCTTTTAATCTAAAATAGAGCATGGCAGCATTATATAAATGAGATAGAGAAATGCATAACTATAACAGTGATTTACATTTTTCCTCTCCCTTTTACAAGAAAAACACTTATTCCTTGTGCTGGTTATATTCTACTTGGCACCAGAGATCTGCTCTTTATCTTTCTCCATTCTTCTCTGAGTCCAGAGTGGCTGACCCCGGTAGATTACTGACTGGTTTGTTATGTGATTTGGCAAATGGGAAGCACCACAAAACATCAGAGGGCAGAAAGAAAGGGAGATTAAGAATATTATTGTTCTACTTCCTCCTTGCTTTGGGACCCTCCTTTGATAGTTGCTGAATTCCCAAATGACTGCAATTTCTACAGGGAGCCCCTTCTTCCATGGCAAGTGGGTCTGCATGGTAATAATTTCTGATGGCTATTATTGACCAGTGCTGATTAGAGACTACCCTATTTAGATAGCCATGCACTCACTAGTTCTATAAGGCTTGTTTCATTCTGATACAGTTAGTCTGGTCCTTACTCACACTTAAGTATGCAACTCTTGATTTAGATGATGCAAACTCTCTAATTCTAGCACATATAATCAAACTTGTCAATCCATCCTACTGTAGAGTTCCAAAATAAAAATTACTTTTTCTGCTTGTTTAGCCTGTGGAGGCCTCAAAAGAGTTCATTTATATCCATGAGAGTTTAAGGTAAATATTCAGGCAACAATTTTTTTTTTTACAATCAGCTATTTTCCATAACTTGGAGATGTAGGACATTCAATTCAAAATTGAATAAGGCATTATTTCTGGTTCTGGAGTTCAAAATCTATTGAGGGGAGATACTTTATGCTCCTACATATTTAATATTCAATTCAAACAGTTTCTTTTTCTATCCAATATTACCTTCATCTTATTGGAGGGCTTATGGGATGAACGTCCTTGTATTAATTGTATAAGCCCATTACTAATCATATCACCTTTGTAAGAGCAAATCTTGGTTGTTTAATTGGCAGGTATTTTTAACTGAATTAAATTCCCTCTTCTTCTAACTCAAAAGAGGATCTTCCTCCTACCTGAAATATTTTTGTCTTTTAATTTAGAAGGCCTTCATTTGGATAACATTTTACAAAAAGGTATGCATCATAAATTCCACTCAACTATGAGACATTTTTGAAAAAAGTATTTCTTAGTTGACCCACGAGGCTATCAAGTTGGACAGTGGTTGTCTATGGTAGAGCAGACTTGGGATACTGGCTGGAAAGGGCATGAGGGAACTTTCTTGTGTGATAAAATGTTCTATATCTTAATTTGAGATGTCAGTTACACAAGTATATGTACTTGTCAGGACTCAACAATCTACATTTGAGATTTACATAATTTACTATAAGTAATTTTACTGCAATAAAATAACAAAAAATTCATTTCTTATATTCTACAAATAGGTAAATACTATGTTTTTAAACAATGGATAATACTACCATTATTGGCAATATTATAGGTATTGTATGAGTTACTTTACATACAATATCTAATTATTCATTATTATAGGTTTATCCACCATGTTTTTCTATATAAAAAAATTGAACTTAAAAAGCAGAATGCTAGTATTTGAATATGTATAAACAGGTCAGGCATAAGGCAAAAGATGTCTTCAACCAACCACAATTAAGAAATTGCTTCCACTCATCTATTTAAGTAGCCAGTATATAATGACGACATAATCTATCAAACCTTTTAGATTTATTTTTCATTTTATACATGACATTTTCATAACCAGCCTGAATAAGAAAAACTAGGACCTCTGGAGATGAAAAATTCTACTCTGCTTTAATAGAATCTCTTTAGCTAATATGCAAGTCAGATGAGTCATAGTTTTTTTTTTTCTAGCAATGTAAAATGTTCAAAATTTACTTACTAGGTTTTTCTGTTTGTTTGTTCTTGTTTTTAACTGTGGTATGTTAAATTGTTCCTGTTTAAGGGTTTTAGGTCTAGAATATTCTCTCTATGACTGACAACATGTCTTTTGGGGCTCATCAGATCCAAATATTTTATTCTCAGACCACCATAAGATGAAGATTAAACCTTTCCTTGGGGAATATTTACCTTTATGTTGCATCTTGTAGGTTTCCCAAGACTCTGCCACACATACTGACTTCTGTCCCTACCAAAATTATGATGGACAAGTCCTTATTAGGATAAGAGAGTTATTCTTTCTCTGAAATCTGCATTAACTCTTGGAGGCATCCAGTAAAGCTCTTGAATTATGCAAATTCACTTCCCAACTTTTCAGTAATCCACAGGATGCCCATTGGCTGTCAACTGCCTAGCCTACTACTCTCTGAGCTACAAATAAGCCTAAACCTTCAACAATGTTGCTGGTAGGAAGAACCTTCATATGATGTTTCCTTTCTTTTCTCTCTCTCTCTGCAACATCTTGTCTCCAACTGAAACTGTGTTTCAGCACAGTTTCCTATCCTTAAAGCCACTCTTACAAAAAATGACCATAAAATCTTACTGTTTCTGGCTTACTGCTGCATTAAAATTGTATGTGTAGGCCTTACAATACTGTGCATAAAAGTTATGCATATTTATATTCCATTTATATATATAAATGTTAAATAACTGGAATGATAAATAAATGAACATATGGAGTTCTGCATAATGTCCATTTTTTAGTCCACTCATACTGAAAACATTTTTAAAAAATCAAGTAACCAAACAGACCATGTCTCTTAACTATTTAACTCTATGTAATGTTTATGCAGAAGTGCTTTTTTTTATGAGTTCCAACATTTCACAAACATAAAAAAGAGGAAGTAAAGCAACATAAATAACATTGAATACATTATTTCTAGATACACACCTCTTTTTTTAATGTTTATTTATTTTGAGACACACACAGAGAGAGAGAAACAACATACCAGAAAGAGAGAGGAAGAGAGAGAATTCCAAGCAGGCTCCTCGCTGTTAGCACAGAGCCTGATGTGGGGCTCGATCCCATGAACCATGATCTGAGCCAAAATCAAGAGTTGGACACTTACACTGACCTACCCCGGCACCCCTCTAGGCCTTTATGTTTTAAGGCACACATATAACTTAAAAATGCACTCACTTCCTAAAGCTACTTTAGGTAGTGAGATATATTTTTAATATAAGTTCCTTGAGGGCAGTAGTTATGTCTTATTCATCTTTATTTATTCCCTCTTCATAATAGTGTCTTGTAAAAAGTAGGTAATTATTAGCTGAATATAACATAGTTGTTCTTACTGGTACTCTCATTATTTATAAAAAATATATTTATGGGTTATATATTGTTTTCAAAGTACTTTTGCATTTCAATTTCTCATATGATGCTTCAGTTCACTTATTCATTAAAAAATAATTATGGAATTGCAATTACACACCAAGCTTAGAGTCCAGAAAAGAAAATGGACCTGCAGATTATTATAATACTTCATGATGTGGTAAAGGGGATATGGCAAGAAGATACAATCACATTTCAAAGATAAGGGAAATCCTCGTGAATGAAAGCCACACTTAGAGGATGACTAGAGATTAGCTCAAGAAAGAGTACTAGAAAAGTGGAGCTTCCCTGAAGAAGAAAGAGCACATGCAAGGCCCCTACCCAGATAGCTACTCTGGGAAGTACAATAGATTTTCTGTACTTTGATGCCCTTATTTGTAAAAGGGACATAATAACAGTACTTTGTAAGTATAGTAGTAGTGAAAATTAAGAGTTTATATATGGAATAGGGCTTCCTATAAGTTTTAAAAGTCAATCAATGGATAAGTCAATCAATATATGCCTGGGTTTTAGGACATGGGAGGGGATAAGGACAAGATAATCAGATGCCAGATAGTAAGAGTAATCCAGTAGAGCTATTGTTAGAACTCTGAGTGAGGAAATGGGATAGAAAGACACTAATATGTCTGATAGGTATTCAGGAGATAGAGATGGCAGAATTTGGTAATGGAATGCTTACATAGAGTGGAGGGCAGGGAAAAATGAGAATGACTTGCAAATTTTGACTTGAGCAATACAAAAGAAAATAGTAATCACAAGACCCATCATGCCTATTTCCTATTCACCTTTCAAGATTTGCTGGGTGCTGGTCTTTCTCTGACTTTTACCATGACAATTATAGTATCAGTTCCTGGAGAAGTCCATTTTTTCCCCCATCCTTTGAGCTTTTACATATGTGGTTTCCCATTCTTATATACTCTTCTGCTCTTTTTTTTTAACCTGATTTTAACTTTCACATCCCAGCTTATTTATTCCTTCCTCAGGGTAGTCAGCCATATTCATCTTCTCTTTCAGTAACAACCTTTTTTTACAGGACACTGGATAACTATAATCATTATATATTTATTTATTATATTGGGAAGTTGCCTGTTCTTCCAGATTGTAAATTACATGAGGACAGAGGACATGTTGAAATATTATCATCACCATATCACTGGTATCTAGCACAGTGCCTGGCAATAACATGTGCTAATAAATATCTGTTTACTGACTGTCTACGATAGAGAATATGGCAGGGGGGCGGAGTGTGGACAGAGGCTGAAAAACATCAGGATTGGACCTACAAATATTGACGAGCCCTTGGGAAAGCCAATGGAGGTAACTGGAAGAAAACAATATATTCATGTGTAAGGCTCTGGATAAAGATAGTGGTATATAACTAATACAGGCAATCTTCACTTTGCATGATACTGTGTTAACTAAAATCCATGCATATAAGAAACATGTCTTTGTATGGTAACCATGAAAAGTGCAAACATTGTTCCAATGTGCACATGTTTCAATTAACGTGGTACCATGTAAAGCAAAGACTGCCTATGTTTATATTTTAATATAAAAGGCATGGATATGGATAAGATTGTCTGAGGAGAATGTGCAGAGTGAAATCTATCTATCTATCTATCTATCTATCTATCTATCATCGATCTATCTATCTATCTATCTATCTATCATCTCTCATTCAAAAAGAAGATCCAAGGAGGTAAATCAAGGAGAATGAAGAAAAGTACAGAGAAAAATCAGGATTTTGTTCTCAGGGAAGTCAAAGGAAAAAAGTCTTTAAAATTGATGTCAATATGGGAAAAAAAACCTGTGGATATATGGGAGTGGATGTTAGATTTCAGTGTATGGGTGGGAAGTAAACTGAGAGAAAATAGAGTGAATGCAAATAACTCAAGTATTTGGGTTATTAGAGAAAGGGGAAGAAAGGATTACCTGTGAAGGACAAAAGGGTTTGTAGGGACATTTTATGTCTTAGTCTGTTGGTTTGTTTCTATTAAAGACTGATGAGATTCTAAAGTACTTAAATAAAGGAGTATTTACTTCTCTAGTTAAAAAGAAAACAGCGAAAATAAAGAGGATTGCTTTAAAAAGAAATGAGCTCTTAAGCAATAGAAAGATGCAGAGGACATTTAAATGCATATTACTAAGTGAAAGAAGCCAATCCGGAAAGGTTACATACTGTAAGATTGTAACCCTATGACATTCTGAAAAAGGCAAAACTATGGAGACAGTAAAAAGAGTAGTTGCCAGAGGTTGGGGAGAGGGAGAGATGAATAGGCAGATTTTCAGAGCAGAGAAACTATTCTAAATGGTAATATATTAGTGGATACATTTGCCAAAACTCATATGATGGACAACACCAAGAGTAAACCTTAATGTAAACTATGAATTTTGGATGGTAATGATGTCAGTGTAAGTCCATTGTTTGTAACAAATGTCCCACTTTGATGTAGGACATTGATGGTGGAAGAGGCTGTGTAGGTGTGAAGATTTATGGGAACTCTCTATACTTCCTTTCACATGTTTTTGAGTAGTGAACCCCAAACTTCCTTAAAGAATAAATTCTATTTTAAGAAATGAAGAGGATGAAGCTATAAAATAGAAGAGGTAATCTATAGGCTCAGGTCACTGAAGAAGCAGGAGATGAGAAGATTCAAAGCTCTGGTGAAGACTAAGGTAATCTTTCCCACACTGTCATTTGAAAATGGGGGAACAGATGAGTTATATTGTAAGTAATTTTATACTTGTAAAGTGCTTAAAAAGATAAAACTTTGGAGACTTTTCATGTGGATTTTCATACTTTTTGTTAAGAAAGAGACAAAATTAGGAAGAAAGGGGTTGAGTATTTGAGAAAAGTGGACATAGCTTGGAAATACCACTGTGGACAACTTCTTGCCCAGGACATAAAGAGAGATAACTGGACAGTGTTGAAGTCCAGCTGAGGTTGGCACACATAGATTTATAGCAGCACCAATATCTTCTTTTTTCCCAGTAGAGCTCCACAGTCCCAGCTAAAGAAGAAAAAAGGGTAATAGCAGAACTAATGCAGAGCTGAGGATTTAACAGTTAGCATGAACAGTGGATTCAGAGGACAAGACAACCAAGGGCACTTTCAAAATACTGAAGAGATGGATCACAGGGAGATCTAAAGGAGAGAATAAAAAGCAATGGCTGATAGAGAGAAGAGGAATTGGAGAGTCTTTGTCCTGTTCATGTGACGTCCCCAAACACCAAATGTTCTGTTCCATGAAACAACCCTATGGGGTAGGCAGAAACAATATAATGAGTGTGATGATGAGAAACTGAGGCACAAAGAAAAGATGTAACTTGCCATTTGAATCTTATGCAACACAGTTTGCTGGACTTGTAATTGTTATATTCAGGACTGAGCCCCAGACCTTGTGCCTCTAGGCCTAAGACGTTCTATTTCCCTGCACATTGAATCTCTAGTGACAGTTTATGGCATTACATTTCATCTGATGCAGAACAGTTATGTTTCTCACTATTTTCTGAAGACTTTGAGGTGTCACTTGCTTCCTTCAGATCATTATCTGTGCTCTCACATTGAGTACTTAAGCCTTTGCTGGGCATAATGCTGTACATGCAGTTCTAACAACATCTCCTTCATCTTTTAGGTGATATTACACACTCAAAATGTCAAATTATTCTAAAGGATGGAATTTTCATGAAAAAAGTTAAAAACCTGATACTGATTGTATACTAAATTCCTAATTTCAACCGTGTCTCTATAAAGTGTGTGTAAAGTGTGTCTCTGTAAACAGCGAACACAGCATATGAGAAAAGTATACTTGAGACCTGACTCCAAACCTGCTTGGAACCAATGAAGAAGGAAGTGGCAGCAGTGGGAGCTAAGAGGAGGAAAGAGAGAGGAAGAGTAAAGGGCAGGTGGTGTCCTTGAAACTCCATCCGCACTGACGGGTAAGAGAAGGAAATGAGAAATTTCTAGTAGATATAATGGCTCAGTAAGGACCATAGAATATGTTCTATCACCTCAGGCTACCCTGGAGATAGAATCATAAAGTTCTCTCTCTCTCTCTCTCTCTCTCTTTTTTTTTTTTTTTTTTTTTTGCTGGCTATGTGAATTGGTCATTGATTTTATTGGGGGATTTAAACTTTGAGTTTAAATGTTGGTACATGTAATGGTAATATTTCCAATTTATCATTTATGGCCAGACTTCTCAAACTTTAAAATTAGTAGTTAATTTGCATTTAAGCAGTAAACCCTTGCCATGTCCACTTGTATATATGTTAAGGCCTATGTGCTTTAACTAATTTTGAGAATGGTCTGATAACTAAGGACATCAAGTTGTATTACAATGTGGCATTTGCCAAGACTCTGACCAAAAGAGGGTCTTATAGTGATAAAGATAAAAATCTTTATTAGAAAATTCTCCTTCAATCTTCATTTAAGATTATAAATTACAAAATTTCTTTTCACAAAGTGCGAATTGGTGTTAAACAATGCTCAAAAAATAAACACGGAGTGAGTGTAAGTTTCAATGGTTACTAATTTGTGAAACACTATGTTCGATGGCATCAAGCAGGATACTCTACTACAGGCTTGCAGATTCTTCAACAGTCGAATATGATGTGTGAAATACCAAGAAAGGAATATAGTTTGATAGTATGCAGTATTTCCCAAACTTAGCCTCACATGTAATATTCTTCCTCAAGGAACATCTCAGGGGACCAGGTCTCTGAGGAATTTATTGTGAAAAATGCTGCCAGCCTGCTCAGTTTTTTCTTTCTTAGATGGAAACACTTTCTGTGCTTCCTGTTCAGATAAAGCTAAATTGGATGCAATAGGAACATGAGACTACATGTCTTTAGAGGCAACATAATCATAAATTTTGGTCGGTGTGCAGAGAACTAGCAGCAGCAGAAATTCATGCCCTGGGAGGATCCTTCCCAATATTCTGTTCAAATCCTGCTCTTCCTATCATGGGCCTTTGTTGTCCATCCCATTTTTCCAGCATGTTACTGTTTCAATTCTTTTCTTCATACTCTATTGAGAAATTATCACTTATTTTCCACTCCAGTTTCATCTTCCATAAATCTATGCCTCTTACATTCTAAAAGTGTTGCTGGTAGTAGTGACAGAGGTAGAGTGAAATAGCAGTTCATGGTATTTACTAGAAGTTTTACACGTATCAGCACAGTTAATCCTCACAAAAATCCATGATGTTGGTACTGTTACTCTTTCCTTTTATCACATAAGAAACATGGAGCTGCCAGAGTTTCAGTGACTTAAGGATCTTCATTCTTTTCAAATATATATCTTTTTAATATGTATTTACTTTGAGAAAGATTGAGAGCACAAACAGGGAGGGGCACAGAGAGAGGGAGAGAGAATCCCAAGCAGCCTCCACACTGTCAGTGCAGAGCCCAATGCGAGGCTGAAACTCGGGAAACGCAAGATCATGACCTGAGCTGAAAGCTTAACCAGGCACACCAAGGATCTTCATTCTTAATCATTATACTATGAGACTTCCCTGAAGTCCAGACAGACGTCACAAAGTAGCATCTAAATTGGGTATGCAAGGCAAGGAGCTGGAAGGTAGTTCCAAAAACAAAAAGAGTATGCAAAAAGAATAGGAAGCAGAAGCACAGATGCATTTGGATTGCAAATGTGGTCAGTGTAACTGGAAGACTGGGCTTTTGGAGACATCTCTTTGACAAGAGGTGAGCCTGTTAAAGTATGTGGAGAACAACTGATGAAAAGCCCTTTTTACTCACCAAACACAAGGGCTTGAAATGGATTCTGTGGCTACTCGGCAGCCAACCGAGGAGAAAGGATCACTGTAAAAGTAACAAAATGAATAAATAAATGAATTATGAGCAAATGGATCTATATGGTAGTGGCAGTACAATTAGAATATTTCTCTTCTTGAAGTGGCATCTTCAACTTGATGATTTTGTGAACTAATAAAAATTTTTGTTGCTATATTTCCCAGGACTCTTCCTTCATCAGTCATGTGATCATTTTGTTTATATCATTGAGTCACATCAACATGGTTTACACATATTTCTCATATACTATATTCCTAATCTTTCTTATTATTTTGGAAAACTGTATATCTTTGTTTCTCTACTACTGAAGTAAACACAATGGCATTATAAGCATACATTATGTATTTATTAGTAATTTAAGCTCAAATGTTTTTCAAAAAAATATGCTTTATATAATTCTGGATCTTATGAAATAAGGAGCTTCAAAATTCTAAAGTCTAAATAGTCTTCAAGAAGGACAGTGGCATTTTCTGATTTCATATTAAATAATTTATATTTTGGAATTATTTCCTTTTTTAATAAACTGCTTCTGTCATCTTATTAATATTACTATTATATAAAAATCTATTTGGATTCTAGCTGAGATAGTGCTACTTTCTGGCCTTTTGGCTTGCATTTTGTCCAAAACTTTCTCCATATATTACAAATGAGGGGAATGTTAAATGCTGCTAATTAGAAATAACATGTAGATTTACATTTAAGTTACTGTTTTTTTAAATGTCATAACTCACTGGAGAACATCCCAGCTTATTATCTTTTGTATACCCAAACCAAATGTCAGGATAAAATGGTTCATGAATCATTTGCTTTGTGTGTGACATCCTTCAGCTTAAGGAAGTGTTTGTTTAAAGTATCAAACTACATATGATCTTAGGAATGCTCACAACATTGCGGGAACCGATTTAGATTCAGTTCTTTTTAAATTTAAAAAGAGTCAAGACCTGACTTCCAGAACAGTATATAGTAAGGACCTCTGAAAATTCAGTCCTTCATAAAGTCAATGATATTTGGAAAAAAATGTCAAAAAATGTTTTAGAAATCTGGATATTAACTAAAGAATTAAAACAATTTGAGGAGCATTTATTCAAGAAAAATGGCTAAATCTCAGTATGAGCAGTAAGCAATGTGGCATTTTATTTTGCTGTAATTCCATCTTTCTCTCCCTTGCTCTGTGGCATCCTTACAAACCAACAGACTTGCAAACATGGTAGCTGTGAAAAACAGCAGCCTGGTAGCCTGGATGGAGCAGAATGGGCTTGGCATTCTTAAAATCCTCACCCCTAGTGAACAGTCACCATGTGACCTATCTGGAAAATCCTCATCCCTAGTGAACAGTCACCATGTGACCTATCTGGAAACTCTCTAAAGAGCTCCATTCTTAGGGCTTTAGTTTGAACTGACTAATGACTCATTTTATGCAGATAGCCTTAACTGCAGAGTGTGGTTAAAAAAAAAGAAGAAGAAAAGAAAAGAGAATCAGGAACAGGGCAATTGGGTGGCTCAATCAGTTAAGCATCTGACTTTGGCTCAAGTCGTGATCTCATATTTCATGAGTTCAACTCCCACTGGGCTCTGCACTGACAGCTCAGTGGCTTAAGCCTGCTTCAGAGTCTGTGTCTCCCTCTCTCTCTGCCCCTCCCCCGCTTGTGTTCTCCCTTTTTCTCAAAAATAAACATTAAAAAAAAATCATAAATTGCTGTTTAACAGGGTGACTGCTGAAGCAGTGTTAAAATCAAAACTAATAAGAAACTAAAAGAACTTAGAATAACATACTAAGTAATGAGATGTCTAAAGGATCCCTTGAAAAAAACCTTTGATAATACTGAAAATCTATAAACCTACGCATAGGCACAAGGCTGTGAACATGCCCAGAACAGTACTGAGAGGGTGCTAAGTTCATACCTCTGTCTGACCTTAAGGTTCTACACAAGCAGACAGTGAAGGATAGCAGTTCTGAGAAGGTCCTAAGATCTCACCTCTGGCTGACCTTGAGGCTCTATACAAGTAGAAAGTGAAGGATAAGGCAGAGTTGTACACTGCCCATTGAAGTTTTGAAAGTTTGCCCCAAAACATGGACAAAGTTTCTTACCAGGGGCTGGGAAACTTACTAACCTAAGGCATTTAAGAAAATGCCTCTGATCACTGTTGACTATTAAGTTAATGGTGCAGAGACTTTAGTAATGGGATACAATAAAGAATATAGAATGTAATTCTTTAATTCAAGAAAAATCACTAAACGAACAGCTGTACCAGCACAACAGTGTCAAGCAGCAACAACAAATCTGGGACGGGGTGGGGTGGTATGTATCTTATTTCCAGAGTTTACACACCATATTATTTAAAATATTCAGGCTTAAACAAACGGTTATGAGATACAACAATGAAACAGAATAGTGTGATCCATACAGGAGGAAAAAAAAAGTTGTCAATAAAAATTGTCTCTAGGAACACCCGATACTGGACTTACTAGACAAAGACTAAATCTATTTTAAACAGATTTTTTTTTTTTAAGTAAAGAACACCATGCCTTGAAAGGCAAGAGAAAGTCTGAGAATGATGTCTCATATAATAAAATATTATTCAGCTCTAAAATGAGATAAGTGATAGTACAACATGGATGAACCTTGAAAACATCATGCTGAAGGTGAAAAATGCCAAACACAAACATTCTCCTATTACTTCATTTCATTTATATGAAATGTCAAGAATAGGTAAATCTCTAGAGACAGAAGGTAGATTAATGGTTCTCAGTGGCTGAGGGCAGGAGAGAATAGTGTGACTATAAGGAATATGGAGTTTCAGAAGATGACATACATATATATATGTATATGTATGTATATATATATACATATATATGGTATAAACCTTCTTTTCTTTTGATAAAATTACTTTCAGATTGAAACCTCTTAATAGAAGTATAAAACTAAAATAAATGTAACATATTTCATCACACTGACTTTATTTGTGGTGGTTGTTGCTGTTGTTGTTTTGAGAAAAGAAGGAGGAAATAACCTCTGAGTTTTCCTTTTATAAAGACAGTTAGGATACTATTCCCACTTCCCTTGAGACTCCCATAAGGAGGAATTTGGTTAACATTTTTAAGTTATTTCACATATTTATGAATGATATGTGGTATTTTGGGGTAATTTTGATTTAAATAAATGCAATTATACCATATGTTTTTCTAAAACCTCATTTTTTCACTTCATATTATATTTTAGAGATACTTATATTTGAGCCATATACCTAATATTCATACTTTTTGAACTCCCATTCAAATTCCCCTCCACTATACTCCCTCCTGCTTTGTGCCTTGAAAGCCTGACTTTTATGGACTATATCAACAGAATCCCCTTGCTATCTGGCTTCTTATTGAGTCAATGGCAGGTACAAGCAGGAGATGAGAGTGGAAGAACACAAGGGCACAGTGTTTATTCCCTCAGCCTTCTTTCCATGACTCATGATGGGATGATGTGACCCTCTATTGAAACACAGCTCCTGTGAAGAGTAGCTCCCTCCAAACAGCTATATTGCCCATATTTTGATAAATGCCTTTCAACAAGTCCGTTCAAGTCTCAGGTGGTATTATCTTCCCTTTTCCTAGTCCTCGGATACTTCGCTATCGTTTGTGGTTTTCCTTAAGCCCTGTTCATATGCTTGTAAAACTTTATTAAACTCTTTCAAATTTACCCAGTTTGAGTGCACTTTCTGTTTTCTGCTGCTAGCCTGATATACCAGAAACTTTTTTCTTTTGTTTTTATCATCTGGGTGGATATTAGTTCTAGTTACTAACATACAGAAGACATATTGGGAGGGAAGTAGTTAGGTAGTGGGAGGAATCGAGTAGGGAAAAAAAACTAGGGCTTCCTTTTTGCAGTACTTATATTTGAGATGTCTGTGATATATCAAAATGGAGATGTGAAATGGACACCTGAAGATATGAATCTGGCACTCAGAGGACTACGTATATAAATAAGGGGGTTATCATTATAAAGTTGGCATTTAATGCATGAGAATAGATCAGACCACCAGGGAGATCATGTAGAAAAAAAGACCTGAGTGTTAAGATTGAGATTTTATGGGTAACCGCACAAGTACGGAAAGATCAAAAGACAGTAGCAGTTAGAGTAGTAACACTAAATAATATATAATGAATAAAATCGTTGAATGAAAAGCAGTCCCACTTATACCAATAAATTGTTCAACTAATTAGTGTATATATCTTAAAGTTTTACATGGATGTCTTAATTCAAAGCATAGGAGAAAAATTAATAATAGAATTATAATATTGGATAATTTAGCTTATGAATTTTAGTCTTGATGTGATGGAAACATAAAAAGAGAACCTATGATTCCCATAAACTTAGATTATAATTTTTTCTAAGTTATATGCAATATTTAGAATATTTAACATAAGAATAATATGGTACATATTTTAGAGCCAATACACATTAGAAATCAATAGTAAAAATGCTAAAATTTAATCCCAAAACTTAAAAACTGTCAAAGGTTTTATATGGATAGTAGAGGAGGGACAAGGTTTAAAACTTGGCTTATCCACAGTCTATGAACTTTCTAGTTTTTCTACAATGAACACAAATTACTTCTGTAATTTAAATATAAGCATGCTTTTTTTTAAAGAAAGAAAATCTAGAAAACATCTTAATGTCAGCACTATCTTTTCTGTCATTTTTTTTGGATGAACCATTATGGTATGTCTTCTACAGTTTTCTCCATATTCGTTCCTGAAAACTCTAATTTTCTAACAGAAATTATAACTCCAATCCTGAAGAGCATCACCAACAGTCTATTACTTCTCCCACTTTTTCCTGAGATGTTTTTTGTTTGCTTGTAGCAGGGATTTGGAATCTCTTCCTGCACAGAAGCGACTTCAGAGTTAGGACAGGGGAGTGAAAAAAGTGCTGTATCTTGCCCACTGTGCACAACACACCCAAAAGGTAGAAACAGAGGTTAAGATCTATTGTGGGGCTCAGCATTTCTGAATCAAGATTCCAATCATAATGGCGCAAGTGGGGACATGTTAGAGGGTGCCTTGCCTTTCTCTTCTTATATTTGACTAGGCAGTTTTATCTTTATTCTGTAAAGAGAAGCCAGATATTCCTCTATAACAGGTATCTGTCACATATTGTCATCTGTCTTATAATCAGAAAAAGTTGCATTCATTTTCTAATACCTAGATTTTATTTTGTCTGTCTTCATTTGTGATCTTTTAAAATCTTGTTCTGTATCTTCACTCTATTTTAGAAAGAAATTGGGACAGGACACCTGAGTGATGCCGTTTTGACCTTATAGTCTTTTACAAGGTGTATTATAGTCTTGTAAAAGGTGTGTATTGTGCAGTGAAGGCCATTCTAGGAGAGGTACAAGTAACACGTTTTAGTAGCATTGGAAACCACAGAATGTCCAGATAGCTCTGAGAAATAGGATTTGTCTTATTGCATCATGTTGATAAATGGGGGGAGATAGGCAGGCCACCTACTGATTCTTTGTAAACGTGTGAAAGTATATTTTCCACTTTCAAACAGAGCGCCAACTAGGTAGAAGTGTCAATCTTGCACTATTAGAGAATCCTACAAATTATTCCACAATTTCAGCCACAATAGCACTAAGGTAGATCTGCTTATTTAAGCAATAACTGTATGCTCTTTTTTGGATAGACTAGAACTAGAATTGTTCTACCTGAACAATTTCTGAGGATGTAGGATCCTTCCAGATTCTACTGATTTGACTGGTTTGTGAATTTCTCCACCTAGACTAAGCTGCTAAAACAGTAGTTCATAAAATAACATGTTGTGCTCTGAAGTTTGTTTGTAAAAAGCCTAATCCTGGACTATGGAGCTCTATGAGAAATAGGCATGATTACAACCCCATAAGCATTGAGCTATTTCACCTCAGAACACACCAGTCTGAGTGCAAAGACTATCATGGAATTCATACTTTGCCACAGGCACTTGCTTTACTATGATTTCTTGGGGCATGAGAAAAATTGATTTCTTACAATCTTCTTTAGATCTCCCTCTATCCTAGTTTTATGTCATAGTGATTATACTTTCCCCAACTTACTCCTTATCCAAAGGATCATTCTACAAAATTTTCTGAATTGTTACTATGTCTTGGATGTTGTATATAACCAGCCCTTCAAAAACTAGCTAGTCTGAAAATACTCCATTTAAAGAGCAACTAGAGTTAAGTCAAGCAAGCCTAGTTATTAAATGATTCAGACCCATGTTTCCACAAATGTCATCTGAATTGGAATGAAAAGATGTGTGGCCACAATAGCCCTCTCAAGATCATAGATCTCTTATCAACCTGTCTACAAAAATCTGAGTAAGTAAAACATTTGACAGCAAACACTATTCCAGCTCTTTTTCTAACTGACATTTTAAGGAAACCCTGATTAAAAAACCTGATATATTTTATCATCATAAAAGTTGCTTTAGATATGATTATGACTTCATATATTTCCTTAAGTCATAGGTTCTTTAAAGACATTTTTCAAATATTAATTCACAAATCCTATAAATACAACCTGAAATATCATAGCCTCAGCATTATCTGTCAAGTAATTTGTCCTAAACTTTATAACAGGGCAAAACTGAAGCTACTGCTAACTTTAAACTCACCACATTATACTACAAAATTTAATTATGATTTCATTCATGATTATGTACCCTCTTGAATTATCAATATCTTTTTGGCTCTTAGCACTTTCTGTTATACATTCATCTATTTCAAACACACTGGTTCATTTTTAAATAAAACTTCTCGATACTAGTAATATTATCGAAGTAAAAAAAATTACAAATCATGATGTCTAGGCATTTTGGAGATTTTTCATCGTACACTTGTAAGAAGAGCTTATCGTAACGTTCGAAAATTTTCAAGTCACTCAGGGTGGTAGGATGGGTTTCTATCTTAGGAGGTTAAACACTAGGTCATGACCTTACCTATTGTTTTATCCTGTCCTTTACCAGCTCAGCCACTTTGTGCCTGTTATGACTGCCTGAGAGTTTCCATTTCCCCATTTATAAAATGGAGATAAAATAGTACAACCTCAGGTCTGTGATATGATTGAAAAAAGATAAATCAACTAAAGTGCTTATCGGACTACCTGCCACACAGTGTTTAATAAATGTTAGCTATTAAAATGGCAGAGGCATCTGGTAAATAATAAATATGAATTTAATCATGTATCTTTCATAATATGGCTCCTTAAAGCCGCCTTAAAGCACTGGCTTGGATTTAATATTGTCCAAACAATGAATCTCTAAACATGGGCCACTGAAGAATGGTAGAGCTAATTTTGTCACTAAGCAGGGATGCATTAGCACATTAGCTGGAAATGATTTTACCTTGAGAGGAGAAATCATAAAACTTGCACCCCATCTTAGACCTTAGTCTTCTTTATCTTAGTTAAATTTAGTTCAATTCAATAAATAAACAATTCAGTAAATAAGCTTTTAAGATACCAAGTTGGTGCCCTGTAGATATAGGGGATAGATAAGATCTGTCCCTGTCTTTAAAGAATTTTGTAATCTAGTGCCATAGAAACATACCTGGGTAAATAATAAAAAAAACTTTCTGATTATATTTTATACAGTGGAAATGTAAACACAGGGATCCGGGAACAAAGGATGGTATTGTACATTTAGACTAAGAATAACAGAGGGAGAATACTTGACATTGGAACAAGGTAGCCCATAAATAGGTAAGAAAATAGAAAAGTAAGAGGGAAGGGATGTCTTTCCAACTGGAGAAAACAGAAGGCTCAAAGGCAAAGAGGCAAGCAAGAATGTTAAAGCACACTAGCACATTGCATCAATTTGTAGTGCATATAAATGTAATGAGTACATTTGAAAACAAAGGATTTAATGTCAATGTTTTGCCTTAAGAGGAGATGCCAATAAAGTGAGACATATTTTCCTGAATAACATTTGTGTTTTCTAAAATTACTTTAAAATTTGCTTAACAAAAGGAGTTCAAAATGTTGTATACTGCTTTACAACAGCTCCTATGTTTTTTAAAAATTATTTATTATTTGCCAGTGACAAAGGGATGTCTAGCCTTTTGAAATAAATTATTTAAACACAATTAAGATATTTCAAATTCAGAAGAATCTAAATATATAATGTCTTTTTTTTTACTTCAAGTTCCTAGTAGGAATTGTAACTATTTCCTATTTTGTGGCTTAGTGCCAAAAGTAATTTTATTAGTCAAATGAAGTTAACACATTTCCATTTAACTAAGGGCAATTTACTTCCTGCTGGTCATTTACAGTTTCCTCTCTTAATGACTGACACAGTAAAAGCAAAAGATTGCCTAGGGCTGCTGCTCAGCAGGTCATTAACAAGTTGTAAAGGAGAGGGACATTTAGACCATCACTTCAATCTTATGTTTATCTATATTTAAAAAAAAAAAAACCCTAAAGTGTATTACATCATGAGAACTCTTACCTGAAATACCTCTTACAGTCCCAGCCACATTATACTCTGTAGTCCAGACAACCTAAACAGTATTTTGGTAAGGACTAAGGCTTAAGACTGTATACTTCTTGTTTTGTTTTGTTTTATTCAGTGCTTTATCACAAAATGAACCTCGTGTGATAGTTACCCATATCAAGAGAAAAAACAGCAAATGGAACCCTCAAGAATCCACTCTTCGTGTTGTTCTACCTAAACTACTTAACCCTCCCTTCCCATCCTAAGGTAGTCACTAGCCCAACATTTATGGAAGTGCTCCACTGTGGTCTGGTTTCTTCTCATTTTAAACATTAAATATACAAAATACATAGTATTTATATTTTTTTGTCTGGCTTCTTTTGTTCAGTATTGTTTTATGAGATTTAACTATGCTGTTACATGTAGCAAAACTTGTTTTTTCATTTTCGTTGCTGAATATTATTTCACTTTACAAAAGAAGCTACTTATTCATTTTAATTTTGATGGAGAATCTAATTTATGCCAATTATGCATATTCCTGCCATTGGACAATTTTTATACACAGCTTGATGCATATGTGCATAAATTGCTGTTGGCTATATATCTGGGTATATGATTTTGGTTCTTACAACACATGAAGCTTCAACTACAGTAAATAGTACTAAACTTTTCTCACATACCAGTAGTTTATGCGAGCACCTTCAGCTATATATCCATACCAACATTTGATATTCATCAGACTTAAATTTTATGCACCCTGGTAAGTGTTGTAGAGTTATCCCTTATAGTTTTAATTTCCATTTTCCTTCTTACTAATGAAGTTGGGCATATTTTCCTATACTTGTGACCATTGTATATCCTCTTTTGTAAAATATCTGTTATGTATCTAACCCATTTTTCTTCTTGTATTTGTTAATGAAAATATAGTAGTAGTAATGTACATATCATGGATATATGTGTTGTAAATACATCTTTCCATTTCTTGGTTGTTTATCTTTCCATTCCTTTAGTAGATTCTTTTTAAGAAAATAAAGTTTTAATTTCAAGGTACTCCAATTCATCCACCTTTCCATCTCTGATGGAAAGAGTTTTCTGATTCTTACTTAAGAAATACGTCCATACTCAGAAGTCATGAAAATAATCTCCAAAATTATTTTATAGAATCACAATAGCTTTACTTTTTGCATTTAGATCAACTTCCCCCACTCCAACTTGACATGATTTTATGTTTGTTATCTAACAAAGATCAAGTATTTGGTTTTTGTTTTTTCTTTTCCATAGATATCCAATTGTTCAGTACTATATATTGACAATAATGATTTTGCCGTACTATCTGCAGTAAACTTTTGTTAGAAATCAAGGGTCCACATATGTCCAGGGATACTTCATAGCTCTTTATTCTGCTACATTGATTGGTTTGTCACACTTATGAGTACCTTTTTTTTTTCTTCTTCAAGAATGACTTTGCTGTATGTGGCTCTTTGAGCTTCTATGCATATTTTACAATTAGTTTTCAAATACACTCATACTTTCACATAAAACATACAGATATTTTTATTGGAATTATATCACTGAATCTATAATTCAATTTATGGAGAATAGCATCTTTATGAGACTATCTTCTAGTTCATGTACAAGGAATCCTCTTTCATTTACTTAGTCTTTTTACCTTCTTTTATTAATACTTTATTGTTTTCAGAAGATGTCAGGTATAATTTGTTAGATTTGTTCATATACATTTTAATTTGATGGAATAATTTTAGATGGCACATATATATTTATTCTATTGTAGGCTTATTGATGGTATAGAGAAATGTAGATGAGTTTTATATATTGATCTGGTAACTAGCAACTTTCTAAGTCACTGTAATTCTGTTCATTAATTTTTATTTTCTTTTAAAACCAGATGAACATAATACAATTCTTTGAAAATAATAACTTATGCCTGGCATGAAAATCCTTATGTGTTTCTGTATTTTGCATGCCTCAATGACAGAAGACAAAATATCATAAAGAATTGATAATAGCAGGCTTATTTACCTTACTTCAGAACTAAAGGTAAAGTTTTATTTTTTCCCCAGAATAGATAACAAAACTCACACAGTCCTTTTTATTCATCTACTGATATGATCTGGTTGTTTTTCTTCATTTTTGCTAAAATGTGAATTACTTTGTTTTTTAGAACATATTAAGAAAATCTTGTATTCCTAGAATCAACCCAACTTTTCCAGGATAATATATCCTATTCACATACTGGTAAATGTGATTTCTTAGTATTTTTTTTTTTTAGAATTTCTGTATCTCAGTTATTTAATGAGTTTGACTTGCAATTTTACTTTTTCGTATAATCTTTTCAATTTTCAGCATACAGGTAATGCTGACATCAAAAAATAAATTGTGGCACATGTATAAAATAGACATCTCTATGCTTTTCAAGGAATAAACTAAGATTTAGCCCAAACTCCAAAAATAATGAAGAGTAAAAAAATAAAAGCTAAGCTGTAGAGGGTCCACACAATATGACACAATTTTATAGTGTTTAAAAATATAAATAATCAAATTATGGAAGATTATTAGATATAAAATTATTACAAATATTATTAGATATTTATGTGATTAAAGTATAAAACCATACATGCAAAGGATAAACATTGGTGGGGATGGTAATCTTTGGATAGAGATGAACAGAAGTGAGACTAGAGAGACAGCCTTCAGTTTTTTCTATGATGTGTAATTTATGTTTGCATTTTAAAAGTATTAGAAGCAAATATGTTATAAAACTGGATGGCGCATGCACAGATTTCAATATATTTTTATATATTTTTATGTCTATATTTAAAATATTTTTAAATAAATTAAATGAAAAATTTTCAAAATTAAATTGAGAATTTTATTGTATGAAAGAGACTAAATTAGATAATATATGAAAAGCATCTTTTTCAGAACCTACCATATATTGAATGCCAGGGATATAATCACATGATGGCTCCCAATAATAATATTATTTTATGAATCCATAGGATAATCAAGAGGCTTTTATATTTCATCCTAAGGTCCTAATGATATATAACTAATTTTATATAAATGATTTGTGTAAAAGGTTTGAATACATTTTGTTTCTAAACTAATGAGTCTGAATCAAGGATTAATGAGGACTCACTCAGTTGCAAGGTAAGAGACTAAAATAAAGCCTGAAAAATTTATAAAATTACTGGATTATATAATTGACATGTCTAAGTACTACTTGGTTTTCATCACAGCTTAGTCAAACAGTTGAAATGGCATCAGGAAACCTGCTCTCCCAACCTTCTGGCTCTGTTTTCCTCATAGAGACTCAAGGTGGCTCTAAGGTAGCCCAAATTCACATGCTTAGTTCTGGCTACTAAAACAAAGTGCCATAAATTAGATAGCTTATATGCAACAGAAATTTATTTCTCACAGTTCTGGAGACTGAAGTCCCAGATCCGGGTGTCAGCATGGTCGAGTTCTGGTGAGCTCTGTTCTGGGTTTCAGACTCCTGATTTCTCCTTGAATCTTCATATGATGGAGAGCAGAGAGAAGCAACCTCTCTCCTCACTCTTTATAAGGGCACTAATTCCATTTATGACAGCTCTACTCTCAGGAGCTCATCTAATCCTAATTAACTTCCAAATGCCCTGAATCCTAATATAAATTAATTGACTCTTCTTGAAATATAGTAGTTTATAAATTTACAGATATAATTTCTTAGGTCATCTGAATTTAAAGATTTTTAGGGGCACCTGGGTGGCTCAGTGGACCAAGTGTCTGACTTTGGCTCAGATCATGATCTCACAGTTTGTGAGTTTGAGCTCTGCATCAGGCTCTGTGCTGACAGCTCAGAGACTGAAGCCTGCTTCAGATTCTGTGTCTCCTTCTCTCTCTGCTCCTCCCCTGCTCACACTCTTATCTCTCTCTCAAAAAGAAATAAATATTTTTTAAAATATTAAAAAAAATCCAATGCTGTTTCAAAATATGAATTAACTTTATAATATATTCCTTTTATTCAATTATTAATCCAATGGTTAATAACACCAATTTTTAGATCCATATACTGACAGGAATTGTCCATTTGGAAACTTGGCATATTTGCTTCTATACACCTATCTGAGTTTTTTCCTATCATCTGTGTCAAAATATTGAAAAATGTGTAACAGATGCATCATTGAAACTTCTTTAAATAAAAAACAAACAAAAGCATTTAAATCACATCTAACTTTTTTATGATGCAATTGTGAATTAGGTCCTTCTTTTATTGGTAATTAGAGTGTGGAACAGATGGTATAGACTTTGGCAAAAAGTGATAATCTCTCCAAACTAACATGTTGTCAACTGATTATTCATAAAATAAGGATCTATTCCCTTGATCAAGAGTCTGTTTTAAAGGTTAGGAAATAAGAAATATGCTTCAACTATGGAGACATGATATTTCACAAGCAGAGAACATCTTCCTGATGCTATGAGTCTTTCGTATTTCCTGTTAGTTGCCATTCATTTGAAAACCGCTTCATTAAGTCCTTGACATGATCATTTTCATAAATTTTTCCATTATTTTTAGCAAACCATCACAGCCATCCATTTATCCAATCATTCTAATTAATTATTAGTAAGCATAGTAAGAAATTCCTCTGTTTTCGTTATTTCTCCTAAACTACTCTTTCTCTGAGTGCTTCAAAGAGATCTCTGTAAGGGTGCCTAGGGACTCTAGGGGCCCCAAAGACCTTACAGGGAGCCAGAATGGACTTAACTCCATTTCAGATGCAAAAGTAGAAGATAATCCAGACAATCAGGAGGCCCAGGGTCAACTTTTAGAGCAAGGACTTAGTCTATATATTCCCAAGGGGATGCCCAGAACCTATCTCATGATAGACTGGAAAAAAAACTAAATGACCAAGTAAAAGGCTAAAGGGAACAGCCTGCCTTGGTTCTTAGAAGTGACTGCATAAGCACTACCAATAATAGCCAAAGTATGAAAGAGCCCAAATGTCCATCAACGGATGAATGGATAAAGAAGATGTGGTATATATATACAATGGAGTATTACTCAGCAATCAAAAATAAGGAAATCTTGCCATTTGCAACTACATGCATGGAACTAGAGGGTATCATGCTAAGCAAAATTAGTTAGAGAAAGAAAAATATCATATGACTTCAGTCATATGAGGACTTTAAGATACAAAACAGATGAACATAGGGAAGGGAAGCAAAAATAATATAAAAACAGGGAGGGGGACAAAAACATAAGAGACTCTTAAATATGGAGAAAAAACAGAGGGTTACTGGAGGTGTTGTGGGAGGGGGTTGGGGTAAATGGGTAAGGGGCATTAAGGAATCTACTCTTGAAATCATTGTTGTACTATATGCTAACTAACTTATGTAAATTTTAAAAAATAATAATAATAAAAAGAAAAAGAAAAAGAAGAACTAACTGCATAGGTCTAATACTCCAGGGCTTTCCTTGCCCTCACCTTTAACTCACCACTCCTATGGCCATGTCATGTTCCCACCTGTGGCCTATATGCTCCTGGCTATTCAAAAGTTCCAATCACTGTAAACACAAAGACATCTTGGTCTTTCTAACTCATCCAGATTTCTCTACTGTACACAAAAACACAAAGAGAGAAAGGGTGATAAGGAATGTATGCACAAGCATATGGAAAGTGAATACAGGTACAAGCTGATAAGCAAGTATATGAGTATCCACTGAGGGAACTGAATGTGTGTTAGTTGGCACATTCAGGGTTGACAATTTTTTGAAGCAAAATAAGCAATAAGGGTCACCTTCATATTCAAAGAAGTTACAATCGTTGTGTCTAGAGAATTGTCGGTAACATGGAAAGTTCTAGTCTTTAAGAGATATGCATATTAAGATCTTGGAGAGTCATTCCCTAACTGTAATATTCTATCTAATGTCTGACGAGACTGTTATTACTCTTTTGTGCATGCAAATTACATTGTATATTTCAATGTTAGACTCATGTCCTGCTATCTGAAAAGTTTTATTCAAATTCCAGAGTTAAGATGGTAGCTAGTTAGTGTCCGATTTGAAATCCTCCAACTCCTCATCAAATTATGTATAGAAAAATGGGGAAAATGGAAAAATGTACCAGAGAAATTATAATTAACAATCTGCTAGGATTCAGGAGGAGTTCCTACTAATAACAGAAGAAATTAAATTCCATAGCAAAACACCACGACCAGTTAGAAAGCTAATCAGATATTCACCCCCACCTAGGGAACATTCCTGGTTTAGAGACCTAGAATATTCACTGCTTAAGGAAGAGAAGTCATAGCCCTAAGGTATGGAAAGGTCTTTTAGAGGCAGTCAAGGCAATTTCTCTTCATCTCAATTTCATCATTAAGATCTCTCTGTTCTATAGTTATTTGTGACATTATATCTCAATAATATCATGTGATTTTGGTTGGAATTAGGTAGTTATTGCCACATTGAATCATTGGAAATTAAACAGATGAAAAATGAAGAAGTTTTGGAAGCAGTGAATTTAGGTATTCTATACTTATTTAATATTTCTGTCATGATAATATCTATAGACTTTGGGAGTGCCTATATGTAAAACAGTTTAAGTTCCAAAATTCCACAAATATCTTTGGTGATAATTATGAAATTCCAAAGTATTTTTGTAAGTTTATTTATTAAAATTCTGCAATAATTGCTAATGTCATTTGTTGATGATGGAAAGAGCTTATAACTTTTGTTCTTGCCTTGGTTTTTGTAGCACTTATGAGTATTTGGAGGTTGGTGAAAAAAAAAGATCTTCAAGTCAATGTGGAAAAAGTTATTCTACAATTTCCATAATTAGATTATCAGGTAGAGAAAGCTGTCAATCTAGGGAAAAACTGTACCTCTGTGAGGAGATGGATGTTAACTAAATTCATTGTGGTAATAATTTCTCAATATATACATATATCAAATCATTAAGTACATCTTAAATTTATACAATATTATATGTCAATTATACCTCAATAGAACTGGAAAAAAGAAGAAAAATTAGGGAGATGGCTACTTGACAGTGTAGTGTGTTCCCCCCCACCAAGAGGTTTTTATGCCATTAAACACTGAAATATAAGTCTGAGGAAATGATATTAATAACAACAAGCAGTAAAAATATTACCTTGACTATATGGACTGCTGCTCATTCAACAAGGAGCTCATGAACATGAACATTTCTTTAGCCAATTAAATATACTACAATGTGAAGGACTACAATAGTCTTCCAAATTTCACAGGCAAAACATATTTCTCATAAAGACATACTATGAGAAAGGTAACTAAGTTTTAGAAATAATTCTACTTTGTATTCTTAAAAATTTAAGGAAAAAATGGATGACTTAAGATAAAAGAGTAAATGTGTGATGGAATTATAAGAGATTAAAGTAAGAAGACTTAAAGTAAGATGATCTCTTAAAAATGAAAACAGAATGGTCCAAAATCCATGGGATGCAGCAAAAGCTTTTCTAAGAGGGAAGTTTATAGCAATACAGGCCTACTTCAAGAAGCAAGAACAATTACAAATAAACAACCTAACTTTACCTAAAGGAGTTAGGAAAAAGAACAAACAAAACCCCCAAACAGTGGAAGGAAGAACACTTATAAAGACTAAGGCAGACATAAAATAACACCTAAAAAGACAATAAAGCCAGTTGGTTCTTTGAAAAGATCAACAAAATAGGTAAAACTTTAGCCAGACTCATCAAAAAACAAAGCAAAACAAAACAAAAAAACAAAGAGAGGACTTAACTGACAAATCAGAAATGAAAGGAGAAATAAAAACTGACGCCACAGAAGTACAAAGGATTATAAGAGTATTACAAAAAATTATATGCCAACAAAGTGGACAACATAAAAGAAATGAGTAAATTCCCAGAAATACATAACCTACCAAAACTGAATCAGGAAGAAATAGAAAATCTGAACAGACCAATATCCAGCCATGAAATTTGATTCAGTAATAAAAAGAAATCCTAACAAACAAAACTCCAGGACCAGAGAGAATCACAGGTGAATTTTACCAAACATTCAAAGAAGAGTTAATATCTACTGTTCTCAAAATATTCCAAAAAAAGAAGAGGAAGGAAAGCTTCCAAATTAATTCTATGAGACCAGATTTACCCTGATACCAAATGAAACCATTACAAAAAAAAGAGAACTATAGCCAATATCTCTGTTGAACATAGGTGCAAAAATCCTTAACAAAATATTAGCAAGCTGAATCCAAAAATATATTTTAAAAATCATTCACCATGATTAACCGGGATTTATTCCTGGGATGCAAGGGTAGTTCAGTATTCAGACATCAATCAGCATGACATATTACATCAACAAAAGAAAGGATAAAAAGCATCTGATCATTTCAATAGATGCAGAAAATGTAAAACACAATGTACAACATCCATTCATGCTAATAACCCTCAACATGAACAAGGCCATATAGGAAAAACCTCCAGCTCACCATCACACTCAACGGTGAAACACAGAGCTTTTCCCTTAAGATCAGGAATAAGACAAGGAAGTCTACTCTCACCACTTTTATTCAACATAGTACACTTTTAAAAGTTCTAGACATCAATCAGACAACGTGAAGAAATAAAAGGCATCCAAATTGGGGGGTACGGGGGTACCTGGGTGGCTCATTCAGTTAAGCATCTGACTCTTGATTTCAGCTCAAGTCATGATCTTGCGGTTTGAGTTGGAGCCTCATGTTGGGCTCTGAGCTGACAGTGCGGAGCCTGCTTGGGATTCTGTCTCTCTTTCCCTCTCTCTCTGCCCCTCCTCTGCTTGTGATCTCTCTCTCTCTCTCTCTCTCTCTCTCTCTCTCTCTCCTTCTCCCTCTCTTTCACTCAAAATAAATAAACTTTAAAAAGGCATCCAAGTCGGTAATGAAGAACTAAAATTTTTAATATTTGCAGATGACATGATACTATATATACAAAACCCAAAAGACTCCACCAAAAGACTGCTAGAACTGATAAATGAATTCAGTAAGGTTGCAGGATACAAAATCAACATAGAAAAATCCATTCCATTTCTATATGCTAATAATGAAGTAGCAGATAGAGAAGTTAAGAAAACAACTCCGTTTACAATTGCTCCAAAAATAATCAAATACCTAGGAATAAACTTAACCAAGGAGGTGAAAGACATGTACTCTAAGAACTATAAAACACTGATGAAAAAAACTGAAGATGATACAAACAAATAGAAAGCTATTCCATTCTCATGGATTGAGAGAACAAATATTGTTAAAATGTCCACTCAAAGCAATCTACACATTTAATACAATCCCTGTCAAAATACCAACATTTTTCACAGAACTAGAACAAATAATGTTTGAATTTCTGTGGAACTACCAAAAACCCCAAATAGCCAAAGTAATCTTGAAAAAAAAAAGAACAAAACTGGAGGTCTCACTATCCTGGATTTCAAGATATACTGGAAAGCTACAGTAATCCAAACAGCATGGAACTGGCACAAAAATAGAGAATAATAGAAAAGAAAAGAGAGTCCAGAAATAAGCCCACAATCATATGGTCAATTAATCTACAACAAAGGTAGCAAGAAGATTTCATGGGCAAAAGACACTTTCTTCAACAAATGGTGTTGGAAAACTGGACAGCTACATGCAAAAGAATGAAAGTGAACCATTTTTGTACACCACACACAAAAATAAACTCAAAACGGATTAAGGAAAAAATGGGAGACCTGAAACCATAAAATCCTAAAAGGGAGGAAGGGCAGTAATTTTCTGACTTTGGACATTGTAACATTTTTCTAGGTATGTCTCCTGAGGCAATAAGAACAAAAGCAAAATTAAACTATTGGGACTACATCAAAGCAAAAAGCTCTGTACAGCAAACAATCAATAAAACTAAAAGAAAACCTACCAAACAGGAGAAGATATTTGCAAATAATATGTCCATTAAGGGGTTAATATCCAAAATATATAAAGAACATAAACAATTCAACACCAAAAAACACCACATAATCAAATTAAAAAAGGGCAGAAGACATGAACAGACATTTGTCCAAAGATGATATACAGATGGACAACAGACACATGAAAAGATGCTCAACATCACTCATCATCAAGAAAATATAAATCAAAACCACAATGAGATATCACCTCACACCTGTGAAAATGGCTAAAATCAAAAACACAAGAAGCAACAAGTGTTGGTGAGGATGTGGAGAAAAAGGAATTCTGTGCACTTTAGTGGAATGTAAGTTGGTGTAGCCACTATGGAAAACAGTATGGAGGCTCCTCAATAAATTAAAAATAGTATTACCATAGGATCCTGTAACTGCACTCCTGGGTATTTATCAAAGAATATGAAAATACTATTAAAAAATATGCATCCCTATGTTTATTGCAGTATTACTTACAGTAGCCAAAATATGGAAGCAACCCAAGGTATGTCCAACTACAGATGAGAAAGTAGATGTGGTCTATATACAATAGAACATTATTCAGCCATAAAAAAAGAATGAAATTTTTTCATTTGCATCATGTATGATCTAGAGGGTATAATGATAAATGGAAGAAGTCAGTTGGAGAAAGCAAACACTGTATGATTTCACTCACATGTGGAATTTAAGAAATAAATACAGACTCTTAAATATAAAGAACAAACTGGTGTCTGCCAGAAGAAGGTAGGTATGCAGATGGGTGAAATATGTGAAGGGGATGAAGAGTACACTTACCTCAATTAACACTGAGTAATGTATAGAATTGTTGATTCACTATATTGTACACTGGAAACTAATATATAATATATCTGGTATGTTAATTATACCATAATTTTTAAATAAAAATATAATGATGACTTTTAAAAAGTAAGATAATTTTAACAGTTTATTTATGTAAGAATAAATTGTCACAAAAGTATGAAAAACTATTTAGATGTCATAAATTTATAAATGTAAAGAAGTAAATATATCATAGGCTTATCCCTTCTAAAGGTATAAGTAAGTAACTAAGGAAAACTATAGTTGAGAAAGACACAAAGAGATTAAGTGGGTGGCTCATTTGGTTAAGGGTCTGACTCATGATCTCAGATCAGGTCATGATCTCATGGTACATGAGTTTGAGCCTCACATCGGGCTCTGTGCTGACAGTGCAGAGCCTGCTTGAGATTCTCCTCTCTCTTTTTCTCTCTGCCCCTTTCCCCTCACACACACACACTGTCTCAAAAATAAATAAGTAAATATTAAAAAAAGAGATTAACTAAAACATTTTAGTATTAGAAAATAAAAAGGAGAGATTTGATGTCCAAAAACCATTAAAGAAAGATTCCTAAGCAATTGTTATAAATATTAAAAATATATGTCAAAATAAATCTATAATCAAAATATATAATATTAAATAAAAAATTGCTAATCTGGGTCTAAAATTCCAAACCGCATAAATGACATAAGAAAACTGGTGTGGAAAAATGACACAGAAGTAAAATTAAACTTATAAACCATCTTACATATGAAATATGAAATTAACAACTTTTTCATTCCTAATAATTATATAATGTATTTTGAGCTTAAAGGCTTTTACTAGTATAGAGACATTATTTATGCCTTTAAAATTTCTCAAAGATAGCTTATAAAATACACTTTATGTTAATGAAAAAAGTAAAAATAGAAAACAAAGTACATGAAATACAACCAAAATAACACTTATGACCACCATTATAAATGGATTAGATTTCCCTATTAAAATTCAAACACTGCATGACTGCATTAAGAATATAATCAAACTTCATGCTTTTCTAGAAGTGATAAACCCACAGTTATGTGAACAAAATGGATTTACGATATATGCATATATGCATGTGTGTGTATATGTAGTACGAGTCAAATATAGGGGTTTATTAGATGGATATTTAATTGTATATCCTAAGAAAACTACAACTTTTCAAGTTCCTATTATATTTTTTAAGAATCACATAATCTTCCATAGCATTATTAATAATTTCCCTAGTGCAGAAATCATTAGGTGCATGTACTCAAACAACAACCAAATAAAATTAGACATTATCCACAAATTTTTTTTATTTTATAGTTTATTGTCAAGTTGGTTTCCATATAACACCCAGTACTCATCCCCACAAGTGCCCTCCTACATGACCATCAACCCCCTTCCCTGTTCCCCCTCCCCCTTCAGCCCTCAGTTTATTTTCAGTATTCAAGAGTCTCTCATGCTTTGTCTCCCTCCCTCTCCCTAACTCTTTTTCCTCCTTCCCCTCCTCATGGTCCTCTGTTAAGTTTCTCCTGTTAGACCTATGAGTGCAAACATATGGTATCTGTCCTTCTCTGCCTGACTTATTTCACGTAGCATGACACCCTCGAGTTCCATAAATACTTAACAATAAAAAACATAATATTAGGTGTGCCTAGCACCCTATATGTGTTTATATCTAAATACATTGATACCGTATGTTTATCTCTTCTCCCTAATAAATATTAACTAAAATTATAGTTTTAGAAGACAAAAAGAATTTGCCTAAAGGATAAGAAACAGGGAGTAGGGAGATGGGGGAAACATAAATGAGTTAGGATTTTAATCAAATTTTCAACGGCTGAAATGAGAGAGGATTTGATTTTCATAATAACCAAAAACAACACCCCCCCCCCACCTACACACACACACACACACACACACACACAACTCTGGATACAAGGCCACCAAGGCAGATGGAGGACAGACGACTTAAAAAAGGAGGCTTGGGGCAACTGGGTGGCTCAGTCGGTTAAGCATAACTATTGATTTCGGCTCAGGTCATGATCTCATGGTTTGTGAGATCAAGCCGTGGGTCAGGCTCTGCGCTGATAGTGGAGAAACTGCTTGGGATTCTCTCTCACCTTGTCTCTCTACCCCTCCCCGACTCATGCTCATTTTTTCTCTCTAAATAAATAAATAAATAAACATTAAAAAAAAGCTTAACGTACGTTTTTTTTTTTTTTTTCAAATGAAGGACTTTTCAGCAACTTCCTCTCTTCCCTTCCAGAAAGGCATCAGCCAGTCCTGACATAAACTGCTCTAACACTCCTTCCATGTGCTGGATTCTATGCCCACCCCAGGGAGGATATCCTTGGATGCTTCTGCATCCAGGCACATAGATTCTTTCAACCTTATCAAACTGAAACATGACCCACCTAAGTGGAAGACTAAATCACACTTTTAAAGCTCTACTCATAATTCTGAACAGATATCAAAAATAACTAGACATGAAATAAAGGCAAGAGACAAAAGGACTCATCAGAACATCAGAACTCAAGAATAAATAAAAAACAGAGATAGTATAGAAAGCAAAAGACAGATTTAATTGCCTATAATTTACATTGTAGAAAGTTAACAATAAATTATATACTCATAATCAAAAAGAGGATACAATAAAGTGGAATAATTAGAAAACAAGAAAATTCATGAAAATTAAAAATTGAGGATTCTCACGGGGACTAGACAATAATAGAATGAAAAGGACAAAAAATGGTAAAAAGGAAAATTAAGGAAATTAAAAAAAATCTATTTGTATAAGCTCCAACATGTAAAGAGCTTAGAAGCTGCTATTCCTATCCTTATATCAAGTAAACGATTGTTCAAACTGAAAATTAGTGACTTTTATTATACCCAAGGTAAATCACCACTCTAGAAATCTGGGAAGACAGACACTTCATCTGTTTCTCACAGAGATGCAGCTATGGTCTGATTATCTGGACCAGAAGTTGATGGAGTCACAAACTGGTATAAAACACTTACATGTCTATTTTTGCCAAATTGCTGCAGGCTATATGTGGACTAGTATGAGTGAAAAATTCTCGGGTCATAATCTTAGGGGAGATTCCTACACTCCAAGATAAATCTCACTGGGGCTCTGGAAGGGTAGAGTCACAGGTTTTTTACAAACTAAACAGAGTCATACCTTTTGATTGACCATCTCATGCCTAGGTGTTTACCCTACTCATTTGAAAATGTGTGTCCACAAAAATACCTGCATTAAGAATATTTATAGCAGTTTATTAATAATCACTAAAACCTGGAAACAATCAAGAGATCTTTCAATAAATGAACGGATAAACAAACTGATAGATACACCCACACAATGGGATATGATTCAGGGTTAAAAGGAATGAACTATCAGCTTTGAAAAGAAAGAAATGAATCATAAATACACAATATTAAGCCTATCAGAAAGGGCTAAGTACTGCACGAGTCTATTTATACGACATTCTGGAAAAGGTAAAATAATAAAAGCAGTAAAGAAATCAATTGATGCTATGAGTTCAAGGAAGAGGGCTGAATAAGTGAAGTGCAAGCTATATTTTAAGGTGGTAAAACTATTCTGAATGAGATTGTAATTGTAGATACATGACACTATGCATCTTCAAAATCCATGTAACTTTACAACACAAAGAGCACCTCATTGTATATAAATTTTAAAAGAGAACAGCAATCACTATGGAGGTTGGGGAATCCCAGAATGGAATGCAGATTGTGACCCAAAACTGTATGGCAAATGTATGAAACAATCCCACACAGGGAAGGTGAAAAGAACTGATTTACATACTTTTGGTAGTAAATGGAGTCCTCAAGAATAAAGGCAAAAAGAAGCACAGGAATTCTGTATCCTAGTTGATAAATTTGTTTCTCACACAGGCAAGGCTTAACAATTCTGAAAACACTGTACATATATACTCTGAATTGAACAATGAAGTAAATGAACGGTGGATGGTGGGAGCCAGGCTCCTAACTGTTGGAGTGGTTACAGGTAAACAAGGGGAGAAGGCTAGACTGATCTGTCTGGTAATGGATAAAGTTGAAAAGATCAGTATAAACTCCTGTTTAACTTAATATAGACACATATGATTACATGTAGAAGTATTTATAGGTGTGTGTTTATGGGTTAGTATATACACATGTATTTCCTTTTCGGTCAGCCAAAAGGACTTGGAAACAATGATACACCAATAGCAAGAAAAACACTTAGTGCTCAGATCCTGGCTTCCAGTACCATTCTTCAGGGGAAGGAACCAGGGTTCCTTGAAGAGTGGTTGATTTTAGGACTGGGGCAGGAAATACATTCTAGAGGAGGCTGAAGCATCTTGTAGTGGCAGAAAATTAGGAAGTACTCAACAAACTTTACAGTGATGGAGGTATGCCAAAGGGACACAGGAACCCAAATAAAAGAGCTCCCTAATGCCGAAGTGGTACAATTTGAGCAACACATTAAATAAAACAACAGTAGATTAAAATCTCAAGTATAAAATATATACCTATGAGCTCTTACAGATACCAAAACATTTTGAATAAATAAATCAGGAGAACAGACAAACTGTTCATGCAGAAGAATTCCAAATAGTTTATATATATAAACTCTTCTCTCACAGACATGGAGTGTTGTTACTCCCTACTCTTTAAGTGTGGTCTACTCATAATGACTTTCTTTCAAATACTATGGCACATAAAGGGAAAAAAATTATAGTGACAAACCTCATCAGGTGATCACAATTAACACTAATGGTGAAAAGTCAGTCGTGTTGATAGTGTATACCTTTGATATGATGCAGCAAAAATAACACTTCACTTCAGTGATCTTCCTTAAAAAGACTAAAAGAAAAATAACCCCAAGTCTAGTCATAAGAAAAACATCAGAAAAATCCCAATTGAGGGACATTGCAAAACTAGTGGGCCGTTACTACTCCAAACTGTCAAGGTTATTCAAAACACAGAAAGTTTGGAAAACTTTTGGAGCCAAGAAGAGATATGGACAACTAAACTTTATATTGTATCTTGGATGGAATCTTGGAACAGAAAAGGGGCATTAGGTAAAATGAGGGAAATTGGAATATAGTATGAGCTTCAACTAATTATAAAGTATCAATACTTGTTTGTCATTAATTATGACAAATGCACCATACTAATGTAAGATATTAGTAATAGGGAAGTCTGAGTGTGTGGTATATGGGAACTCTACTATTTTGCAATTTTCAGTAAATTTAAACCTATACTAAGATGAAAAATTCTTTGAAAAATTAAAGAAAAGGAAGCACCAAAAAATCCCACCTGTGACAAACACAAACATTGAGATTAAAAGGCTGCATTTATCTTCCAACATAATTAATAAAATATAAAAAATATTTTGTACCATAGTACTTCATTGTGAAATTTAAGAACATTGGGAGGTAAATAGAGGGTAATAAAAGTTACCAGAGAGTAAGAGCAACACACACACACACACACACACACACACACACACACACATCCCACCACCACCACCACCACCACCACCACCAACAACAACAATAACAACATAGAAGAAATTGGATTTCAGCGGAGGAATAAAGATCAAAATAGAATCAACTTCTACACAGAAATGTACTTCTTCACAGAAATATCTATGAATGATAAAATATCTTTAAAGTTTGGAAGAAAAATTATTTTCAACCTAGTATTCTATACCACCTATATTATCATTTATGTCTAAGGTTAGAACACCAAAATAAAATTTTAAAAAACTAAATAAATTCATAGACCCCTAACACATATAGTTTCTTAGGAAGTTCTTGAATGGTCTGTTGTAATAACAGGGGAGTAAATCAAATAAAAGCATCATATACTACTTAAAGAGAATATCTATTTCACTGTATTTCTGAAACAATTTTAACAAAGTGTTAGGTAACTGACTATTTTACCAGTATCCTAAATTTAGGTAGAGAATAAAGTTTATTCATTTGTTTTGCTTGATGCTCTTATGAGCTTTAAGCAATATCTGAATAAAAGGAGATTTTGTTTTAAAAGAAAATGTGATTTTGTGGCATTCACTTTAGGTCATGTTGATGTTTTTAAATAAGAAGAATAAATGAATTCATTAAATGAAGACCAATTATTTTTAGAAGGGTGTATCATTTATTAGATTTACATAAGATTTTCCTATTAAAGTTAATCAGTCTCATTAATACTGTGAAAAGAATGTCAAAAATTAACGTATCATATAGAAATTCACACTGATTTTCAAACTAAAATATCTTACTGCTATTTTAATATATTTTAGAAAGATAATTTGAGCCTTTTTAAAAACTACCTTGGGAATAAAGAATACAAAGTTTCTCAGTAACCTAATTTTAAACTGCATCCACTTCTCTGTCCATATTTGAAGCCATCTCTCTTCAAAAATGGGGAAAACATCTTTCATCTACCTCACCCCAAAAGATTTATATTACTCTTTTTTTTTGCATTTTCTTTTCTGTAACAGCTGTGCCTTCTCAAAATACCCCAAAGGAATGATTTTAGCATGGTAACAACCGACATGCTGCTGCTTTGTATTACTTTCATAGACTAATTACAACAGAAGCTGGAAAATCTGCTTTGTCTCAAACTTTACACATGAAAAATAAAATAGGCTCAGAACAAACAGTTTACACTCTTATCTTGTGGAAAAATGGTGATGCTACCAGTGGAGCTACATTAAGTAACGAGTACTAAGAGAAGGTCTTTTGAAGCTCTTATCCATTTTAATACACTGCTACAGAAGAATTGAGGAGAAAAGTTTTGCAAAACTCTGTAAAAAAAAAAACTTGGTTTCAGTTCTTAAAAAGGTTTAAATAAAGAACAGAGATGATGATAATAATAAAACGCATAGTCTGTAAATCCATAAAAGCTCAGGTGTGGAGGATTTTCAAAGTAATTGCATATTAATTTGATAATGTTTTCACAATATTTAAATTTCATGAAAATAATGATAAAGGAAACATTCCACTTTCATTATAGTATACTTCTCTTTATCTCCTTCAAATTACTACCATCATTTCATTTATAATACTTTTAAAACTTCTCCCAAATTATGATGCATAATAAATTATATAATATTCATTCTACTAACCATTCCTTGAGGTATGATAGGAAAATATGTTTATTACTTCTGATTCATTATCTTCATTTGTTTATTGGAACTATTAATTTTATATTTGTAGGTCTGCTTTGAAATTATCATTTTTTTCCTGAGAGGAAGTTTTACCTGGGATTTCTTTTTTTTGAAAGAAAACATTTTTCATTTTTATTGCTGGGACACTTTTCTCAAATATTCATTATGTTTCCATTATTTTGTTGAAATTGGATGGTGGAAGAGGATGTGTTGTTATATTAAAACATATTCAATGTAAATCATGAATTATCTGTTATTAAGGCCCAGCTGTAAAATAATAACTTTAGATTTTGATAGAGATTTAGAAAGGATACAAATTGTAATCAGTAGAAAGGGTAAGATAATACAGTAATAACCTTGTACATTCAGAGTATAAAATGTTGCTCATTCTAAACAATTCACTAGTAATATTTTCACACATCACTAATACATCACTTACGCATTAGTTTACACAATAATATGTCAAAGATTCTGCTGTGGAATTTGTGAGACAGTTGATAAAAGCTTCTGAACATGAGTTAAGGAATAACATACTATGGCCCATGACATCTTGAAAATACAGTTGATCTCTGAACACATGGGTTTGAATGATGCGATCCACTTATACATGAAAATTTTTTAAATAAATACAGTATAGTACTATAAATGTATTTTTTCTTCCTTATGATTTTTGTAGCATTATCTTTTCTCTTTATTGTAAAAGCATGGTATGTATTACATAAAAATAAAGTATGTATTAATCAACCATTCATGTTATTGGAAGGCTCTGGTCAAAAGTAGACTACCAGTAATTAAGTTTTTGAGGAATCAAAAGTTATCTGCAAATTTTCAATTATTCTAGGAGTCAGTACCCTAACCCCCATGTTGTTCAAGGGTCAGCAGTAGTCAGCAGTAGTCAGCAGTATAATTAACTCATATATTAGCCCACTCCAGGAGATTATGTAGGGTGAAAATTAGATGAATAGGAATGATTATTGACACATATGAAAGTAAAATTTTCTTGGCAAAGATCATGAGACAGATTATATAAGGGTAATGGATGGAACTCAGATTTACAAACAACATTAACTCTTTTCTCATTAGAATTTAGGAAGCATTGTAGATTTATGTTTTGTTTCATAATCATTTTGTTAGATCTCCTTTTTTTGCATTATTTCCTCAGTAAAGTCTTTTTTAAAATTTTTGATAATTTCTGTCTGTTTTTTCTAATCTAAGTGGAAAAGAAAGGAGACATTTTTTATTCATGGCCAAGCCTGAAAAGTAAAGGGAAGAATTAGCCCTAAGGATCGGAAATCAGACTCATGAGGATCCCACTGTTAGGAGAATCTTAAGAGAGCTTTAGAATCACAAGGACTTGTTGGTTGGGACCACCATTTCTTCATGAGCTCTTTTGCCAGTTCATTGAGGATATTTGAATGTGTGTAAGTGGGAATACTCATGATTTTTTCTTTCTTTCCTGAGGTTTTGATGACTGACTTTGACTTTAATCTTGGTAATAATATTTACTAAATCCAAGAAAAACATTAAATATTTTTACATTTGTAATTTCATTCTCATCTCAAAACTAATTGAAATATATGTTAGTATGTATAATATCCTCATTTTACATATCAAAAACATCAGATTTAGAATAAAGCACTCTAAGTTTTCATTATCTTCAAGGCAATATATTAGTCTATTTTCAGACATTGCATTGATTGAAAAATGTCCTGCAGCTCATATTTCTTTAACTCCTACTGCTCTTTTAATCAAGTGCCTAGAAAAGTAACATTTAATATACTTCTTCAGAATAACTCTGTGTGTAACCTTATAATTAACTGTGAAAATAATTTTAGTTTAAGGATTAAATTTTAAATGAATGTCAAAATAACTTGTCCATTAAAGTATGTGTCTAAACTTCCAGAGTGTTGATTTCTAACAGAATTTATTACATTTCAACAGCTCAGTAAGATCATTTTCTGGATAACTAGTAACTAATCCTGTTATTTTTCCAAATAAACACCTTTTGTAGTGATTTGATCAATAATTTTGGAAAAAATTTAAATAAATTTTCTATACTATAAAATACTCTAAAACATTGGCATTACCAATTTAAGCATTTATACACAACTAGAAATGTATTTAATTAATTATTTTACAAACTAATTGCTATTAAAAAACATGTAAAATTGGGAGTTAAGGACTAAAATAGAGTATTGTGACACTTAAACTGGGATCATAGTCTAAGTTAAAGAATGGAAAATGAAGAGATAGAAGCCACTCATTCATTTATTTGAGAATTTTAATATGGTCTATGGACCAGGATTTTATATTTATATTTATGTTTATCTTTATATTTATATATTTTAAGTTTATTTTGAGAGAGAGAGAGAGAGAGAGAGAGAGACAACAAGCACAAGTCGGGGAGAAGCAGAGACAGAAGGAGAAAAATCCCAAGCAGGCTCTGTGCTGTCAGCACAGAGCTCAATGCAGGGCTCAAACTCACAAACCATGATCATGACCTAAGCTGAAACCAACAATTGGATGCTAAACCAACTGAGCCACCCAGGCGCCCCAGGATTTTATATGTTTTAAGTAAACTCTTTGCCAAACGTGGGGCTTGAACTGAAAACCCTGAGATCAAGAGTTGCATGCTCTACCAACTGAGCCAGCCAGGTGCCCCTGGATCAGGACTATTATATAAGCTTTTGAGGATGTACAGACAAGTACCACATTCTAAGCCTAAAGGAACTGGTAATCTAACGAGTAGAAAATAAATCAATAATTACCATAAGTTCTGGCAATAAATTTAAATTATTTAAATGCCTCATTAAAACATACAACACAAAAATTTAGACAAACACCATTTCCATAAAGACCAAAAGAGTTAAGTAAATATAAAATAAAATATACACCAGCCAAAGGCTTTTAAAGAACAGCAGAAATCACAATATAATTATAAATCAAAGTAGACTCTGAAGTAAATCTACTAAATGGAGATTTTATTACTTGAGAAACAAAAGTTATGATAAATTATATGTAATTAACATGTATAAAATGAGTCATTTAACTCATAGAAAACATTAAAAAAGTTAATATACCTTCCTCAGTATTTAACAGTTAAGCAGAAAAATTAATGACAGATAAATTAAGTTAATTAAATGTTAAAGATGATATAATAATTATATCTCTAAATTTTCACCTTCCAATGATAAGATAAAGCTTTTTATAGTGTCACTAAGCATTTACAATAAGTGATCATATGGTTGACCTTAAAGAGAATTTCTGTAAACTCTGAAAATGAGAAACTCTGAAACAAAGCTTTTGGGAAACAAATGATGAGCAGTCAAGTTATCATAGAAAATAATGTTATAAAAGCAATAAAACAATAAAATGAATAAGTAACTCCAAGGGCTGTGCTTTGTTAAGTAATAAAATATTTAAATAAAATAATATTTAAAAATCAAAGAAATTTCATATAAATTGAAAATAAAATGGATAATAGTATAAGAAAATACTGTATGCAATTCTAAAAAAAACTATTGGAGCATCATATTTCCATAAGAAAAAAATGGTCTATAAAAGAAAATTCTAAAGCTATCAAATTCAAACTGTTATAAAGAAGACTAATTCCACAGAGTTTTATTCATGAGCATTTTAAATTTTCGACTCCACAAGGGCACCTGGGTGGCTCATTTGGTTAAGCTTCTGACTTCAGCTCAGGTCATGATCTCATGGTTTTGGGTTCTAGCCCTGCACTGTGCTCTGTGCTGACAGCTAAGAGCCCGGATCCTGCTTCAGATTCTGTGTCTCTGTCTCTGTCTTTCTCTCTGCCCTTCCCCTGCTTGCATTCTCCCTCTCTCTCTCTCTCTCTCAAAAATAAACATTAAAAAAAAATTTTTTTAAGTCTTCAACTCCACAGAAAGAGCTTTCTTACATACTTGTAATACTACTACTATACTGAAAATTGTAAACATACACAAACATTGGAATAAACTTAAAATGAGCATTGATTGATTGGCAGAATAAAAGAATCAATAAAAGTTTATTAATTATAAAGGAGAATTGAATAAATGTAAAAAAACCAACATCCCTTCATATGCAATTCAACATCGATGTTGTTTTTTCAAATTAATACATATCATCAAAGCTGTTCCAACTTTAATAATGTTTGAGATATTTTAAAACTTAAAATAATTTATTTTAAAATAAGAATAACAAAATACAAAATCAAAAATATAGCCATTAAAAACATTGTAGCTCATTTTTGATAAAGTTGGAATTTAAATCAGTAGAGAGTTATTATTAAAAATTGTACTGGTGGCACATTTGGTCAACTATTTTTGGAAAAAATAATTATATCCATATTTCTCAAATACTTCCAAAATGAAATAGAAATAGATTTGTCTGATAAAATATAGTACATACAATTTAATTAGAATTTCTGGTAATCAACAAAAGTTTCATTATATATCCTGTGCAATATACACTAAAAATTATCAGCTTTTCATCTTAAGATTTAATTTAACAGTGTCTTATATACTTTTTAAAAATTTTTTAACATTTTATTTATTTTTGCAAGACAGAGAAAGAGTATGAGCAGGGGAGGGGCAGAGAGAGAAGGAGACACAGAATTTGAAACAGGCTCCAGGCTCTGAGCTGTCAGCACAAAGTCCAATGCAGGGCTCGAACCCTTGAACTGTGAGATCATGACCTGAGCCGAAGTCGGATGCTTAACTGACTGAGGCCATCCAGGCGCCCCAAAGTGTCTTATATACTTTTATTTTCTAAATCTGTCAGCCACAGAGATAAGTTTAAAAAAGATATTATAAAAGAATCATAATAAAAAATATCAAAGAATAAAAGCAAGAGAATAATACATGAAAGTAATATATTTGACCACATACTTGTAATATATTTGACCACATACTCATTTTATAAGAAATGCCTTTAAGAGGTATAGCCTATATTGACTGAGCTGGAGAGTTAATTATTTAAATAATTTTTAATGTCACTCTTTTAAATCTTTAAGAACAGCATCCAAAAAGCATCCAAAATACATGACAAGGTAATTTATTAAAAAATATGAAATGCTAGGGGCGCCTGGGTGGCTCAGTCGGTTGAGCGTCCAACTTCGGCTCAGGACATGATCTCATGGCTCATGGGTTTGAGCCCTGCATCGAGCTCTACGCAGAGAGCTCAGAGACTGAAGCCTGCTTCTGATTCTGTGTCTCCCTCTCTCTCTGCCCCTCCCCTGCACATGTGCTGTCTCTCTCTCTCAAAAATAAATATTAAAAAAATTAAAAATATTAAATGCTAATAAATATGATTAATCTTTAATTTCATTCATAATTGTAGAAATGAAACTTTATATTTTAATTTGTACAACTGTATTATTGAGGTACAATTTATGTACATTAAAATTCACTGATTGTAATTGTACAATTTAACCTTCTGACACACTGTCATGCAGCTACTACCATAATCATGACATACAGAAGTTCTATTACCCAAAAATTTCCCCTATGTCATTTTACAATAATTCCCTCCCTCCAGCTCTGACTTCTGGTAATGACTGATCTGCTTTCTGTCAGTGTGACTTTGCCTTTTCTAGAATTTCATATGAATGTAATCATAATTTATGTAGAATTATGCTTTTGATTCTTTCACTTAGCATAACTCTTTTGCAATTTATACATTTTGGAATATATGTCTGTATACCATTCTTTTTTACTTCTGGGTAGTAATCCATTGCATATACAACACATGACCTGAGCTGAAACCGAGTCAGATGCTTAACTGACTCTACATTTTAAACATTGATTATCTTTGCATAGGTTTCTTTCTAACAACAGCAACAAAACCATTATCATATGTTAAAATCTTATGACCATTAAATCTTAGCAACCCATATTCTTGCTTAGTAGGATTCTGTCTACATTAATATCTATTTCTAATTCTGCCTTCACTTTTTTTTTTTTTTTAAATTCAAGTTCTTGTAACCTGAGCATGTTTGAAAATGGTCTTGTCACTTCACTCTGGGTTGCCTGGACAACTACAGAGCTGAGATCTCAGTAGCCTCCGTGGTGGGGGGATGCACCTCCAAGCTTCCTACAAGATCATGTTTCTTCTTTTATCACAATGGAAACATTTCATCAGCCAAAATGCTCTGGGCAGCTGGTCTGCACAGAACACCCCTGAAGCACCTCTTAGATCCAGGCTGCCAGTACTCCATGGAAAAGGGCCTATCCCATTTGCCCTTAACAAAGAGGAGGATTTGTCACCGGAACAGACCCACTCTGTGACTCAGCAGTGCCCTAGGGAAAGTGGAATGGTGGCACCTTTAAAATGCAGATACCTAGACCCTCTTAGACGACTTAAATCAGGATATCTGGGTATGGGACCAGAATATCAATGTTTTAAAAATCTCTCCTGAAGGAGTTAAGATAGCAAATTCCAAACACTTCCCACTGCAAGCAAGGAGGAGCTCTGCAGAGGACTGACCAGTGGGAAAGAGCAGCCAAAACACAACACAGCATACAACAGAAACACTTAAGTGCCAGGCCCTGGACAGTGTATGGTGTCTTTTTAATACAGCATTACTTTCAGGTGCAGGAAATATAACAAGCTTTCAAAACATGCACGAGAGAGAAGTTTAGCCAAAATGCCAAGATGGAGGAATTCTCCCCAAAAGAAAAGTCCAGAAGAAATCACAGCCAGGTACTTGCTTCAAACAGATATAAGCAATATATCTGAACAAGAATTTAGAACAACAGTCATAGGACTACTAGCTGGGCTTGAAAAAAGCATAGAAGACACCAGAGATATCTTTGCTGCAGAGACAAAAGTCCTAAAAACTAGTCATGCTGAAGTAAAAAAATGCTATAACTAAGATGCAAAATTGACTTGATATGGTCACAATGAGGATATAAGGAGCAGAGGAGAGAACAGGTGGTAGAGAAGATGAAGTTATAGAAAATAATGAAGCTGAAAAGAAGAGGGAAAGAAAACTATTAATTCACAAAGGTAGACTTAGGGAACTCAGCAATTCGATAAAATGAAACAATATCCATATCATGGGAGTCCAAGAAGACGAAGAGTGGAAAAGAGGGGCAGAAAGTTCGTTTGAACAAATTTTAGGGGATAATTTCCCAAATCTGGGGAAGGAAATAGGCATTCAAGCCAAGAGACACAGAGAACTCTCCTCCAAATCAACAGAAACAGTCAACACCATGACATACAATGAAACTTGCAAAATAGAAAGAGAACTCTGAAAGCAGTTAGGGACAAATGGTCCTTAACTTACAAGGGTAGACACATAAAGTTAGCAGCAGACCAGTCCACTGAATCTTGGCCAGCCAGAAGGGAGTGACAGGAAATGTTCAACATGCTGAATGGGAAAAATATGCAGCCAATAATTCTTTATCCAGCAAGGCTATCATTCAGAATAGAAGGAGAGATAAAGAGTATCCCAGGCAAACAAAACCTAAATAAGTTCATGATCACTAAACCAGCTCTGCAAGTAATTTTAAGGGAGACTCTTTGAGTGGAGGGAAAAAAAAAAAGACCCAAGCAATAAAGAGTATAAAGGACTACTGTAAAACATCACCATAAATACCAACTCTACAGGTAACACAAGGACACTAAATTCATATCTTTCCTTAATCACACTGAATATAAATGGACTAAATATCCCAATTAAAAGACATAGGGTACGACAATGGATTAAAAAAAAAAAAAAGATTCATCTATATGCTGCCTATAAGAGACTCATTTTAAACCTAAAGACACCTGCAGATTGAAAGTGAAGGGATGGAGAACCATCTATCATGCTAATGGACAGAAAGAAAGCCAGAGTAGCCATACTTACATCAGGCAAACTAGATTTTAAAACAAAGATTGTAGCAAGAGATGAAGAAGTGTATTATATCATAATTAAGGAGTCTATCCATTGAGGTCTAACAATTGTAATTATTTATGCCCCCAACCCAAATATATAAATTGACCTATAACAAACATAAAGAAACTCATTGATAATAATACAACAATAGTAGAGGACTTTAACATCCCACTTACAGCCATGGAAAGATTACCTAAGCAGAATATCAACAAGGAAACAATGGCTTTGAATGGCATACTGGATCGCATGGACTTAACGGATATATTCGGAATATTTCATCCTAAAGTAGCAGAATACACATTATTCTCAAGTGCACATGGAACATTCTCTGGAATAGATCACACACAGGGTCACAAATCAGCCCTCAACAAGTCCAAAACAATTGAGGTCATACCATGCATATTTTCAGATCACATGCTATGAAACTTGAAGTCAACCACAAGAAATAATTTGGAAAGCCCTCAAATACATGGATATTGAAGAATACCTTACTAAATAATGGATGGGTTAACCAAGAAATTAAAAAAAGAAATAAAAAAAAAACAAGGAACTAAATGAAAATGAAAATAAGACAGCCCCAACCTTTTGGGAGGCAGCAAAGGCAGTCCTAAGAGGGAAGTATATTATAATTCAGGCCTATCTCATGAAGCAAGAAAGGTCCCAAATACACAGTCCAACATTACACCTAAAGGAATTAGAAAAGGAACAGCAAATAAAGCCTAAAGCCAGCAGAAGAAGGGAAGTAATAAAGATTAGTGCAGAAATAAACAATACAGAAACAAATAAACAAACAAAAACAGAACAGATCAATGAAGTTATGAGCTGGTTCTTTGAAAGAATGATAACCTCCTATCCAGACTTATCCCAAAGAAAACAGAGAGAGAGAGAAAGACAGAGAGAGAGAAAGAGAGAGAGAGAGAGAGAGAGAGAGAGAGAGAGAACCCAAATAGAATCACGAATAAAACAGGAGAGCTCACAACCAATACCACAGAAATACAAATGATTTATAAGAAAATACTATGAAAAATTATATGCCAACAAACTGGACAATCTGGAAGAAATGGGCAAATTCCTAAAAACTACCAAAACTAAATCAGGAAGAAATAGAAAATTTGAACAGACTGATAACCAGCAAAGAAACTGAATCAGTAATCCAAAATGTTCCAACAAACAAGAGTCCTCAGCCAGATGACTTCCCAAGGGAATTCTACCATAAATTTGAATAAGAATTAAAACCTATTCTTAAACTGTTCCAAAAAACAGAAATGGAAGTAAAACTTCCAAACTCATTCTGTGAAGCCAGCATTACCTAGATTCCTAAATGAGACAAAGACCTCACTAAAAAAGAGAATTACAGGCCAATATCCCTAATGAATTTTGATAAAAAATTCTCAACAAGATACTAGCAAATTAAATTCAACAATACATAAAAATAATTATTCACCATGATCAAGTGGGATGTATTCTTAGGCTGCAGGGCTGGTTCAATATCCATAAATGAATCAATGTGATATACCACATTTATTAATAAAAGAAAGGATAAAAACTAAATGATCCTGTCAATAGATGCAGAAAAAGCATTTGAGAAAACATAGCATCCTTACTTGATAACACTCAACAAAGTGGGGATAAGTGGAATATACTTCAACATCATAAAGGCCATATACAGCACCTGTGTGGCTCAGTCGGTTAGGAAACTGACTTCAGCCCAGGTAATGATCTCACAGTCCGTGGGTTTGAAACCCATGTCAGGCCCTGGGCTGACAGCTCAGAGCCTAGAATCTGCTTTGGATTCTGTGTCTCCCTCTTTCTTTGCTCTTCCTCTGCTTGTATTTTGTCTCTCTCTCAAACATTAAAAAGTAAATAAATAAAGGTCATATATGAAAGAACCACAGCTAATATCATCCTTAATAGGGAAAAAATGAGAGCCTTTCTGCTATGGTCAGGAACAAGACAAGGATGCCCACTCTCACAATACTTTTTTTTTTTTTTGAGAGAGAGAGAGACAGAGACAGAGAGAGAAAATGTGCTCATTCAAGTAAGATGTTGGGGAGAGATAGAGGGAGAGGGAAAGAAAGGGAATCTTTCTCATTATCCCAATGCAGAGTTTGATCTTACCACTTTCAGATCATGACATGAGCTGAAATCAAGAATTGGATGCTTAACCAACTGAGCCACCCAGGCACCTGAATATTACTATTTAACATAATACTGGAAATTTTAGCCTCAGTAATCAGACAAAAAAAGAAACAAAGGGCATACAAATCAGCAATAAAGAAGTCAAACTTCCATTATTTGCAGATGACATAATAGGCTATGTAGAAATTCCCAAAGATTCCACCAAAAAATTGCTAGAACTAATACATGAGTTCAGCAAAGTTGCAGGATATAAAATCAATGTGCAGAAATATGTTGCATTTCTAGACACCAATAACGAAGCAGTAGAAAAAGAAATCAAAGAATTGACACATTTGCAATTGTACCAAAATCAATACGATACCTAGGAATAAACCTAACTAAAGAGGTAAAAGATCTGTATTCTAAAAACTATAGGACACTTATGAAAGAAATTGAAGAGGACACAAAGAAATGGGAAAGCATTCCATGCTCATGGATTGGAAGAACAAACATTGCTAAAATATCTATCCTACCCAAAGGAATCTACACATTTAATGCAATCCATATCAAAATACTACCAGCATTTTCCACAGAGCTAGAACAAAGAATCCTAAAATTTGTAGGGAACCACAAAATACCATGAATAGCCAAAGTAATCCTGAAAAGGAAAAACACAACTGGAGGCACCACGATTCCAGATTTCAAGCTATATTACAAAGCTGTAATCATCAAGACTGTATGGTACTGGCACAAAATCAGACATATATATTTCATATAAATGAAATAGAATAGAAAACCCAGAAATGGACCCACAAGTATATATCTTTGACAAATCAGGAAAGAATATCCAATGGGAGGGGGCAGTGTTTTCAACAAATGGTGCTGGGAAAAGTGGACAGCAACAATCATAAGAATGAAACTGGACCACTCTCTCTACACCGTCACAAAAATAAATTCAAAATGGATAAAAGACCTAAATGTGAGACAGGAAACCTTCAAAATCCTAGAAGAGAAGACAGGCAGCAGCCTCTTTGACCTTGGCTGCAGCAACTTCTTACTACACACGTTGTTGACAGCAAGGGAAACAAAAGCAAACATGAACATTAGGACTTCATCAAGATAGAAACTTTCTGCACAGTAAAGGAAACAATCAACAAAACGAAAAGGCTGCCTATGGAATGGGAGAAGATATATGCAAATGACATATCTGATAAAGGGTTAGTATCCAAAATCTATAAGGAGTTATCAAACTCAACACCCAAAAAACAAACAACGCATTTCAAAGATGGGCAGAAGACAGGAATATATACTTTTCTAAAGAAGACATCCAGATGGCTAATAGATACATGAAAAGATGCTCAATATCACTCATCATCAGGGAAATACAAATCAAAACCATGATGAGATACCACCTCACACCTGTCCAAATGGCTAAAATTAACAATACAACACCAACAGGTGTTGGTGAGGATGTGGAGAAAAGGAAAACCCTCTTTCACTGTTGGTGGGATTGCAAACTGACTAGTGCAGCCACTCTGGAGAACAGTATGGGGGTTCCCCAAAATACTACAAATAGAACTACCCTACGATCCAACAATGAACTATTAGGTACTTACCCAAAGAGTATAAAAATACAGATTTGAATGGGTGCATGCACTCCAATGTTTATAGCAGCATTCTGAACAATAGCCAAACTATGGAGAGAGCCCAAATGTCCATTGGCTGATGAATGGATAAAGAACACATGGAATATTACTTAGCCCTCAAAAAGAATGAAATCTTGCCATTTTAAATGATGTTGATAGAGCTAGAATGTATTATGCTAAGTGAAGTAAAGCAATCACAGAAAGACAAATACCAAGATTTCATTCATATGTGGAATTTAAGAAACAAAACAGATGAACATTGGGGGAAAAATAGAGGCAAATCATAAAACAGACCCTTCATGATAGAGAACAAACTGAAGGTGAGTGGGGGATGGGCTAGATGGGTGATGGATATTAAGTAGGGCATTTGCTGTAATGAGCACTAGGTATCGTATGTAAGTGATGAATCACTGAATCCTACTCATGAAACCAATATTGCACTGTAAGTTAACTAACTAAAATTAAAACAAAAAAATTTTTCTTAAAAATTCCAATGTGCAGTGTTTAGCTTCTGACATAGGAAGAAAAATATAAAAACTTCTACAAGGTGTCTTCTGAAACATGCCATAACATGTATGAGAAAATGAATGATGGATATGACCTTATGAAAATGGTCAAGTTTTATATAATAAAATATTCCTGAAGAATTTCCAATGATCTACACTGGAGAAAGTATTAAAAATATTTAAAGACAAAGGGTCAAGGACCTTACTTTCAAATAATTTCTATAATATTCTAAATAGGAAAAGAAAAACAATCTAATAGAAAAAAAGAAAATGGTTTGAAAGAAAATACCAAAGTATGCCCAATGAACGGAATCTAATAATCCAGAAACTATGAATTAAAATGAGAGAATTCTTTGCCTAGTAAAAAGATTCATAATATTCGGGGTAAGTATCCTGAAATATTGTTGGTGAGTATATAAATCATGTCTTCTAGAGACAAATTTAATGCTTTCCAACACAGCTTAAATATTTGTCCCAGTAATTCATATGTACAAAGATAAATGTAGAGTGATATTCATTGAAACAGTGCAAGACTCAATGAAATGAAATAAATGGTGCTCATTAAATGTAATGACATAATAAATAACTGCAGTTTTTATTGTGTCTAGATAGGAAACGCTATGGTGTAGTAATAAACATCCCCAAACCTTAGTGGCTTTTTGAACAAAGGTTTGTTTCTTACTAATGCCTCAAGTCTCCATATCACCTCGCTTCAGGGCTTTGCCTAATGGAGCAGCAGTTTTTTCAAACCTGCTCATCACTGAGGCAGAGGGAGCACCCCTGGAGGATCTGTAACCAGCAATTAAAGATCCTGGCCAGGAGGTGGTTCATGTTTGTTCTATTAACAATGTGTGGCACTTTATTTACAGCAAAGCAGATATTGACAAAATGTTAAACAATATCAATTTGCACAACAAGGTGGATAGTACAGTGATAGTCTACTGTACTTTACGCATGCCTGTGTGTCTGTGTTTGTCAGTGTGTTTACATTTGTGGACCATTGGGCTAGGTGGCTCATTTCCTAGTGAACCAGCTAGGTCCAGATCCTTCTCTTAGGCTTACAAAGAGGAAAGAGAAAAATAACTCTAAAAATGTTATCTCCACTCAAAAATCTTCCCCTGAACCTGCCACACCTGCTATCCCACTTCACTCAAAGCCAAATGCAAGGATAGCTCTGGGAAACTGACTGGTAAACACGGAGAGCGGCTTTCTATGAGACGAGCATCTCTCTTCCTTCTCGGTTCATGCTTGCTCAACTGCTAAAACTCAGGCCTCTCTGTTGTGGTCATAACAGTAAAACATGGTAACAAAACTATCTGCACAAACAGAGGTTTCTAGAGTTTGGAAGTCACTATGAATTTTAAGGCTGGAGACTATATTTTGTGTGAGGTTTCTAAAGGTAGAGGCTTTTGAGAGTAGCCGCAGAGGCTGAAAAAGATCTTTGGGATAGTATCCCTGAGATGAGGACAACAGACTCCCGTGATCAATCTCTGTGCTTCCTGGAAAATAAAAAGGGTCTCATAAAGAAGCATGATGCCTGGAGTAGGGGTAAGAGCTGTTCATGCCCAGGGAGGCCATGCCCTGTACAGAAGATACAGATGTCAGTCAGGGCCAAAAGGGACATAGGTTGTTCTCTGTCAGGTGTTTGTACATGACATCTAGGATAGCGAGTGAGGCTAAAATCCATCTCAAGATATCAGATGTATAGTGAACTCATAAACCACAAACCAGTGGAGGCCACCAGTAAAGGAGAAAACCTGATCTGCATTTTTCCTCTTCCCCATTCCATTCCCAGAGGGTCTAGACCCAGGGGGTTGGGGCCAGAAGTGAAAGAGCAGGCCATGGTCTCTTTTCCTTCCAGTTTTAAGTCCTACAACCTCCCCCCACTCCCTCCAAAGAAAGGAAAATGCAAGTGAGGAATCCTAGAGAAAGGAAAACTAATAAATTTAATATTAGAATCTTAATACACACTGAATGCTGATTTAAATTTTAATAAGTAAAAGTAGTCAGAAATTTAAAGGAAGAGGTACTGAACACACGGGGATGTAAAGATATTGTTTATGAAGGTAGAAGCCATAAGACTAAAACCACATTATGTTTTATCAAATGAATTATGACTCTTTGATGAACAGGTTACCCATAGGTAGGATAATTACATGTTTACCTGTTCATGGAAAATATTTTGGCAAGTTACATATTAAATTGTTAACAGTGATTGGTTATCTCTAGGAAACAAGATTGAAAAGGGTGCTATTGTAAGGGGAAAATTCTATATTTTCAGTTGTAAGATTGTTCCTTTTTATAACAAAATAAAATAAATTAACTTTACAATTGTGGATTAATGGAAGATGACTTCACAAATTCATTTGCTTAATGTTCAAAAATACAGTATGCCTGTGGAGGGAATGGAATAAATTCTGTCCTGCTTTGCAGAAATAGTTGGGTTTCTTTACATTTAAAAATCCATTAATGTAGTAGAAAGGGGATAGTTCTACAAACAAAAACTGGTACAGTCTTAGCTAACATATTTTGTCTCTATTGTTTGCAAAGAATAAGAATTTTTGCTTGTTATTGCCTTGTCATGAGTGGCCACTTCTCAATTAATGACAGACAGAAATTGCATGAATGATTAAAAGCCACAAATAATACCCTAATGTAATTTTAGTTAGTATTTTCAATCTTTCTTTCCATGTAAGCTCTTAAAAAGTACTATTAGCAATTACAAATAGAAACTGGTTCCAGTTTTACAGACTTTCTGTCATTCTCCTCCCACACTCTGATGGACCTATTGACATGAAACGAAATGATTGAAAAGTGGCCATCAACAGAAAGGAGGAGGAGAAGGCAGGGTAGGGGGTGCTCTATGAATCCAGTGCCATGTAGTCAGGCTATGAAACCCAAAAGTGAAATATAAACCGTTAATTGTCCTGAATTTATATGACTCTATTTCTCAAATAAATGGTATGCAGATGTCAATAGCTCACTTACGTTTTATTACTAAGGCGGTTCTCTATTTATCCACAGCTTCTCAGATCCCTGTTGTCAATTATGGCATTATACTGCATGAAGATGTTTTAATGATGGCAAACTTGATAAATGGACACTATTTTTATTATTGTCTATTTCTTCTATCAATTTAGTTTTATCAATTCCGAACCATATAAAATCAACCATGGCTGTTATAATGGCTTTTTGAGAGAGCGGCATATTCAGTGAAATGAAAACAGTGTCTCGATAATTGTCTCTTAGCACTAGGACATTCTTTTCTAGTGGTGGCAGCTGCTCTCTCCTTCTGTCTCTTATTCTGTCGACTAACTGGGCTTAACTATAATGACAAACTCATCTACCCTCGGGCTTCTCTTCATAACTTCCCAGAGCTTACTGGTATTCCCTGTCCTTTCTTTAGCATTTTCTTTTTTCACGTACTGGAAATGCTGGAGTTCTATTTTTTTCAGTTCCTCATTGAAATATACTTAATTCTCCTACTTCAGATCTTCTTGGAGCATATAAAAATGTGACCCTCCTCCATTTGTTGTGCTTTCTTTTAAACATCCCAGCCAACGAACTCTTAATTGAACTCTCCAGTAAGGTTTTGGTTCCCCTCACTGCAACCAAATGACATTTTAAAAGACTATACTGTTGTCAGGATTAATTCAAAACTTGTATCATTAGATACGAATGGAGCTGAATTTTAAGATACTGCTTTTTTCTTATTTCTTGTGCTGTCTTCAAAGATCTCAACCCCAACCTGAACTCCTTTGGTTCAAGAGTCCAATATATTGCATTTAAATACCTTGTCCCATCCAACTATGCTTTCAAAAACAAACAAGTCACTTTAAAAAGTTACTGATATTTAAGAAATACATCTCTTATTCTATCAATCACAATAAAATATTCTGTTAAAATGTGGTACAGCAAGAGTGATCATCTGCTACAGACCGTTCTAAATTTTGTTTTGTTTTATTTTTAATGACCTTTCCTGATCACCTGATATGTGAAACACAAGAGATAACTCTCCAACAGCATATTTTATCTAAATAAACATCGGTGTAGCCATTTTGTTGAAAAAGTATACTCCATGGATGTAAACAAAACATAATTTTATTTTTAAATTTTATTCACTGGGGCAGCTTATTTTTCCTTTCACTGAATGAAAATGTGTGCTCTATGACTTTCGGGCTGAATCTAGAGTAATAAATTGTTCAAGATTTATCTCAAGTTATAAAACATGGTCTCAATTTAGAGGTTAGAAGTGTTCAGTGTAAGCTATTAATCAATATTTCAATCTTCATTCAAAGCATTACAACAGTTCTTTTACACACACACACACACACACACACACACACACACACATCCTCTCACAAAATCTTTTGCCTTCTCCAAATCTGATACCTTTTTTTTTTATGCCCTTGCCTGAGGGGTTCCTGAGAATCTTGGATCCAAATCCTTTTTCATTCCCTTTGTAATACTGACCTGGTGCCTTCAGTGACAATTACTGCCTCTTGATGCCTAAGTTGAAATTCTAGTTTTGACATCCTCTTACACTGACATTTTTAATGGCTCAGAAAAACTCCCTCACCAGTGCAATTTTCGTATCTCAAATATCAAGAGAAAATTTTCTTAATACAAAGATATAACTCATGTCCACTTAGCAGAAAAGGTAAATGGCTTATGCAAGAACATCTAAATTTTTAATTCAGATATACCAAACCTTTCACAGATTATCCAGAGTTATATTAGCTTCATATTCAAAAAAGAAAACTACATATTTAACCTGAGAACAAGGCATCAAGAGGAAATGACCTATCCAAATATTGAGAGAAATAAATTCAGATACATGGTTTCTGATATGTCAAATATTAAACAAAAACATCTTAGGAAAATAAGGAGAGAGCTTGGCCAACTAAATTGGGCAAAATATACTCAGAACAATCACAAATTCTAGGTGGAGTACACTGATTAAAATGGTTCAACCAGCTTTCTGAACTTGAAGTTCAAACAAAGTATAAAAATAGCACACCCCCAAAGTCAAAATAAAAATCAATATTGATCAGTTACAGATTAAATAAGGTTTGCCTTATAACAAAGATTTAACAATCAAAAACTCAGAAGTTTAGTAATGAAAGACTCTTAGCAAATAACTACATAGATCAGTACAACTGCACCCAGATGTGTATTTTCAGACATAAAAACAAAGAGAATAACAACTTTCCAATTGTTACTGAAGCTTTTTAAACATTAGATATTTGATAAACTGATGTGTTAATATTCAGATATGAGATTGAAAGATTTTTTTTTTGAGATTGAGAGGTTTTTTAATGAATGAGCTTGTTTTAGCCAGGGTCTTTGTGGGTTGAACGAAGAGCAAATGCCAATTCACACAAGGGTAGGACAGTGTTTTTTGGTTTTGTTTGTTTGTTTGTTTGTTTGTTTGAAGAGAATCTTAGGGAACCCAAGAGGAGAAGGTTTGGGCTTCAAATAAACTGAAACTGAAGCACGGTGAGCTTGGTACCAAAGAACTACACAGTAACTGTAGTTTCTGATTTTCTTTTAAAGTGTGTGCCATTCTTCTTTCTCATCTGATTAACTGTCTTCTTCTGCCCTTTGCACACAGACCATTACAACCACTGGTGCTGACGTTAAACCACTGTGCCTCTGCTGAGAGTCATTCATTTGTCCTCTAAACTATCTAGTAGGTTCATCCTGGCTTCTCTGGTCCAATCTTCTATTGATTAAAGAGACAAATTTTATGATACAGTTTCACCTTTTAAGAATAATGTCTATTATTGCTTTGATTTTGGGCCAGGGGATACAGTAGTGTTAAGTCAATTGTTATATTGTTAGTTTTGAGGAAAATCCTACATTTATTTATTTATGGAAAATCTTACAATTTAATTATTTCAGTCCTTGTCTCTTACTACAATAGTCTGAGGATAACAGTTTCACAAATGCACATTAAGGAAGATAATGCAAAAGACTAACATACCACTTGTTTACCAACATCCCTTTCTGTTCTTTTCTTGAACAGCTCTGATTTTAAGTGTACATCACCTCTCACTCAAGGAGGGTTGAGTAGAAAGGCCAACAGAAGTAGACTCTCCTTAATCCAAGAAGAATTTTTCATGTAAAATAGCTTTTCCAGAACCAATTGAAGATATGAAAGATTAGTCTTGATACGATGTTACTCTTCTGCCCAAATCTAATACTCACGATTCTATTATATTAATATGAAAATGTATCTGAGGGCCTTTAACACAACATATAGCTCATAATAGGTACTCAGAAGATGTAATTTGGATTAATATGATTCTACATGGCCTTGGAAATATCTCACCTTCTCTTCAAACCTCAGAAACTTAAATTATTTTTCCACATGACCATTGCCTAGTATGTCTTTTCTTCCTGCCACCAATTTCTGTTTTTCTCTATGGGGTATTAATGGAATACACAATTCCATTTAGCTTCAAAGAGTCTCTCTCTCTAGGCTGCATTGGGAAAAGCTGAACTACTGAGGGAGTGAAGAGAGAGTTTATAAGTGCTCGGTTACTGAGCCAAAACCCCTTCCTTACCTTCTTTTGTCTACTTTCCAAGCACCATGAGCATTCCTATGGTAAAACAGCCATGTTTTCTGGATTCATGGTTTTCTCCTCTTGTACTCCCCTTCACTCAGTTATTAATATTTCATGCCTTAATCTCTGGAACTCCCCAATAATATCCCAATCATAGAGTCATAGCATTTAAAGAATTCAAGAGCATTTGATCCACCTAGGTTTTATTTAATTTGTTTGTGTTATATAAAGGCTGAAAGATACTGATTGCTGCTTCCAGAAAAATACCTCCTCTCAAAACATTCACATATTATTATAAAAAAAACACATCAGGCCATCAAGACTTTGGGTTTAACAGACCAATATTAATTTGTGATACTACTGCCCTCTTTTTTGAGGGGTAAAGTGTCCATCATCCTGAAAGTTTCCAATGAAATATATTTATTTCCCTCCGCACTGATTTTGCCTTTAAAAAATCCTACACTAATTAGTTCATCAATTCAATAAACATTTGAGCTCCTTGGAAGACCAAGGAGAAGGGAAAAAATATGAAAAGATATTTTCTCTGCATTCAAAGAGTAGAGGAGACATGTAAACAAATAATGGAAAGACAGAATAATATGTGCTAGAACAGAGTTTGACAGTAAGTGGGAGTATAATGGATAAAGAGAAAGGTTCTATCCAAAAGCTTCTGATCAGAGTGTATAACAAGCAAATTAGATTACTTACAAGTACTCAAGCTACTTTCTTTAAAATATGAGTTAAGTCCTCTTTGGATACACTTTAATTACTTCAAGTCCCTGAATAACAATCCATCATCAATTAAATATTTATTATCTCCCACATGCCTAGCATGGTTTTAGAAGCTATAGAAAACACAAAATATTTTAAAGCACAATCTCTGCTTAAAATTTTGTATATAGTCCAACATGTTCAGTGAATCACAATATAGTTCCATTAGTTGAGAACAGGTATTTCTAACTCAGCTGTCCTGGTTAGATTTCTTTGTTTAGGAAATTATTCCAATAGGATCATAGTTAGATTATTTTCATTTGAATATTCCAGTTAGCTTATTGCCAGATATCTTGGCCATGCTCTACTTGGAAAAAGTTTCCCTTAAACCTTACAAATGCTTTTAAGCCAAAGAAAAACCAAAAGAGCGCCAATGATCCAACGATCCAAAATACTCTGTACAACACCCAGCACAAGTCTAGTAAGGAAAAAAGAACAGAGAGATATACACAGAAAAACCAGTAGAATTTAGAGAGATCTAAATAAAAATTGAAGAATAAATTAGAAAAAAAATGATTTCACCATTTTATGTGGGTATGGATTTTTCACTAATCCCAGGATATGGAGATTTGAAAAATTATATAACATTAATAAAGTAATAATAATAATAGTAGTAGTAGTAGTAGTAGTAACCATAGTAATATTAGTTACCAACTTTGGAGTGCCTACTATATAGCAAACTCTGGAAATTAGCAGGCAGCTAAAGTAACCAGAATTGTGCGTTAGAAAGATCTGGTAGGAGCTAGATTATAGAAAGGCTAGGATGGACTCCCTCTGCCCGCCCCCCAAAATGAGGACATTTTCATCATTAAGAACAAACAGTAGCATGAAGTCGGAGATAACAGTTGAGTTGGAAGCAAGTGAACAAGTTTGAGAAATGGTTAAGAGGTAAAACTGAAAATATCTGAATTGATTAGTCACAGTTTCTCATGGAAGAGAAAGAAGAAAGATGGCCTTCCATAGTTCCATAGTCTTGAGAAGCTATGTAGATAACGGTGCTATTTCATGTTCTGAATATATCAGGTATGAGGTTCCATTTGAAAGCTAAGTGAAAAGTCAGCAGACAGCTCGTATGTAGATCCTGAGCTCAGGATGCTCTTTTAGATAGGAGATTTGAACTTCATCATTATTTAAATTATATTTGATATCAGGAGACTAGACCAGACCACTCAAGGAGAAGATGCAAAGAGAGCAAAAATAGCTCATATAATTTCACTTCATCTTTAAGGTAATCTATGAAGCAGGTGTATTAGACCCATTTTATAGTTGAAAAACTGAAGCTCTGTTAGACTTTGTGAGTTAGTAAGTGATTGGTCTAGGACTTGATCCCCTATACATGTTTGATTCCAAAGCCAACCATTTCATTCATGAACTAGACTATAATTTAATGCTTATAGTTAGGATTGTTAACTTATATAGTACAACATGTATAAAGTCCTTATGCTATACTTTATAGTATAATGTAGTAAATTACTTTTTTTATCATAAAGTTTTGAATAAAAACCTCAGGTCTTATATAGCTAAGAACTTGACCTGAGAATTTCAGCCTACTTCAATAAAATTATTAGTGCCAAGGTAGACATAACTATAACTACCATCTCTGTGTGTTTTACTCTACATATTGAGCACACACACACAGACACACAAAACAACAACAACAACCAACTCTGCTTAGATTAAAAAAAAAGAAAGACTCTTTATAGAAGTCTTTACATAACTGGAAGAAAGGGGTAACTCTTTAAAGAAGTAATGAACAAACTCTATAACAAATGATCAGGATGGCATTAATATTCCCCTCAGCCTGACTATACTTTATACAAGTTTCTTCCTGGCTATAGGCCTTTGACTTCCCTTTTCTTAGTGCATTTACTTTATAAAACTTACAACTGTGAAGTCTCTCTCTGCCCCTTTGAAAGCTTCTCCCAGCTTTTTGACAGTTTTACAACCCAGGAAATGTCCTTCTCAGGAACCTGGGAAACATCTCTTTAACATGTAAACATTGGGGAAAAGAGCACCTCTCTCCTTTAGTCTCTGTGTAAGGGTAGAATAGTTGCTTTAGTAGGTGTTGATTAGCTAGCACTGATAATCTAATCACAGATAAAAACATTTGAAACTCAAGAATCACATCCCAAACCCCACCCTCCCATCCCTGTGTCCCATCTCCAATGCCTCCAGTACTTTTCCACTAGATCAGGCAGCACTTAAAAACTCTTTCTCCTTTCATTTCAGTGGAATTGAGTTTAGTGTCTCTCATTGTAATAGTCTTGAATAAAGTCTTTCTGGACTGTTTAGCTTTGTCTCGTGCAATTTTTCCTTTGATATGAATTTTTAAACAGAACTGCAGACCAAGGATGGGAGCCTGAAGAGTCAGAGAGGCCCTAATGGAGAAGGGAGTGATTAGTGCTATAGCCCTTGAAGCCCAGGTAGATTTAACTTCTCAAAAAAAAAAAAAAAAAAAAAGGAAAACACTTCCTAATTAATGAAAAATATCCAAGTAAAAGTACAAAGGTATAAATGAGCAGTCAAATTCATAGAACAGTGAAGAGAAAAGGTGTTCTAAACCAGAGAGGGGCATCTCCACTCACTGGATGTCAGTAGCACTCCCCCAGCCGTGGAGACCAAGAATGTGTGCATACATTCCCAAATGTCCCTCCAGGGTTAAAATCACCCTGTTTGGGAATAACTGGAATAGACTAAAATAAAACCTAAATATGTACTTGGCTATTGTGTTTCCTCCAATGGCTTCAATTTTCATATTGAACTGTTTGTACCATACAAAGCCTAATGGTCCTCTAAATGATCTATTTAAAAAAATTTTTAATGTTTTATTTATTTTTGAGAGAGAGAGAGAGACAGCATGAGCAGGGGAGGGTCAGAGAGAGAGGGAGACACAGAATCCGAAGCAGGCTCCAGACTCCGAGCTAGCTGTCAGCACAGAGCCCAACGCAAGGCTCGAACCCACGAACGTCGAGATCATGACCTGAGCTGAAGCCGGCCGCTCAACTGACTGAGCCACCCAGGCGCCCCTAAATGATCAATTTTTGTAAGAATGTATGGCCCAAGGAATATATAAATGTGAAATACAACAATTACTTAATTGAAGTTTATTAACCAGCTGGCACAGTCAAGAAAAATAGAGACCTGCCAGTTATTCCATTCACTCATCCCTGTGCTCATGAAAGCAGGTGACTGGGTAAAATGAATATACTTACTGGTTCCATATGAGTTTGATTATGTTCAATTCTGGGCCCACAGAGTGAGTAACACTTCCACACTTAGAACTTATCTGAAAATACGTGTGTAGAAGAAGTGAGTTTATTGTTGTCAAAGCTCTTCAAATTTGTTTCATGGGTATTTGCAATCACTTTTTCTGAGTCACTTTGGAGATAGTCAGGCTCTGTTGTGATTAGGTGTAGACTTATCTTATTCCCCTACGAGGCTATCTTTCAAATTAGACAGCCTGGTATAAAGAGGATCCTAATTGTGACTTAACTTTGTCTACCATCTTTGTTTACCATGGTGGATAAAAAAATCTCAACACCCAAAAAACAAATAATCCAGTGAAGAAATGGGCAGAAGACATGAATAAAAAATTTTCCAAAGAAGACATCCAGATGACCAACAGACACATAAAAAGATGCTCAACATCACTCATCATCAGGGAAATACAAATCAAAACCACAGTGAGATACCACCTCACACTGGTGAGAGTAGCTAAAATGAACAACTCAGGAAACAACAGATGGTGGTGAGGATGTGGAAAAATGGGAATCCTCTTGCACTGCTGGTGAGAATGTAAACTGGTGCAGCTGCTCTGGAAAGCAGCATGGAGGTTTCTCAAAAAATTAAAAATAGAACTACCCTATGACCCAGCAATAGCACTGCTAGGAATTGATCTACAGGAACACAAATGCTGACGCATAGGGGCACATCTACCCATTGTTTATAGCAGCACTTTCAACAATAGCCAAATTATGGAAAGGGCCTAAATGTCCATCAACTGATGAATGGATAAAGATGTGGTTTATATATACAATGGAATACTACATGGCAATGAGAAAGAATGAAATCCTGCCATTTGTACCAATGTGGCTGGAACTGGAGGGTATTATGCTAAGTGAAATAAGTCAGTCAGAGAAAGAAAGATATCATATGTTTTCACTCATATGTGGAACTTGAGAGACGTTACAGAAGTCCATGGGTGAAGGGAAGGGGAAAAATAGTTACAGAGAGGAAGGGAGGTAAATATAAGAGACTCTTATATACACAGAACAAAATGAGGGTTGATGGGGGTGGGGGAGGAGAGGGGAAAATGGGTGATGGGCATTAAGGGGGGCAATTATTGGGATGAACACTGGGTGTTTTATGTAAGCAATGAATCACGGGACTCTACCCCCAAAACCAAGAGCACCCTGTGTACAATGTATGTTAGCCAACTTGACAATAAATTATATTAAAAAATATCAATAACAAAAGGTTCTTCTCTGCTAGTGTTTAATCTTCTTGCCCTGAAACACTGGTTTAAACAATGGTTTATCAAATAAAATATATTTGTAAATGGTTCTATATTCCTTTAACAAACTTTATCTGTAAACTTTTGAATGATATCAACATTTCAGTTAAGCTAAGAATATAAAACCTCAGACATTTGTAGTTCAAATTTTGATTTTAAAAGACTCCTTTTGTTAACTGTAGTTTACAGTAATGTTTCACTGTGAATAACAGCCTAACCTCTGTAGGAAATTAATGTCAATGTCATTAAACTGGCTCTATAGCTAACTGTGAAGGAGAATTGCTAATTTTTACAAAAGAGGGGGGATGCAAATGCAAATAATATAGCAATGCCTGATCTCAGCTAGCAGAACTAAAAATAATCCAACAACAAATAATACTATATTAGCAGCTCTTAGGTGTGATTTTTGGTTTCCACTTAAAATGCACTTCAGAAGTTTTCATGTGTACTTCACGGATGATACAATTCCAGGACCAATAAGGTCCTTTGCACTTAGGGAAATAATAAGTTTTTATTTTTTTTATTTTTCCAATGTTCTGTATCTACTGCTAGCTATATATAAATCATTTGTTATATATTTTTGAAACAGAACAGTTAGAGATAGAATTGTGAGAAAACTGTACATTATTTTTCAGGGCAAATCAAAATTCATGTGTGCTACAATGGCCCCTTAATCTTGATGTGCCCAAAAGAGGCGATTAGTCCTCTCCCATGTAATGGAAAATGAAGTTTCCTTGAAAAAAAAATCATTTATAGAGAGCAGATTCTTTGTGTATGTTCTGAAATGACTGGCCTTGAATCCTGTCTATTAAAATAACCATAAAAGAGGAGTACCTGGGTGGTTCAGTTGGTTAAGTGTCTGACTTCAGCTCAGGTCGTGATCTCGCAGTTCATGGATTTGAGCCCTGTGTTGGGCTCTGTGCTGACAGCTTAGAGCCTGGAGCCTGCTTCAGATTCTGTGCCTCCCTCTCTCTCTGCCCCTTCCCTGCTCATGCTCTGTCTCTCTTTCTCTCTCTCAAAAATACATAAACATTAAAAATTAAAAAAATAAAATAACCATAAAAGAGAGTTTTCTATTTTTAATTATTGGGGATATCATGGAAGATGGATAAAATGGAGAGCACCTTTCATTATCAAGATTATAGTCCTTAACTATTCATGGGGGAAAAAAAATCATGTGCCAAAAAAGAAAAATGAAAAGACATTCAGCCCTAACTAATCAGAAAGGCAAATTAAAATTCTTGGGGCGCCTGGGTTGCTCAGTTGGTTAAGCGTCCGACTTCGGTTCAGGTCATGATCTCACGGTTCGTGGGTTCGAGCCCTGCGTAGGGCTCTGTGCTGACAGCTCAGAGCCTGGTGCCTGCTTCGGATTCTGTGTCTCCCTCTCTCTCTGACCCTCCCCTGCTCGCGCTGCCTCTCTCTGTCTCTCAAAAATAAATAAAAAACATTTTTAAAAAAATTCTTCACCTGTCGAAGTGGAGAACGCTTTTCAAATGATACCACCTGATGTGGAGAATGTTCAGAGATGGGAATTTTTGTTACTTGCCACTGTAGGATTCTATACAAACCTCCTGATCCAGAGATGCTATTTCATAGACCTTCTTAGAAACAAGAGATTTAGGCAAAAATTGTTATTAAAAATGATCAGGACACCATTATTGGTCACAGAATATTGAAATACATTTAGTTTATTTTTGGTAGTATACTATTTGCCCTTTAAAGTCATGCATTCAAAGTATATTTAGGAACACAAGAAAATGTTAACAACTTAAATTTAAGTGAAAGATCTGAATGAAGGCCCATGACTCCAAATTTTAAAAAGGATATCCACTAACATTTTTAAATGATAACAACAAAGAAAATAAAAAGAAATATATCTGAATTCTAGCAGTGTGTATATTTGGTTAATGAGAGGAGATGGTTCTTGTTCTTGTACATCTTTTTATTTCCTAAAATTTAGAAAATGGGCTTATTACTTTTAAAAGTAAGAGTAAACATTTGATAAGGCAATTACTTATGTCAGTGAAAGTCTATTTTATACCAAGGAAAGTTATACAGTTTTCCAGGACAGGTTTAAACTTAGGTTTAGAGAAGCTAATTCCATATACATTTTTAATGTTTATTTATTTTTAGGAGAGAGAGAGAGAGCAAAAGTAGGGAATGGAAAGAGAGGGAGACACAGAATCTGAAGCAGGCTCCAGGTTCTGAACTGTCAGCACAGAGCCTGACACAGGGCTTGAACTCAAGAGCTGTGAGACCATGACCTGAGCCGAAATCAGATGCTTAACCAACTGAGACACCCAGGTACCCCTATAGAAGCTAATTTCAAAATCTTTTGAAACTTGAAGCCTAGTTCAACAGGGGCAGCAAAGGCAGCTTCCAAGAAGAAACAAACAAAAACAATAACTGCCTACTTGAATGTGTACTAGTTTCTGTTTGTTTGTCTGTTTGTATCTGCAACATGGACCTGAAGAATAAGTATAGAGTCTCATTGCCTGTGACATTTTCATATCTAAAATTGATATAGTGTTTTTATTTGTGCACATGTGCCTGCTGAGGAACACAGCTCACAAAAATAAGTCGTTGAAAACAGAAGACACAGTCTTACAGTACTGTCATTTAATTACTGTCAACAGCTTCTCAATTGCATGCCAAAAATTAGTTACTTTTCATGAAAAATATTTTTAATTGATTATACCTTTTCTCCATATTGTTAAACACAGAATTAGAAACCAGTTGAGATAATACAGAGATTGGATTGGCAAATTAGACTTACTTGTATCACAGGTCTTATCCAGTATCAGGCTTTCCCATAATTTCATGAACAGATCCCATACAGGGGAGATCCTGAACCCCTGAAGCAACTCCCCAGACTCCTTCTGGATCTGACATACTCTAGAACAGATTAACGTACAGGTTTTATAGGTAAAGTTTATGGTCACTCTCTTTACATAAGAAAATAACCATTTGGTTCATGCAACATTTCCATTTTATACTTAGATAGTTCATATAGTTAATGTGCCACTTTCCCAGAGGGCTTTGCCACATAAATACAGGGATTGATGGTTTATTTGTCATAAGGAATCCTAGACAACCAAGAACATTCTGCTAAAAGCGTTCCATAGTTAAGAGTTCTGCTAACAACACATGTTTAATTAGTATGCAACAAGATCTGTTATTAGTGTGTTCACAAAGAAATGACTGCATTACCTCCTTTTTCTATACCCAAGACTCATATACCCTAGCTCTGTAAAAGAAGTTAATGGACTCCAGACTTGGCTGCAAAAGTGAAAAAATGTCTGATATATCACATAATGATAAAGGCCAATTCTTAAAGAATCAGTCAAATTATACTTCCTCTTAGAAAAAATTTTTTTCTTCCTTTTTTAATCAAACATGTTAAAAGAATTTACTTTTCCACCATCTCATTTCTCCTTTTTTTTAAAGCTTATTTATTTATTTTGAGAGAAAGAGTGAGTGGGGTATGAGGGAGATAGAGAGGGAGAGAGAGAGAGAACCCATAAACTATGAGATTATGACCTGAGCCAAAGTCAAGAGCTGGATGCTTAACTGACTGAGCCACCCAGGCACCCCATCCATGATCTCATTTCTAAATGCACACCATAACAAATCAAAACCACACAGATACCACCTCACGCCAGTCAGAGCGGCTAAAATGAACAAATCAGGAGACTATAGATGCTGGCTAAGATGTGGAGAAAAGGGTACCCTCTTACACTGTCGGTGGGAATGCAAACTGGTGCAGCCACTCTGGAAAACAGTGTGGACATTCCTCAAAAAATTAACAATAGAACTACCTTATAACCCAGCAATAGCACTGCTGGGGATTTACCCAAGGGATACAGAAGTGCTGATGCATAGGGGCACATGTACCCCAATGTTCATAGCAGCACTTTCAACAATAGCCAAATCATGGAAAGAGCCTAAATGTTCATCAACTGACGAATGGATCAAGAAGATGTGGTTTCTATATACAATGGAATACTACTTGGCAATGAGAAAGAATGAAATCCTGCCATTTGTAGCAACATGGATGGAACTCGAGGGTGTCATGCTAAGTGAAATATGTCAGTCAGAGAAAGACAGATACCATATGTTTTCACTCATATGTGGATCAGGAGAAACTTAACATAAGACCATGGGGAGGGGAAGGGTGAGAAAAAGTTATGGAGAGGGAGGGAGGCAAACCATAAGAGACTCTTAAATACTGAGAACAAACTGAGGATTGATGGGGGTGGGGGAGAAAGGAATATGGGTAATGAGCATGGAGGAGGGCACTTACTGGGATGAGCACTGGGTGTTATATGGAAACCAACTTGACAATAAACTATATTAAATAAATAAATAAATAAATAAATAAAACTAAAGCACATCATAAAGATGCAAATTTAAGGTCCTATATTTAATCATATTTGCCACTTTAAGGAATGTCCAAAACTCATGTTAATCTGGACTAAATTTTTTTGCAACCGACCAGTTTCCAAATTGTTATGGAATTTAAAATGTGAGTATCTTAATAAAGCTACTTTAGGGCCTCATTATTGCCGCATGCTCATCTTTGGAGATAAAATATCAAAGTTTTGAAAACTGCTTCAACAAGCATATTTGTAGGAGGTCTTTCAAAGCACATAACAGATTTAATGGTCTATTTAAGTGGAGAATAATGTAAAAAATGACTAACTGGCTGTGATAGGAAATACCCATGAACTGACAAAACTAAAAGATCTATATTTTATGTACCTCCAAATCTGTCACCATCTGCCATACAACTTCTAAATTTTATGCATTCCATGAAGTACAGTGATGTCTTTAGGGATTATGCAATAGATAAGGAAAGACATAAAACCCTAACCTGGCTTCTTGCTACCTTGGTATAAAAGGCTCAGCTGACAAAAATATTTTGAGTTATCTTTCTCTGTGTAACTATGGAATTTTATACAACTCTGGGAAATGAATCACAATAATATTAATGATAAATGCCTTTTCTGCTTCTGCTGCTGCTGCCGTTTCTTCTTCTTCTTCTTTTTCTTTTTCTTCTTCTTCTTCTTCTTCTTCTTCTTCTTCTTCTTCTTCTTCTTCTTGATGGAATGGGAGAAAAGAGAATTTGAAAGGGAAGATAGAAAAAGAGAATGGTCAGGACATCGCCATTCTGAGTGTCCTCAAGGAGAACACTTTTAGGAAAGAACACACATGGAAGTTAACAAAAATCTATCCACAACTATGTAATCTGTGGTATGACTTACTATAACCACAATGACAAATCTTGATGATCACTGTATTAAAGCATTAAATTATCTAACAAAATATTTTAAAATGTATCTGACTAGATAATACATGACGATTAGCATCTAAACAAATAACATTCTATTCATTATCCAGCAGACAGCAGAGCCTTGATGGAGCTCTGATATGACTTTGTGTGTCTACAATGTTGGGGAGAAGGACCAAAGAGTGAGGAAAAGTACCTGAAATGAAGATGTATGGCCTAAATTACAAATTTATTCTATTTTAGGTCTTTTTCTTAGGAGACTAAAGCTAGTTGAGACTTCAAAATTTTTTGAATGTAGTTAAATCTTAGAGCTCTTAATCTCAGTGTCTGATATCACAGAACATAAAAAGTTCCAGTGTTTTAACTTCTGATTACTGTCTAACGTTCAATTAAACAATATCCAATAGAAACATGGAATACTCTTTTATATATTCTATGGACAATTTCTAGATATTATGGTATCTTTTCTTCATAAGACACTTTGGTAATCACTCTTTTGATTAAGATTTTTGTCTAGTTTCAGGGCGCCTGGGTGGCTCAGTCGGTTAAGTGTCTGACTTCGGCTCAGGTCATGATCTCGCAGTTCATGGGTTCGAGCCCAGCATTGGGCTCTGTGCTCAGCTCCTGGAGCCTGCTTCGGATTCTGTGTCTCCCTCTCTCTCTGACCCTTCCCCACTTGCACTCTGTCTCTCTGTCTCTTGAAGATAAATAAATATTAAAGAAATTTGTTAAAAAAAAGATTTTTGTCTAGTTTCCTATCTCTCCCCAAAAGAGCTTATATTGAATACATAAAAATAATTAACACACAACATTTTCTACTTTGTGGTATCAAGATTAGGCCAAGATTAAAATATGTATTTCAGTATCTTTAATTTGAGAAATGATTACACACATATTAAATTAAGGGATCTAGATTATTGTCCACTTTAAACAATTTATATTTATACTGCATTTTATAAAGAACTTAAAATTGTCCAGAGAAGAAAAATTCCCACTTTTCTACGCTACCACTCATTACCTTGTTTCAAATAAAATTTTCAAAGTTTGCTTTCCACAATTTGGAAGGATTCTGCTATTTTATCTACAAACAGAAAAGAAGGATTTTTGTGTTCAGAATCATTGATTGAAAGGCACTGGCTTCTGCTTTCTTCAGATTAATCTTACAATAGTTATATCCTTGAGCAGCCATCAAATACATAGTATTAGCATAAAACCATAACTTTTCTTTTCACTTTTGCCAATATTAAGATTATGCTGCCATCTGATTCATAGGCAGGTTTACAGGCATCCATCAAGTTAAATATATTTTAGACTCTAACAATAAATTACTCATCAGCTTTTTATTAACTCTATGTCATATATATTCAGACACACAGACACGTGATCAAAACAGACATTGCTTAATCTTACAGGAGCATGGGGGATTTAGATACAATTTGTGTAAGATTTTTTGCAACTATTAAGAAACTGGTTATAGGAGTAAAATATAATCCTGAAAATAAAAGAAAATATGGTCAGGAGATAAGAATTTAAACATCCATGCTCTGTGGATAAAATGTTGATATGTAATTAAATTGGTGGATAAATTAACTTATGATGATAATGGATATATATATGTATTCTATGCACACAATAAAAAGAGATGGAAACTCACTTAGGAGTCTTTTAAAATCTGAGTGTCTTAACCTTTCCTAAGCTATGAGGTTGTTTCCTTTCACACATACTTCAATAATAATAAAAGAATCATGGTAACTCCCACTTTTAAATAACAACATTATTATTAGTAAATGCCCCAGTTATAAAGAGAAATTTTATAAAATGATACGCATTTTTAAAAGAGCGATATTTTAGAAAGGTTGAAAAATACATCACATTGTCAGGAGATCTACTTGATTTAAACTATGCTGTCATTTTTTCCTCATCTGTAAAGGTATATGACAGTATATGAAGGAATTAATTCATTTGTTAATTTAATAACATGTATCTGGTGTCCACCAGGCACTCTTCTATATCCTGGAGATACACTGGAGTACAAAAAGATAAGATTTACATCACTTGGTATTTATATTTCATTGAACACAAGAGATGATAAAGAGATAATTAAATAAATAGACAATGAAATTTCAAGTAGTGATAAGTGCTATAAAGAAAAATAAGGAAAGCAAGGGAAAAGAGAATAAAAGAAGGTGCAATTTTAATATATGTTCAAGGAAGGCCTCTCTGAGAAGGTAGCATTTTGGCAGAGATCTAAAAGATGTGCTAAAAGTAAGTCATGCTATTTGGGAAGACTTCCAGATAAAGCAGCAGAGGCCCTGTGAGGAGAAGTATGTCTGAAGAGTAGCGAGGAAGTCAGCATAATTAAAGAACACAGAAGGAAAGAGAAAAAGGAAGAAAATGAGGCAAGAGTAGCAGCCAAGGGTACGATTACGTAGAATGTTATAAGGCATGGAAAGGACTTGAAATTTGAAAAGAGATTTTAGGAAGATCTTACATTTGGAAGTTGAAAGGTAATCCCCCCCCCCAAAAAAATAAATATATAATAAAGTACAATAACCATTTGAAATTATTTTCACTAATGCCCTACTCAGTCACATGATGTTGAGTGAATTTTGTAGGTTTTTAGGACCAGATCAATCCACAGCTATTTAATATGTGGAGATATAAGATGAAGAGGATAGTCAACTATGTCTTTAAATGAAACAGAGCATTTAAGGAAAGGTCAGACCAAAAGTAATTTGCCAAAACCAATACAATTTTATAAAGATTAATTAGTTCTTTTAAACTGACTCAAGTAAATAGAAACCTAAACACTACTGAATTAACTGTATGCTTAAAAGCATGATAGAAGATAAGTTCCATGAAAAGACTTAAAAGTTCCGAAACACCTGCACAACCTTCTGAAAATTACCAACAAGTTTAGAGAGTAATCACACAGAATTAGTATATGTAAATGGAATCCACAATCAGTAATAAAATGGCAACTTATTGTGCTGAGGAAGCTGTTGTTTTAGAAGTGCCAAAACTTCTTACGTAATAAATATTCAAAAATAATGCACTCTGGAAACAATAAAAATGTAAATTTGATATAAAATTAACAGTTAGAAGATTCTGAATGTAATACCAGAATGTGAGTGATAAATAGCAAATCTACTGCCCCCAAAGCTACAATCGCCGAAATGATTCCACTCAATAAAAAGTGAAAGAACGATCAACATCATCATTGTATGTTGTTTCTAGAATACAAAACCTAACTGCTATTTACAGCAAGTCCAACCACAAAAATACAAATTCTTTAGAAAAAAATGATTTTCCACTTTACACCATGAAAAATTAGAATGAAAACACATTGATGACCCAACTCTTAGTACAGATGTGAACTTCAAAATGTCATGTTTTTGACCCAGTTGAAGGATTCATGAACTTGATTGCTATCTGTGGTATCCGTTAGTGTAATGTAATTATATCTCAACAATTAGCCCAGATTATATAAGATTACTAACCCAATACAATTTTAGAAAATATTTGGATAAATGCTATTCTTGACTAAAATCCCCACTAACAATTCATTCACAATTTTTTTTACTAGAACATTGCTTTAGTATCCAAGAAACTTAAAGTCAAATTAGTTGACCAATTATGTCATTAGCTTTTCTCAGATGTCTTACGGAAGGAAGTTCCTTATTTTCTGTATTCTGTTTTTATCCTAGCTTGTTGCTTTTATCCATTTGGTTTAGTCTACTGAATACCCAAACTTTTTAGAAGACAACTATAAATGATAGGTGGTACTATTAGTCTGCCTTAAAAAAACTAATGTGTGCTAATGCACTGTCCTAAATATGTTGCCCAGGATTTTTTTTTCAAGTTTCTACTTAAATTCCAGTTAATTAACATATAATGTAATATTAATTTCAGGAGTAGAATCACAAGAAGTGCCCTTCTTAATACTTATCACCCATTTACACCATCTCTCCCACCCACGTCCCTCCAACAACCCTCAGTTTGTTCTCTATGGTTAAGAGTCTATTTTATTATTTTTCTCTCTCTTCTTCCCCCATGTTCATCTGTTTTGTTTCTTAAATTCCACATATGAGTGAAACCATATGGTATCTGTCTTTGTCTGACTTATTTCACTTAGCATAATACACTCTAGCTGTAGGTACATCATTGCAAATGGCAAGATTTCATTCTTTTTGATGGCTGAATAATATTACACACATACACATACACACACACACACACACACACACGATACATAGATATCTCACGACTTCATTATCCATTCATCAGTCGACGGACTCTCCATAATTTGGCTACTATAAACATCAGGGTACATATGTCTCTTCAAATCAGTATTTTTGTATTTTTTTTGATAAATACTTAGTGCAATTGCTGATGGTAGGGTAGTTCTATTTTTAATTTTTTGAGGAAACTCCATACTGCTTTCCAGAGTGGCTGCACCAGTTTGCATTCCCACAAACAGTGTAAGAGGGTTCCCCTTTCTCCAATATTGCCCAGGATTCTTAGTACATCTTTGCAGTTACAATGTAAGTTGTAGTACTATCATTATTTCCATTTAACAGAGGAGAAAACTGAGGCTGAAAAGGACAGATAACTTTCTGATGTTCAGAAAAATCAGTGAATATATGGTACTAGGACACAAACCCTGGTTTTCTGAACTCCAGAGCCAAGCATCCAATTGCCATTCTAAGCAGACTGTCAGGGAAACAGGGCAGAGAGACTGAGTAGTAAGGTTGGTGAATTTTTGAATCGCCATCATGACAGCACAGGAATTACTCTCAGTAGACACATACGATTTATTTGCGTAATGAACTAATTGCTTTGATGATGAATTAGCAAAGTCCTAAACTCATTATCATATAATTATGTTAAATTAATGGATTATAAAAATAAAAATGAGTGTTGTCATAGAAAACTGCATATATTTTATTTGGGTCAAAGACATCAGAGATCTTATTTCTGTACATGAAGATTAATAAATGAAGATTAAATAATTATTAGAATACATAAGATTAATGAATGAAGATTAGGCTGAAATTTTTCACTGTTCAGGTTGTTTGTTACCAAAATAAATATTTGGACTCTGAGCATTGGTTTCTTAGATATTAGCTATGTTCCCTTTACAAACCCACCCATGATTAAGGATTAATATACTTCTTGGTTTTGAAAAACCTCACTTTAAAAGTATTCTATAGAAAATATGTAAGAACATCTTCACAAAATTAATTATTATTGAGGAACCCAAAACATAGATAATTACATGTTTAATGTTGAACTTGTTTTAATTGAAGTACTTCTTATCACACAGCTGGGTGCTATTAAGAAAGGGCTCTTACATCTGAGTCCATTCACTCTCTAGTATACAACTTTAATTCTATTAATTTTAAATACCAGTTGTGCAGTGGTTTTGAAGAATGCTGAGTGTGAAGAATTACTTTACTACTAAATCTCATCCCAGAAAACTGTAATACTTATTTCAGAAACAATAAAGGGTATCAAAGACTAGAAGCATATGTTGGTAGATACCAGTTAGTCAGATTCATTCTTTCCCTATTTAACCATGTTATGTATTTCAAAGCAAGAGGCCAAATGATACATTGAGGGATAATGTAATATCATCACAACACAAAATTATGTGGTGTAATTTTGATTATTAGATTAGTATAATTTTGAGTTTTCAAATCTCATCATGAAAATCAACGATTTTTAATATTCCCATGGTTCCACATAAAATACAATATATTAATGGATGCTATCTGTTTTTTCAATGCAGTAAAGACTACAGCACCATAGATCACAAACAGAGCAGCAAAACAGTGTATTGAAGAGTAGGTTCAACTACAAGTGTAAATGTGTAATATAAAGAAATATTAAGGCATACTGATGTTAACATTATCAGATGCAACGGTGCATTAGGTTTTATGCAGAAAACTTCATCAATGTATTGACAGTTTCACTGAGTCACAAAAAGCCAATTGCTCCATCAACATGCTATGAAAAAATGAAAGTAGGTAAACCATGGCCAGATTATATAGTATCTGAATGGGATTTAAATATGTATCAAAATTATATATTTGGCACATAGTAGGCACACGATAAATCTTGGTTAATTAAATAAATATGACAGGTGAAAACAGATATAATTATTTTTCTCTCAGTCACTGAACAATATTATTTCTTCAGGGATTGAGGCTTAGAGGTTAACTCCCAAGAGGCCTCATAAGGGCCCTTTATTGTCTTAGTGAATTCCCTTTGGTGGAGGACCTAATGGTCAACTTGAAGATTCCGAAAACTAAATGTTAAAAGACACTGAATGCATAAATCTTCTCAGAAACCAATTCCCTTTAACCAATTCCCTTCAATCAAGATAATGAGATTTCTTTGTAAAAACCAGAATGTTCACTTGTTCATTTTAAAGGGGACAGTTCACCCCATAATCTTTACACTTTCTCCCTATCGGTTGATCTATACAGGAAACCAAATCATAGATCGAAGGTTGACTGGTGGTCCTTGAATGAAAGAAGCAACCTTTAATGGCTTTGGTCTACAACAATATCATATGTTCATTTTACAGGCAGGATTCTCTGGTTTAGGTGACTGACAGTTGAGAACTATGTCAGGTAAAGCACCCTCTCTTGAATATTACCACCAGAGTTTGCCACTACAAGTTTTGTGTTTTGTGTCTTTTTTTAAGATTCAAATAACTACTCCCTTTTGGATTAACACATTTTTAATTAAATGTCTAATGAGTAGTATTAGGCATGTTTGTCTCATTACCAATAAGTGGTTTGTTTTGACCTATTATCTCTTGTACCTACAACTTGAATTAAAAGTATATCTCCATTGACTCTAAAATACATCTTGAGGAAACTCTTATCTTTCTCAGATTACCGTATATATCTGAAATGGGCAAATGGCACCATGTGGAACCAATTGCTCACTTGTATGTCTAGAGGCTTCTGCTTCAACTTGTAACGACATAAGCATTATGGGAAGGAGAGAATACATAATTATAGGATTCACTGGCATAAAACATTCTTACATCCCTGGGTACTTTAAAATGACTTCTGGATGATCTTCTTCTCTATAATCCCTAATGCTGGTGAAAAATAAAAAGAAAACTATTTCTTTCCAGTCACCAATACCTTGGGAAGAAGTAGAAGGAATGTTGATCATTCTCTAAGAGATTGATTGTTATATCTACCATTCTCCTTTGGCAGAAGTATCATCAATATATTCAAAATTATATTGGTTGAGGATTAGATTATCCTCAATGAGTTCTTTCATATCCTTCTAAATAGTTAATTGTATAATATTTGGCACATTATCTTAGCTCATTTGTAAATGGGGTTACATATTATCAGAAGTTTTTAATACCACCAGGTTTGTGGCACTGATACAAACCTATCAGCAATTATGGCTAATTAACACAGTGACTCTTGAATGGGTATTGAGAACACACATCAAGAAAAGGGAGAAATGTATTAAATTCTCAAAGCAGAAGGAGAAAACATCTGTATTTTTGGAAAACTGTTAACTGAGGAAGACAGGAATAGATTTCCAAATTTACTCAAATACTAACAGTTCCTAGAATTCTCTTGGCCACAGAATTCATAATGTCTTTTATATCTGACAGGTAAAGAAAAAAATATACAAGATAATATCAAGAATCAGTAGATAGCAATTTGTGGTAGGATTTGGTTGCTCCATTTTTATCCTATGTTACACTTCTGCTTGAAAATTTCTGAATACAAAAATGACTGCTTGATGTGGAATCATGACTTCTTATAACTCATGGGCTAAAATATGTGGGAGTACAAAACAATGCATGTGTAATGATTTGACATCAAATTGCATTTGGGTTAAAATTCCACTGAAAAAAATTTGTTTTCCTTAAGGTGTTCCCATTGTTATGACAAATAGCTGAATTAATATGAATATATAAACACTTTATTGGGAAAAACAGGCATTTAGTTATGTCTCTGGCCAGAAAAAATTAGAACAGCTTTCCATTATTATACTTATGAATGGTTTCAAAATGGAAGAGAGTCACAGGTGAGGCAATGTTGAGTTCAATTCACAGAGCAAATATTTTCCGATTTTCATTACACCAAAGGTCAATCATTAACCTCTTTTGACATTTTTTTGTGCATTAGTCAAATATAGAAAAGTTAACAAGTAGACAAGGAAATGTAATACTTTCTAAATTGAATTAATATTCATAATGTATGTAAATAATGGTTGGCAAACAGACAACCAAAATGGGGATGTGGGGGATTCTTTTCTTTCTTCCTTCTTATCTTTTTCTTCTTCTTCTTCTCTTCCTCCTCCTCCTCCTCTTTTTCCTCCTCTTTCATCCTCTCTTCCTTCTCTATATTATTATTAAAGTCAATATACTAAATTGGGAGTTTGGATAGGAGGAAGAAATTAAAGTCTAATTCATGCCATAATGTCTCTAGACATGTGCCAGTTTGATAGGAAACAGGAGTCCTAGTTAAACTAAGTATTCCCATCTGGATAAATAATAACAAGTGAATAGTGAAAAACATATTGTGCATCATTGGCTTACATATATGAAAATATCTTTCTTTCCAAATTAGTTCCTCTTTCTGATTGCCCACTTTTGGGTAATGGCATAAAAGTATCTATCACTCAGTATTAAAACCTTGGTTTGTATTTGTTTGATTTGTTTTTCTTTACTTCAGCACATTCAATTATGTACAAGCCCATAATAATTCATGTGAACTATACCTACTAACCTTTTAGATCCACAGCTACTATCCAATTTCTAGCTCTCACTTTCTCTCACTTGGACTTTTGTAACAGCTTCCTACATATGCTGTGCTTTGATAAGCATTGACATCCTCACTTCACATCCTTGTGAGAGACAAATTAGAACTGGACAATAATTCAAGCTGATAGATTGGTAAGTGATGAAAAGACCAGACAAAAAGAAGGCTAAACACTTAATTAGGGCTTCCTGCATGATAGGAATTCTAGTTTTTAATCCTTTGTAAAACTTTGAATATCTCTAGAAGTTTAGATTTATCTGGCTCATTTTTACCAAAGAAATTTATGGCAATAATAAAAAATAGTGATGCCACATTACTTGGTTTCATGATTAGTGTTATGGAGAATTTGTAGTATTAAGCTATGTATACATTCACTCATGTTTTTAGTTTTTAAATCCATTCTGTCCTTGGCTCTTGATTTCCTGTTACTATTTCACACCATATTCCAGGTTCTACTTATTTTAATGGCATTGCAAAGGTAGAAAGTGAAAAGATGTTACCTTGCTGAATGGCTGGATGAATCAGTGATTGACAAATAAATGTAAAAGCCCATGAGATATTTTCCATTGTATTTCTTAGATTTCAATAGCAGGAAGTATTCACAGTTAAAATATTCACCTAATTTCAAAGGATTTTAAATTATTCAGATAGCTAGAATTTTAAATTTGTATTCCACCCACTTCTAAAAAATGTTTGAGGCATATTGCAAAAAATAAAATCTACAATATGTTTTCAAAAAATAGTAAATTATGTACTGGAGGGAATAATCTGATTAACATTTTAGAGTAGCTGGCTAGTTCAATCAAAATTGTGTATTTGACTCAATAACTGAATATCTACTATGTACTGGGCTTTTAGATATAAAAATGAAAAAGACAGAGTCTTTGCCTTCTAATTCACATGGTTTAATTCAGGAGACAGGCACATATAATAATTATAATGCAGTATACTACCACATGTATTTTCACTACATAAGAAACAATTTCAGATTCTCAGTGGCTCAAAAAATAAAAAAAACTATGTCTTGCACACAGGTTCAACTGATCTAGCCTTGGCTGGGCTTGGTGGCAACTGCTTCAGCCTTTGGAGCATCTGGGCCTGTCTCTAAACCATGGTTTGGAATGGGATCTGCTCTATGTTTCTCCCATTTTCTTTTTACTAGTGGCCACCTGGGGCATATTCTTTTCATGGACAATGATACTAGTGCAATAGAACAAGCCAAACTATGCAGGCACATTTAAAACCTTTGTTTGCTTCAAATCTGCTTATTCCCTTTTGGCCACAGCAAGTCGCATGGCCAAGCTCATGCATTGCAGAAGAGTGCACACAAACCTCAAGAATGAGATAGAGATGAGTAAATGTCTACCAAACAACTCAATTCATCACTGCACCACATAGGAATGGAAACTCTTAAGTTAGCTTCCAGTCTGAGATTGGACTTTATTGTACAATCAAATGGGAAATTTTTGAAGGTACTTACCTTTCTTATTCCCAAACTAGCTCGCTTGCCTTGGCTTTAGCTTTAAATGATAAGAAGCAATGATAATTAGATAAGGTCCTATTCCAGGACACTGATTAAGCTCCATTTATTGATGTGTATTTTAGCAGACATATATTGTGGCTCCCTCAGGCAACCATACCTTATCCCGTCCAGCCCAGCCACCATGTTGCCTCTGATGCCCTTCTACTCCTTGCTCCCATGGCAAATGGACCCAGGAAGAGCTGGCTAATAGCAGGCTGTCATTTTATTCATCCTCTCCCTTATCATTCTTTGAACATGCCCGTGTTTGGGGCTCAACAGATGGCGTATGTTAAGATTTTAAAATCTGATCTTAGAGGAGAAAAAATGTCTTTCCTCCATAGATAAAACCCTATGAAAGTATAAAATTGCATCAAAATTAAAAGGGCAAGAAAGATTTTAGTAAAGACTATAGCAACAGAGGAGAGAGATTGACCTAACTTCCCTTAACAGAGGAGCTGGGCAGTTTTTAAGATCTAGGGTCTTAAGGCATCTAAGATTCTAATTTTGCTAATTGAGCTTACACAAAGGAAAAATAAACTTTCTCTTTCATCATAGGAGGTAGTTTTACAACTTGGAGCCAGGATCCACTGAAGTTAGACTCCTACCCTCCCACACAGGCTGGGACATAGGGACATTATCTTTTTTAATGATTACATTTCTGTGGGATGGCTCCCAGGTTCAGTCCTGTAATTCCCTAAGTCTTAAAACCAAAAAGAGGTTTTTAAAGAGGTTTATATATATGTTTCAAACAGGCAGAAAAAAATTGCATTTATAAATTTTCAAATGCTCTAAGAAAAAGGGAGGTCAGTGTCTTATAGTCAGGAAGAAACAAGTCTAAAGTTTAGTCAAGCTGGGGCGCCTGGGTGGCTCAGATGGTTGAGTGTCAGATTCTCAGATTTGGCTTAGGTCAAGACCCCAGGGGTCCTGGGATCAAGCCCCACATCAATCTCTGCACTGAATGTGGAGCCTGCTTAGGATTTTCTCTGCCCCTCTCCCCAACTCATACTCTCTTTCTCCCCTTAAAAAAAGAAAAAAAAGTTTAGTCAAGCTAAGGGGAACGTTAAAAACATCTTGGTCAAACCACAAATTGAAATCTCAGGCAGAAGTCCAGGCCAGAAAGCAGTACCTTCTTGTTATTTGCTATTTCTCCTCTTTCATAAATCTCATTTAAGGAACTTATGAGGAAGAGGGTGACTGTGACAAAATATGACTTAGTTATTTCTAGGTGCTATGGCTGTATAACCATCTTAATATAAAACCAAACCAAATAAAATTCATCCTTTACTTGAATATTTTTAAGTAGATAAAAGAAATGAGCTGATTTATACATTATCTACAAAAGTTATTATTGAAGAGTGAGGAGAATGAAGATCTGAGAGGCAAGGAAATCACTAAGACAGAAAGAGAAGTTTACTACAGTAGTAAGAGTAGTGAATAAAAAGAAAAGCACATATTTTAAAAAATGGTGAAACTAGCAATATTTACAAAGAGGTTGGGTTAATATGATATGAAGACTTCCAAGTTTTACCTTGGGTGGCCAGGTGAACAGTTATCAACTCTTTTATATTTGGTAGCAATAAAATATTATCCATTAATACTTCCTACTCAAAATGCTATCTTAAGAGTAGGAAAGATCAAAGAGGTCATCAATTAAATATGGCACTGGGGTAGAAATTCCCTCCTTACCATTACAAGATTATTATCCTTTCACTGAGAAGTGTTTTTCCAATGATGGTAGTATTACTTCCTCATAATATTGCTTTCTAGCAGGTTGGTTTTAATTATTAGATACTTAAATGTTATAATGATGTGAAATTTTCTGTTCTTCATATGATATAATTTCTAGATCTTCTACCACAAACCTAGCTTTACTTCTGTTCATATTCCAGTTTTTTAAAGGGATTTCTGAAATGAGATTCTTGAAACCTAATGTGTTACTTTACAATCAGCTGAGGGTTACTCCTCCCTAAATTAAATTGCTGATCTTAGCTTTAAGTCAATTATAATTTCTATAAAACTTTTTCCAGAAAAGACTTGTCTTTTCTCCAAAAACCTCTAACAGGGTTTACTTACTCATTAGCATCAGTGAACATTCTTTTTTTTCTGGGTTTGAAATGACTTAGCTACTATTTCTTCTGAAGGCTTAGTTTAATGTTCTATATATGGAGCCTCATATTTATTTTAATTTCAGTCCTTAGTTTGTCTCCTCATTCTCTTCAGGGTATCTTGTTTATCTAAAAACTGTTAAACACTGCTCAAAACATTTTAAATTCCAGATTTTGTTGTTTTGTCCATCTTATTTACTAAATTTTCATCCTCTGTAGTGAGCCAAATGTAGAGTGCCATTTCTCAAATTCCTAAACATTTTTCTTCACACAATTGATGGCTTGTATTTATGACACTTGTACTTCTTTACTAACAAACACCATAGATCCCACATGCTGTTCATAAGAAGAGACATTTTCTGAGATTTTGGATTAAATTACTTTTTCCTCTTCATCGTATAAATGACTATAGAGGTTTTTTTTCTTTGGAAGTTTCTGAGACAGCTGTCTCCTATTAATTTATTCAACTTTCCATTCACATATTGTATATTTTATCCTAACCACAAAATGCTAGCCAGTGGCAAAAAAGATAGTGAGGAACAGACTTTACACCATGGGAGTTCATATCTTAGAAGGACATGAGAACGTGAATAATAAGTCCATGAGGTAAATGTTACAACTGAGATATATACAAAGGAAAAACGAAGGGATCAACAGAGGCTACTCATCAGAGGAAGCCATTTCCTGTGAAAAACTAGAAATCTGTCAGGCTATAGTAGAAAAAATTTCAGGCAAGCTAATCACATTTGCTGAGTGTTAGCTTTTTTCATGCAGCACACTACAAACTTTTAAAATAATATTAGAAACCTTCTGCTTTCTTGGTTTGTATTTTGTTATAATGGCTCTGGCCCATTTCTCTGGTAGCCTATTTTCTTATACTTAAACAAGTAGTCAGGAATTTTATATATTTTGTTGAATTTATTCACTTTATTTCATATCACTAACTCAGAATATCATAAAGATGCCTGTCATAATAACGATAATCATGAAAGATCTTTGATTTGTTCTGAAGAAAGGAAGCAACTTTAGTTTGGCCATGGTTGTGGACAGTGCAGTGTAAAGAAGGAAAGAAATTAGGAGAGTGATGTCAGCAAGAATTTTCAGTGCTCTTTCTTCACAGAAACAGTGATTTTGACAACCAACCCCTGAGGAGAGCACCATTTTGATAGCTGGGGAGTCCAGCAGCAAGGCCTTAGCACTCTGTTGAATCAAAAAATCTGAGAATAGATGCACTGAAGTGGATAAAGGAGAACACTATCACTTTACACACTTCATCTCTCCTACAAGAAGAGAAAGGGAGAAAGGTGTGAAGAGACTCCATCAATCTGAGATTTGTCCCACAGGGAAATTGAGAGTATATTGAGTGCCCAGCTTCCTCAGCCACATAGGACACTGCCCAAAAGACTTACCTCTTTCTTGCCCCATCCATAAAATTGAGGACATCAGCAAGCTGAACAGTCTAGGAGTAGGTAGGAGAAGGGAAAAGGGGTGGCAGCTCACAGCAGCTGGGGTGCAACTCTACAGAGTTTTGGTTTTTACCAAATGCTGTATGGACTCCACCAAGGGAGCTAGTAGGTCATATCACCTGCAGACCTCTTTACAGGAAGCCCACAGGGCCCCCAGCACTCTGTGTGCCCCTCCCTGCTCTAGTCAACATCCCAGCAGAAGGCACTTGCAAATCTCTATAGATTCTACACAAGCACATGTAAATAGCTGTTCCACTCTGCTGGACTTGGGGGAAGGCACATACATAACCTTGAACACTTCAGCACAGGGAGCAAAGGAAATTAAACATGAGGTTCTCAGCATCTAGATTGGCTTTTTGGGAATGAGAGAAGGCATATAATCCTATAAAATCCACTTCTGGGTATATATCCAAGGGAAATGAAATTAGGATCTTAAAGAGATGTTTGCACTCTTACATTCACTACAGCACTATTCACAAAAGCCACGATATGGGAATGATCCAAGTATTATTGTGTGTGTGTGTGTGTGTGTGTGTGTATATATAGTGTATATATAATATAATATAATATAATATAATATAATATATATTCCAGAAATAGACACGTCTGTATTATACATAATGGAATATTATTTGGCCTTTAAAAAGATGAAAATTATGTCATTTGCAACAACATTGATGAACTTTGAGATTATTAAGCTAAATGAAATAAGTCAGTCAAAGAAAGACAAATATTGCATGATCTCACTTACATGTATAGTTTAAAAAAGTCAAACTCACAAAAGTACAGAGTAGAATTGGTACTGAGATTTGCCAGGTGCTGAGAGTTGGGGGACATGAGAAGATATCAGTCATAAGGTATGGAGTTCCAGTTTTGTCAGACAAGTAAGTTCTGGAGCTCTCATACACAGCACGATGACTATAGTTGACAATTCTGTATTGTATACTTGAAATTTGCTGAGAGTAGATTTTAAGTGTTCTCACCACACATATGCACACAGCAACTAAGTGAGGCGATTTAAATGTTAATTAGCTTGATGCTGCAGTCATTTAACAATGTATACATATGTCAAAATGTCATGTTGTACACCTTAAATATATATACTTCTAATTTGTCAGTTATACCCCAATTAAGCTGGGGGAAAGCAAGAAAAGAGAGTAAGGCATTGCAAAAAAGTTTATTATCTGTTTTTTTTTAAATAAATATTCCCAAAGGACTTGGTTCTACTCTCGAAAGTCTGTGCTGAGGGACATGTTCCTTTTATCTTTAATGCCATTGCTTCTTTGTGGATGAATTATGTCTGTGAAGCTGATTCTACTTAACTGAGTTGTTCACACACCATAATAAAAGAAAGGGATGCCAGTATACTAGAACTAAAAAGCTTGCCTTTGAATGTTCATGACAAAACAAAAGCAACAAGAAAGCAACATCAGCAGAACATACAAAAGCAGCAAAAAAGAATTGCCAATCATGCCATAACCTTAAGAAACTTTACTCATTGAAAATAAAATGAAAATTCATCCTTCGTGCTTACAGAAAAGAACAGTGCTCAATTTGGTCCCCCATTGGAACGAATGCTTTCTCGACAGGATAACAAATGAAAATTGGATCAGGGACACATTTTCAATGAAAAAGACACACTACCAGATGGCTTCTTGGCAAAGGAAAGGGAAAAGTTGATTAAACTGTCATGTGATGACTTCAAATTCAGCAAAGTGCAGTTTAGCAACTTTTTGTTGAGAAGGATAACGGAGGACATTCAGGTACTGGGCTTGGTTTTGACATTATTAAGGCTTAAGATTACTTTGCAGTTTCGTTGGTTTTCTGCCATTGCTTTCAATAAGGGAAAGCACAAAATTAATCTCAACCAGGAACAAAATTTCTGCTGAACAGAACTTGAGTTTCTCCAGAGCTAATTCTTTGAAACCTTGGAGTCAAACTCACTCCTCATAAAGCATGTTTTCTTTTCAAGAAAAACATCATGTGCATGTTCATTTACAGACACTGCTATCTCAAGGTGAATTAGAATTTTGTACCTCTTACCAGATAAAGAGGGGATACTATAAAATGTGTACCAAAATACAGACATGGCCCCTAAGGACTTGTTATCCTGTTCATGTAGGGGAGAAAAAAAAACTTGTCCCTCTACTTCTCTGGGTTCTTGGCTGAGACGCCCTGCAACAAAAGACAGATTAGCAAGAGAATGACAAACACAACTTAATAACATGTATACCTCCCTTATACATGGGAGATACGCAGAACAACAAAACAACTGTTGAAAATGGTCCAAGTCACCACCTAAAAACCACTTCTAGATAAAGATAAAAGATGTTGGGGTGGGGGGGTAGGTACAGAAGGTTACCAAGAAAGGCACAGGAAATGAGGTATTAGTTGCTATGTATGTTTAAGTCCATGCCTTCTACAAGGACAAGAGTTTCTAGAGATGTAGTCATCATCCTCTTCCTAGTACAGAAAGGGAGACACACTTACAAATGGAGATTTCCTTTATAAATGTAAACATGTCTTACAAAAGAGCAACTTCCACTCCGGGTTTTCAGAGCTTTTCCTGTGTCTGCAGTAGCATCTCGAAAATAATTATCCCTAAATAATCCTTATGCCAAAATGTATATTTGGAGCTGGAAAATGCTGCCCTTCACTTGTCAATCATCTTTCTCATTTCTTCTATTATTTATTTATTATTTATTTATTTATTTATTTATTTAATGTTTATTCATTTTGAGAAAGAGACAGGACAAGTATGGGAAGAGGGGCAGAAGGAGGGGGGGGGAGAGAGAGAGAGAGAGAGAGAGAGAATCTCAAGCAGGCTCCACACTCAGTGAGGAGCCTGATGTATTGCTCAGTCCCATGAACCAGTGAGATCATGATCTGAGCTGAAATCGAGAATTGGATGCATAACCACCTGAGCTATAGATTACTAGTTTGCTTTCCTAACTGTACTGGCCCTCCTCTGCAGGAGTTGTCAATTAGATAGTTTCTAATCCACCTGGCTTGAGAGGGCCAACAACAATGCATGCCCTTGCATTCTGTGCTTGGTCCAAGAGTGGTTACAGTACTCAAGCAGAGCAGTCAGCATCAATTTCAGAACTAGAATGGATATGAGGAGAAAGTGTTTCTCCTCCTGATACTCCTGTACACTAAAATCATGCTAGACAATTGTTGCCATGTAGTGAAAGCCTGCCTGAGAATAAAGGAAAACACAGAAATCAGAAACAAAAATGAGAGGGAAAAAGGCGGGATATACTTTTGATGGCATTGTTTCCATGCCAGTCTCCTGCTTTGCTTACAAGCACCCCTGATCTTATAATTTTCAATAATAAGCCACTAAATTTTTTCTTTAATTATTGTGATTCTGTCCCTCTTTCTCTCCATCTGTCCCCTGCTTGTGCTGTCTCTCTCTCTCAAAATAAATACATAAACTAAAAAAAAAAGAATCAGTGTTTGGGAAGTGGGTCACCTGTATACTTAAGAGAAAAGATATTTACATTAAACTAAGTAAATAGCATCCCAGAACAATTTTCTAAAGGAGCAATATCCACAGAGTCTGCAGCATGCCAGATCTTTGATCTTTGAGGTAAGACACTATATCCTACACAAATCTTTATCTCCCCATAGTGTAGGACTCATAAGACATTTTGAGTCTAATTGAATACTGGATTACTTGCCTACAAAATATTATGTATAAACTCATCAGAAAACACAGTCTGTACCTATTAAACTCACAAGTAAATTATTTCTTATCTCGCTGCAGTTTATATTTGCCTTAAGTGTTTTTGTTTGTTCTCATGTTCTTGTCTTACTCCATAATAGCTGACACTGAAAAAATAATTAGCTATTCAATTAGAGAGTGTCCACAAACTTAAATTCTTCTATTTATATTCTTCTAGAGAAAATTCCATAAAAACATAAACGAGTACTTTCATTCATAATTGTGATAATTCATCAACATTATCTTAATGCTGTGCTTTTACTTAGCATCTTTACACTGCTTAGAACACTTTTATGTGTATTATTTCATTTGTCCTCTGTACCTCCTTTTCAAGGAACCTACTGCTCTGTGAATAACATAATTGATGAAACATCACTTGGCCACAAAGTCATCAACCAATACCAATCAAATAAAAAATGCCCTCACTGTTGTTTTGGTATTCCCTAGAAGTAACAGCAATACATATTTTACTGAAGTTTTCATAGCAGAGATGAAGAGAACACTAATATCATAAGACACTGAAATTTTCAATTAAGAAAACCTAACCAGACATCTTTTCAATTTTCTGTTTTGAAGCCATAGTCTGTTTTCCCTTTACAGGGCTAACTTTCCTTAACTCTTGTCTCATCTTGTCACTTCTCTCTCTTACTTAAAGAAACTTCATCCTATCCTCACCCCTACATCCTTCACCTTACTCGTCAAAAGGATGCAAATGTCTTGAAACATCCTTCCGAAAGCTTAATATGCACCTGGAAATCTTGTTAAAATGTTGATGATGATTTAGGGGCTTTGGGGAGGAAACCTGTCTGGGATTTTGCATTCTTAATAGCCCAGATGACACAGATATTTTAAATCTGAGGGTGACTCTTTGAGTAGCCAGGCTAGAGAATTGAGGATGATATTAATTAAGAAAACCTGTTTTCTCCCTTTCTACTATCAGTTTGTGCCTGTCTTTATGAGGCACAATTTCCTCATCTATAAAATGGAAATATGTATGCTCATCTTGTATACAGTAATTGTGAAGTTTAAATAGCTTTAGTACTGAAAATGCTTTGGAAACTGTAAGCAATGACAGATGTAAGGGGTTATGGTATCTGAATTCTATGTACGTATCGATGCCATTATTTGCTAAATATTGTAGAGTCTACTAGTGCAAGGTCCTGTGCCGGGTAATGAAATTACATCAATGAACTCTTAAGATAGTCTCTCTTGTTATAAAATTTAGAATCTGGTGGGAAAGTAAGATGTTAGGATGTTACAAAGTGAGTAAGTTAATTACAAATGGTGAAGTTGTCTAATAAGAAAAAGTGTATAGCAGTACTTGACAGTGGCCTCTGATCTACTCTAGGAGTGACATTTGCCTGATTTTAGACATTTCAGCAATAACTAAAAAAGAGAAGAATAGGGAGTAACCAGGTAGAGGAAACTAAACAGGCAAACACTATGCAACAGAAATCACATGGCTTGTTCATGGAACTATTTTTTATATTCAAGGCTTTGTGACTTTTGTTTCTTTCACGTTTATTGTTATTATGTATTTTGTAATTGATTGATTTTTATTTTATTTTATTTTTAGGGAAGAGAAACTGAAGTTATTTTCATCGAAACTACAGAATGGCTCCCAAATCTTAATTCATCAGATCAGTTTGCTGACTGTACAAGGGTACACCCTACAACCTACTTTCCCAGATCTCTCAATGACAGACTCACTTTGTTGCGATAATCACTCACTATATTAGATGAGTCTGAAAGCACCCTTTTTTTGTGGTCATAATTCTGAGTTTCAAGTTCAAAGTTCTTAAAAGTTTATTTTAGGAATAGTGGAAGGAAATGTGAAAAATTTGAAAGAAATATGATTTATTGGGAATTATTCATATGAAAAATAACAGAGAGCAAGAGTAAGGGTAGGTAGGGAGCTTTCAGACCAAAATGGCTCTGAGAGACTGTGAAAGTAGATGGAAGAAGAATTTTTTTTAGGAAGAGCAGCTCTGAGAAAGACTGAGCCAGCTTGTTGGAAAGGGGTGATACAAATATTGCTCCTGTACGGGGCTGAAATGGCAAGTCCTTAATAACACTCTGTTCAATCATTGCCAGGGCCTGTGAGGAAGTGCATGATAGCAGAGATAGATCCAGAAGGTGTCTTCGGCTATAGGTTGCTACCTAAGAGATCTTCTTGTAGAAGGATCTCTCTTGAAAAGAGATCTGAATGGCAATGCCTCAGTGTCTATCACAATCTCTTACTATTTTTCTCTATTGTATTTTTCCTCACCAACTTTATGACATTGGCTACATTTTAATAGTGTCAAATTTTGTCTCTTTATTTACTACAATTTTTTTCCTTAGAGTTATCATTCGGCTTCTTATTCTATGTATCATGTTTTCTTTCTTTTTTCTCAAGCATTTTGTTTTTATTTGAAGCTTCTGTGCTTCTAGTCTTGCTTAAGAAAAATCTCAAGTTGCCCCCATGTACATAATTATCTGCTAATATTATTACTTACAAATTATTAAAATTTAAATCTTAGATTTATTGAAATTTATAAGTTTATGACATAATTTATATTTGGTAGACAATTATTTAATTTTGTTTCTTCCAAATGGATAGCAAGTTATACCACTACCAAGTAAAAACTAAACTACCTTTTCCACATTCATTTTAAACAATACATTTTCATATATTTTTCCAAATTTATTTAGACTCTTTTATGAACTTTTACTTATAGACCTAATTATTTCTATTCTAGATTTATACTGTATTAGTCAGAGCAAACTTATAGTAAATTATAAATAAATAGTTCTATCAGTTTCTACTCAATGCTTATTTTTTTAAAAAGTATGTGACTGAATGAAGAGATTAGAAAATCCTTCCCCCCACCCCCCAAAATAATTGGGTAAAATATGCAAAGAATAACTCTGGAAACTACTAAAGGCAAACAATAAGCGGAAGAGTCTGTATTCATGAAAAGCTGCCAGAATATTGGATAAGATCCATGGGAAACAGTGGCTTTTTTTGCCTGGACCTGTTTTCATACCCCTTCCCAGCTTGGTTAGTGTGATGCTGACCATGTAAAGTAGTGGATTCACTGCATGGGAAGTGCTGTCATGACCTAAAGCCAAGGCAAAAGCATGAGCTGAGAGGCATGTCAGCAAAGTAGCACACTCAATAAAAATGAATGGGGAAAGATTTCAGTTCTGCCATCTTCGGATTACAGTCTCATCTAGGGCTATCAACAGACCTGCCATATATTTTACAAGGAAACTAAAGGAATGCAATAGCATTGGAAGAGTAAGACAAACTTTGAATTCATCCCTGGCTGACTGGCAGGCTGCATGTACACGCAGGGGAGATCCAAGAGGACACAGTGGAAAGCAAATGTCAAGGAGACTTGAAGCTGTCTGAACTTTACATGCTCCCTAACTAAACACAGATCTATCTGCAGAGGGTGGAAATCATATGGGCTCCCAGTGTTTGAGAACAACCTATAACCCATCACTGGCTGATCAGTGGAGTACGTGGATCCAGGAGCCTCAGGAAGTCAGGCTGAAAAAACAGAAAAAAAACAAAAAATCAAAAATGAGTAGAGACATCAGCTACTACAGAATCCACAGTAGGTACATTATATTATCTAACATGCCAGTTTTCAACAATAGACTATGAAACATAACAAAGAAACAGAAAATGTGACCTAAGCTCAGGAAACAAAGCAGTTAATGGAACATCTGAGTGGTTTAGTCCATTAAGTGTCTGACTCTTGATTTCAGCACAGGTCATGATCTCATGGTTAGGTAGTTCGAGCCCCACACCAGATTCTGTGTTGACAGTGTAGAGCCTGCTTGGGATTCTCTCTCTCCTTCTCTCTCTGACCATCCTCCACTCTTTCTCTCTTTCTCTCTCAGAATAAATAAACAAAAAATAGAGAAAGCAGTCAATAAAAATTATCATTGAATGGGTACAGTTGTTGACTATAACAAAGACCTTAAAGAAGAAATTATAAATACATTCAAGAATTAAAAGGAGCTATGTTTAAGGATTATAGAAATATATGTGGTCAATAAACAGCATATAGGGAGTCTCAATAAGGAAACAGAAACTGTTTAAAATAAACCAAATGGATATTCTAAAGTTGAGAAGTACTATAACCAAAATAAAAATAGACTGGCCCAAGAGCATATTTTAGATGGCAGAAGGAAGAATCATCACATTCAAAGATGGATCAATTTCATTTATCCCATCTGAAGATAGAAAAAAGATTTCAAAAAAGGAATAGAGCCGGAAAAATCTATGGAATAACATGAACCATACCAACTTACATGTAATAGTACCAGAAATAAAGAAGAGAAAACCATTTTAACAATAATGGCCAAAAACTTCCCAAATTTAATGACAAACATTAATTTACACAGCCAAGAAGCTCAAAACATTTCACACAGGACAAAGATCTATCTACATCCAGACACATCAAAATGCTAAAAGATAAAGATTAAAAAGTTGTGAAAGCAGCAAGAGGAAAATGACTAATCTTGTACAAGGAAACAATAGTATGATTAATGGGTAACTTCTCATCAGAAACAATGAAATCCAAGAAAGCAGTGAGATGCCTTTTGAAAGTGCTGAAAGAAAAAATTAAAAACCGTCAATCCAGAATGTATACCTTAAAAAGCTATCATCAAAAAAGAAAGATAATAAATCACTCACAAGTCAACAAAGATTAAGTAAATTTATTCCTAGCACATATGCTTTAAAATATACTAAAGGAAGTCTTTCAGTCTTAAAGTACATAACATCAGACAGTAACTTGAATCTACAAAGAAAGAAATAAATAAAGAGCAATATAAATGATGAAAATGTGGATAAATATAAATGAATGCAAATATATTTTCTCTCTTCCCTTAAATAGTTAAAGAAAATATTATTGGAAAAGCCAATAACTAAGACTATATTGTTGGATTCATTACATACATAAATGAAATACACAAGAAAATAATAGTACCAAAGAAGGAATAAAAATGTAACCATACTGAAGGAAAGTTGCTATTGATGTCCAAAATTAACTAAGTAGTAACCTGAAATTGATTACAACAATTTAAGATTCACAGTCTAACTTCTAGAATAATCACTGAGAAAATAACTAGAGAAAGAAAAATGCTAAAAAACAATAGAGGAATTAAAGTGGTACAATAAAAATTTGCAATAATCACAAAACAAGCTAGTAAAGAAAAAAATATAAAAAAGACATGACATATATAAAACACATAACAAAATGGCAGAGATTAAGCCAAACATATCAGTAATATCATTAAGTGTGGATAGATGAAAACTCTAATCAAAAGGTAGAGATTGTTACACTGAACTAAGGATGATATTCAATTATAGCCTATCTACAGATTCATGCTATAGATTCAAAAATACAGATAGACTGAAATTAAAAGGACGGGGAAAAGTTGCATCGTGCCAGTAGTAACTACAAAAGAGTTGGAGTGAATATATCAACAGCAGACAGAACATACTATAAAACAAAAGATATTACTAGAGACAAAGAGGGCCATTTCATGATGACCAAAGGATTAATATATCAGGAAAATAAAAAGCCATTAACATGTATGAACCTAACAACTGAGACACAATGGACAATGGAGCAAAATCTAAGCAAACTGAAAGCATAAGTAGGTAACATAAAAATCATAGGCATATATTGTCAGTACCTTTCTATAAAAAATAGATTGTTTTTAAAGTTAGGTAGAAAATTAGTGAGATTATCCATGATCTGACCAACACTAACAGCCTAGTTAATCTAACTCATATTTATAGAGTATTCTGCTAGACAAGAAAAGAATATACATTCTGTTCATGCATACATACATTTTCAAAATAAATCTTAGGCTAGACCAGAAATCAAAAGTCAATAAGTTTAAAGGATTAAAATATTTAAAAATATTGAATTAGAGAGAAGAGCAAAGGGTTGGGAAACTCCCAAATACTTACAATAAATAACACACGCATCAAAGAAGAAACTATAAAGGAAATATAAAAATATTTTTAATTCAATGAAAATAAAAAACACAACATGTGAAAATTTATGAGCATATTAAAAACAAAAAAAAATTTTTAAAAAAGGGGGGTGCCTGGGTGGCTCAGTCGGTTAAGCATCCGACTTCAGCTCAGGTCATGATCTCACGCTTTGTGGGTTCAAGCCCGACATCGGGCTCTGTGCTGACAGCTCAGAGCCTGGAGCCTGCTTTGGATTCTGTCTCCTTCTCTTTCTGCCTCTCCTCTGCTCATGCTCTGTCTCTCTATATATCAAAAATAAATAATAAAAACAACAAAAAATTTTTTAAAAGAAAATTTATGAGTATAGATATTCAGTTCTTGGAGGGAAATACATAGTTTTAAATGCCTATTTTGGGAAAGAAGAAAGGTCTTAAATGAATAACCTAATGTTCACCTTAAAATATAGAAAAAATTAAGTAGAAGAAAAAAGATAATTAAAAATCATGCAGAAAAAAAGAAGAGTAAAACTTGAACAGAAATGAATGGAAACAGAAATGCTCTCACAGAAACAGAGTAGAAGAGAAGCTCAGATACATCTTATGCATGCATACGTCTACCTTTCTACTATGGAACTGTCAAGACACCTCAACAAAACTCACTGTTTCCTCCTCTTTAGCCTTCCTGTTACTTTATGTCTGCTGGTTTTTACATTAGAATTCTTACATGTTATTTTCTTTAGGTGCAAACACCAAATATTATTAAAGCTACAGTTAAAAAAACTTATTGTTGTTGACAATGTCACACAGTTTCATGAATTTAAGTGATTCTTGAATTTTGATGAGAGACATACATTAATCATAAATTACTACAAATAGGTAAATACTATACCTTTTACCTTTTTAGAACAATGACATTCTTAGAAATTATTACTACTTTTTGCAGACTTAAGTTTTCTGCAGTTGCTGTTAGGCCTGAGCACAGTCTTTGAACCCATCCTATGAGACAGGGTTATCATCTTTAGGTTGAAATTATTTATTTTCTCACCTTTTTTTCCTTCTGACTTAGGAACTAATTTTATTTGAATTTCGGTCTCCTCTTCCAGCCTGTGAATTTCATTAAGGTTGAAAATGTATTTATGCATTTCTTGTCCCCCAGAGCTTAGCAGATAGCCTGTGTGAAGTAGGTACTCAATCAATATTTTTCAATAAAATTGAAGCCCAGAAAAGACATTTTTCCTTTCTCCATAAAAATAAAGCTGGTAATTTTACAGACATATTTTCAAAATGTCTTATTTTTTATGATTGTGACAGTTGCTGCATATGTCCTAGAATTTTTTTTTATAGAGGAAGAAATAGCTAACCGCTCTTATTATATAAAGTATTTTGCCATAAAATTTAAAAATAGATTGATTCTCTTACATTCTCAGGGTCTGCTCCAGGCATGGGAGCACATATTTTTAAATAAAATACAATTAGTGATTTTCATAAAGGCAGAAACCATTGACTTCATTTTATTCTCCTGTGTGAGCTGATGCTTGGTGACAGTTCCAATCCTCCATGGACTTGTCTAACAATTCTGACGAGGCAACTCTATATTGGAACAGGGTAGGAATATAATTGTGCTCTTGTTAAAACATGCTGTAATGTCAGGCACACTGAATTTTAATTCCCATGGTGGGTCCAGATAATCAGGAAATTCTCCCAACTGCAGGAGGATTTTGAAATAGCATGTGACATTTTTACAGCTGGCCACAATTTCATGCTTTGCCACCTTTGATCAAAGTGTCACCTTAAATGAAGGCAAGAAGACAGAAAGTGCTACTGTGAAATCCACAATGTACCCAATCCACATGAATCTAAAGGTAAAACTCACATGCAGTAATAATGCTCTCCCTAAAACTCACATGCTGACGGAAGCCAATTAAGTTAGAAAATTCCTATAGCTAACAATATATTTTAAATTATCTCTAGTATTATTTTATTATTTAAACCTATCACAAGTAACTTCAAAGTATAGAAATGGCAAAGAGGGTATCAAGTTAATGGGAAAATACAAATTATTTATATACTGAATTGCTCACATGAGGCATAAGAAAATATAGCTTCCTTGATAAATAATATATAAGTAAGCATTCTCTAAACTACAAGTGTTACCTGACAAGCCAGCACATGAGAATCAAGCAGTGTGTACTGACTCCTTCCTGTACAAAAGTAGTTTTCACTGGGAAATCATCAAGGGTGAGTTTAGAATGCTGAAATATTTAGGAGAGCCAAGAGCATTGAAGATATTGTACTACTTGGTGCTGGGGAAGGAAGTCATCTGCTCTCAAACCTCCTCGGTTTGGTATCATAAATTCTGCTGTGACATGTTAAAATATTTGCAACCTGTCTTAGTCTGTTTGGGCTGCTATAAAAAATAGCAGACCATGGAGCTTAAAACAACAGAAATTTATTTCTCACAGTTCTAGAAGCTGGAAGTCTGAGATCAGGGGGCCAGCCAGCATGGTTGGATAAAGGCCCTCTTGCAGGTGGAAGACTTTGTATCCTCACATAATAGAAGAGGTCAGGGCACTTTGTGAAGTATGTTTTATAGGAACAAATCCTAATCATGAGGGTGGATCCCATGTTCCTCACAAAGACCCCATCTATTAATACCATCAAATTGGGCATTAGGATTTTAACATATGATTTTCAGGGGGACACAAACGTTGACTATAGCACAACCTAATAACTTGTACTGTAAGTTTTAAAACTTATTTTCTTGCTGCCTCAACATCTCCCAAAATATACTGTGAGCACCCCATCTAGGTGACCAGGTGCACCCCGTATGATGAGGTGACCCCTGCCACAAGTTCTCCTTCCTAGGTTCCCCTCTCTGTGACCTAGTGTCATTCAAGCGATATCCCTTCATGCTTTTTGCTTGTGTCCTCCACCCTGACCCCTACTTGCCCATGGGTCCTTGTGCTCTCTCTCTGGTCCCCACCTGCCTGTTTGAGGGTACTCCCTTGGCACCCCCCAATGTGACCCCTCATGACTCTGTCTCTCCAGCACCTGTGAGTATATTAAATTTTGTTTTCTTATACCTGTCCTTTATCACCTCTTGTGGATACATGTGATTGACCACCTCCTGAGAGAATACAAAACAGGGGCACCTGGGTGGCTCAGTCGGTTACGTATCTAACTTGATTTCAGCTCAGGTCATGATCTCATGGTCATGGGATTGAGCCCTGCAGAGGGTTCAGCACTGGAGTGTGGAGCCTGCTTGGGATTCTCTCTCCCTTTCTCTCTGACCCTCCCCCAACTTGTTCCCTCTCTCCCTCTCTCTCAAAATAAACTTAAAAAATACAAAACAATGATAAAATAGGGACTTAGAGATTCTGCTTTTTTCTAATGTTTATTTATTTATTTTGAAAGAGAGAGACAGAGCAAGCATGAGCAGGGGAGGGGAGAGAGAGAGAAGAGAGAGACAATCCCAAGCAGGCTCCATGCTGTCAGCCAGAGAATGACATGGGGCTTGATCCCATGAACTGTGAGATCATGACCTGAGCTGAAGTCGGATGCTTAACCTAATCAACTGAGCATGACTGAGCCACCCAGGAGCCCCTTTATCTCAGATTTTTTTGAAAGAGAACTTAGTATTCTCTTCTATAAATATAATATGCTGCCTCCCTAAATATCCAATTTTCCTGCATCATTTCATAATTTTTATAATAAGTTAGTTCTATAAATTAAAATAGTATAGACCAATAATTATTGCAAAGATTATCCATACATTAATAACACTCAGGGCCAATTAATCTACTAAAACAAGTTTGGATAAATTGTTTTAGGATTACGATCTTCACAGTTAATATGTAAAACCAATGAAACAGTTGTGTATGTAACTGCAACTGGCAAGGAGCTCTTTTTTCTTCATCCCTAAATTTTTTGGTCGTCTATTATAAAATAAGTAGCTACCCTACAACTTCGTGTTCTAAAACAAAAAAATGTGTTTTTATAATTCATGATCTGGTAGGCGGGGCATTTGAGTCAGGCTCAAATGGGAGATCCTTCTGCTCTGAATGGCATTTATCGGGGCCATTCCATGGCATTCAACTGGTAGGTGCATGATAGGAAGATTGCTCTCAACTGGGTGACTTTCTTCCTCTATGTAACCTCAGAGCCTCTTCATGTGTATTTTTTCACAAAGCCACTGAACGTCTTACATGTCATCCTAAGGCTCCAAAAGACCTGCGAGGAAGGTGCCTGGCCTGCTAAATGCTAAGTTCAGAAGTGGCATAGTGTCATTGCTGCCATAGTCTGTTAGGTAGAAGGGAAAAATAATCCCTAATGCTTGACAGGAGGAATGTCAATGTTGATGCAATTATCCTTAATCTTACACAATACATTATCAGCACAAAAGTTATATTCAAATAGGTTTAATAATTGCACCTTTTCCTCATTCTCCTGATTTGGAATTTCTAAGCTTTCTTAATAAATGTTTAATAGGAATTTATATTAGTCTTAAGACACACTAAGTTAGCCATGTTGAAATATTAGTAAAGCTCCCCTTTGGATTTAATATTTGCAAACTATCAGATACACTTTAGCTTTATTTAAACTTCCTACTTAAGAAGATTCACATTTTTGGTTTTGCTGTCTATTGTTATATTGTAGGGCTTTGATATAATTGAGACTCAAATTCAGTTAAATCTGATCTGAAAAGCCCCCTCCCCCCCATTGCTTGGGATTACTGCATATTTTTTAAATGATTTTAATGAATCAACTAGATAGTATGACTACACTGGGGCAAAGTGAAATTGACAAGAAAGGAAAAACAAACAGAAGTATCATTTATAAGCAGCTATCCACTGCTAGGTATATTGACAGAAATGCAATAACCAATGGCAGATAATACATTTTAATTATTGTAACAGTAACAATTGGTATTAAATAAGTATAATTAGCTAGATTTTTACAGATGAAGGAATGTAGCCTAAGTTGGAAGAATGATAGCCAAAGGTAGGAAGGTATGCCTCCAAACTCATAGTTTTCATACTTTGTGGCATTGAGGTATAATCTGGGTTGGGTATATGTATGTACTCAAGATTTCAGTTCACCATATAAAATACTACATGGATATGAACACTTGGAAAGTTCATATAACTATAATAATCTATATGTAAAATTGAGGTCAAAACAGGAATATATTTATATTTATATTATAGAGTGGTTTGGATAGTAAATGAAATAGAATAGATCAAATATTGCAAACAATTAGGTTTCAGTGTGGGTTCACTTTTCAAATGGATATATGATTTTTAATTAGTGAATATGGAACAAAATATGTCTAGATATTTTATTACAAAAACTCAAACTCTATGTATAGTATTTCTCTGACAGAAAGAGCTGTAGCCAAAATCATATTTTCTGACATGGAAAATTGTGAAATCACCAGAGATATTAATAATATCCTAGAAAGGAGCCAGGTGATTACCAAGGCTAATCAGGATTTCTAAGGACTCAGATAAATTAAAGACTATAATAGGATTACATTCTCTGTTACTCAAGCCATTGATATTTGCATATTAAACTGGTAGGGGTTAGAAATTGGGATGGCTCTACTAAGCTCAGATTTGTGCCAGTAACGGAAGACAGAACTTTTCTTGACTTTCCTTTATGCAAAGAAAGAAATAATAGGAGAAAATAACAAGCCTCCTTCTAAGTAGTTACTTTGAAATCTCATGATTAGGTAAGTCAGAAATCAAGTCAGAATGGGAGGATGGGGAGAGAAACTCATTTCAAGTGCTAACTGTAGGAAATTAAAAATTCAGAAATAGTAGAGTACTTTACTTCTATAAAACTTACCTTTTAAAATATTCCAGTGTTGAAAAGTCACATGAGGCAGAATTTAGGTAAGAGAAAAAGTTAGGGTGCTGGGGTGGCACAGTTGATTAGGCATCCAACTCTTGATTTCAGCTCAGGTCATGATCCCAGGGTCATGGGATCAAGGCCAGCATTAGCTCCATGCTGAATGTGGAGACTGCTTACGATTTTCTCTCTTCCTCTGCCCCTCTCTCTTGCTTGCTCTCTCTCTCTAAAATAAATTAAATAAATAAACAAAAATTTAAATTAAAAAATGTTGTTTTGTACTAAAAATAGGAAAGAAAGTTGTTATATTATAACCCATTACATAAAAATACATATACTCAAATTAATAATGCATATCTTATAATATATATTAATATATAAGAGCTACAAAACATAAAGCATGAATTAATATTGCAAAGCCATTTCCTCATAGTTGACCAATTAAATTGCAGTAGAGCAGAACCATGTACTATTTTTGACTGATAAGCATCTAAATGCTAAGTCTGAAAGAATTGATTGACTTGACCTGCTGAAATAGATCAAGATGATTGATGGTGTTGAGTCACTCTCAAACCAGTTCTTCAGTAGCATGTACACATCATTCACACAAAAATAACTATATTTTTAACTGTTAAGTTGAAAAAAACACACTATTTCCCTGCCCAGAGAATCAATTCTAAACACATGAATGTACTCTACCCTACTCTCTCCATTAAAGAGCCACTATCCACATGTGGCTATTTAAATTTAAACATAAATGAATTAAAAATGAAATAAAATTAAATCTGTAGTTCCTCAGTCACATTAGGTCCATTTCAAGTGCCCAACGGTCACATGTGGTTCATGGCTCCCATATTGGTCAGTGCAGGTACAGAAACTTTGTATCATAGCTGAAAGTTCTATTTGACAGCACTGACCTAGACAATTTCTTTGGTTGGAATTGAGCTTTTGTGCATAATATTAAGTAAGTCTTGAAAGATTTTCAAACACACAATAATATTTAACAAGAGATTACTGATATTACCATAGTTATTACTTTCTAAAAATGGACAATAATAAACAATAGATTTTTTTTTCTTAATTGGCCAAGAATAAAAAGAGGCAGAAGTCTAACTCAAAGACTCGTATATGAAAATAAGCATAACATAATTAGTAGTAAAAAAAAAAGAAGAAGAAGAAAATTTATGCAATAAAAATGATTATTTTTTAAGATATGTAAAATTAGCTAAACAAAAATAGCGGCCCTCTAAATTCATGGCTCATATGAATATGAATTCAGCAAGTGATCTGATATTATCTTTTATTGTTAAAAATACACACTTTTGACCGACCTTTATGAATCTATCCAATAGGAATTGAGGACTTGCTACAGAAGTTAAGCTTATTCAGAATTATTTATAGTGGCAAAACTTGGATACAACACTAATGTACATCAATAAAGGAATAGTTTGCTAGGTTATGTCACATTCATCATGTAAAAATCATAAAGTGATTTCAAATAACATGTCAGCTCTTCAGTCTTTCATGTGCAGAGATCACACTTAAACTCTACACTGATAGACTTTTAAGTAAACAAGTGAATGGAAGAATCAATACAGAAAAGTACGAATATGCATTAGGATAAGAATAATGAGGAAAAGTGAAAATTACTAAATAGAAGAGCAAAAGTTAAATATAGGCGCGCGCGCGCACACACACACGCACGTGCATACACAAGCATGAACAGTTATGGAAGGTTATATACTGGGCTTTTAATCGTGTTTGTATGTGAGAGTTAAGAAAGGGGTTTATAGGGGCACCTGGGTGGCTCAGTTAGTTGAGTGTCTGACTTTGGCTCAGATCATCATCTCCCCTTCATGGGTTTGAGCCCCACATTAGGCTCTGTGCTGACAGATCCTGTTTCAGATTCTGTGTCTCCCTCTCTCTCTGCCCCTCCCTCACTCATGCTCCGTCTCTCTCTCTCAAAATAAATAAACATTAAATGTTTTAAAAAATTAAAAGAAAGAAAGGAGTTTATAAGATAGTTATCAATTTTGTACAGGCATATTCTGTCATTGTTTCTCTTCTTCAAAGGAGCATACATCATTTTGCTACTTAAAAATATTTAATTAAAAGCAACTCATTGCGTATCTGCTATAAATAAGCCTACTTTGCAAATCATGGATACAGAAATAAATATTAATATACTAGACTTAGATACTACTCCGTGAATTATAAAGTACTCTCATACATATTTGATCTTACAAGGACCTTGTCAGCCTGGTTGGGTAGAAATTAGTGTTCCTTTTTGAAAATATACCCAGTTACTAACTGGTGGAGCCAGAATTAGCACCCAGGGTTTTGAATTTCTGTTTGATCTCTTTCAACAGCATCACAGCACCTCCAACGAACATCCCCAAAGAACGAACTTTAGACATGGAGAATTGACTTCATGTGTCAAGTCTTTCCAATTCTACCATTTTCTATTTTAGTACCTGTCTTGAGCAACAACCTGTCTTCTGCAACTAAAACACTTTTAAACACTTGTACAAAAAGAGAAGTTTATAATTAGGATAAAAGGTATTTGTGTGAAGAATCATAACTTGTTGATATCAAATTTATATTTTATGTATAGGAGAGTATTTAAATGTTGGAGAATTAGTTTTAGCTGAAGTACATTGATCCTTATTTTATTCATTTAAAAAATATTTTTTGGTGGGGGAGAGTACAAGTGGGGGAGGGGCAGAGAGAGGGATCAGAGGATCTGAAGAGGGCTCTGCGCTGACAGACTGACAGCAGTGAGTCTGATGTGGGGCTTGAACTGACTAACCATGAGATTAGGGCCTGAGCCAAAGTCTGAAGTCTGAGGCTCAACCTACGTACTGAGCCATCAAGTCCCCCTTATTTGATTGATTTGCAACACCCTTTTGAAGAGAGGGTGCACAGATACATTACTATGTACTGTTAAAGCTGGGAATATTTTTAGACATCAAGTATTAGGGGAAAGCACAGCATCTCTTTCAAACAATGAAAATAAAACAGTAAACGGTAAGGACTAACAAAGCCTGTAGGCAAACATACAACAGGAAATGGGTGTGGCAAACAGGGTAGCTTCATTTTTGCCTTTATTTTTCAGGTTAGGAAAACTCATCCATAATAAACGAATTAAACTGACAAATAATGTGATATAAAATGTATGAGGTACTATTTTGTTATAATGAGTAAACTGAGGTATAAATATATAATATTTATCTAGAATGAATAAATTAACATTTTAAAATAGTAATGAGTTAACAGCATAAGTATATATACAATCTCACATTGAATGAATGGATTCAAACATCACAGAGCTTTTGTTGTACATTATGCTAAGCCAAATGGGGTTATCTGATGTCTGTCTTCAGTACTGATAAATATTGTGATTTTTTAAACCAGTGTCTTCACAAACAAAGAACACTGAACATAACCAGTTCAAAACTTGAGTTGGAAAGGACTGTGGAATAACATTGTATGCTTTCTCTACTGAAGCCTGCATTTCAGTTCAGCCTCTGCCGGGTTTGTTTTCAGCTCAGGTTTCCATTTGCTCTTAGTCTCCACAGTAACTAGGCATATTAGGGAGCTCAGACACTTATAAATATCATAAGCCAGATGCTCTCTTACCCATAGGATTTCTGAAAAACTTCCAATGGGAAAAATGGGCTGGCGTCCAGAGTCAAAATCCTTAAGTCTGAACTGACAGAAATAGAAAATGAGAGAACAGGGAGGAAAAGAAGAATAGGATATGTGATTAACAATTCTTGGTGATTACCAAATCTAGTACCTTTGATTTTTTCCAGGTAATTGGAACCATTCAGCACTTAATACGTGAGGTTTGGTATAAACTTTTGTTTGCATTATTTTGTTCATACATCTGTTTTCCCAGATATATATAACTCACAATAAGGCTTTTGAATGAAATACATTGGTTGGAGTTGAATATATAATGCCTTTTGAAAAATAGAAAGGGAGAAATGGTGATCTCATGAATAAGAAAGGAAACATAACGTAATTTGCAAAAAGGGACATCTGATTAACCTCCAAAGAGTGTGGGAAGATTTGAGGTTTTCACATGTACATAGACAAACTAGTGTGGGCTCTTCAACTATCAGAAGGACACTTTGGAGAGATGGCTTATCTCCACTTCCAAGGGAACCCAATATCATTTCCTGTGGAGCCAGATAACTAGATATTATAGATCTCCAGATTCAGATGGGAACTCTGTAGGTGCCAGTAGCCAAGTGGAAAAGACATAAAAACTTTCCTACAGATTTCATAAAAGTTATTTACTGATGTCATTTAAAATGCAAGAGACATGCAGCACCAGCACTCTGGGGTTGAGGAGGTGAGAAAAAAAAATTCAAGAGAAAAGGTAAATTTTAATATCTGTGTTGAATTTGTTGCTACATTTTTATTTCTATAAGCATGGGAAAAATTGGAAAGTTTTACAAAGGCATAGAAATATTTTGCTAAAAGTTTGACATATATAGAATTGTCAGCTAATGTATACTTTGCATATGGCAAGAGCATTAGATACTTATGAAATTTACGGAAAAACATTATCAACATCTTTGGTTTTAGCAATAAGAGCTGAAACAATCTACACTCTAATATTCAACACTATTCTACAATACCTTCTTACTGCTTATCGTCATAGATGTGAGGGTTCATTCTCCGTATTTCATCATTTATTGGGGCCCAGAAGTAGTTTGTCACCACCTGATAGAATTTGGCCACTTCAGCTTAAACATTCTGAGCAGATTCTGTGGCTACCTGGACCTTCTGGACTGCAGTTTCAATACTAAGAATTCCAAGCAGTGGGGGCCTTGGCCTTGGAGGATACTGGAGACACACGAATCTACCCTCTACCCCTACTGTGTTCCCTGAGAGTGAGTGGTTGGTCAATTCTCTGGCAAGGGATGAGTCTCACTTCTCCTCCAAGTCAATTCTCTTACCCACCCTCAGAATGAATATAAGAATCCCTACCTCTCTGCTGAAAAGCAGGGTGAGAGGAACACAAGAGTCAATCTATCAATAATAATAATCTCTGTTATTATGAGGCTTTAAATGTGTTTACATACCTGGCGATTGCAAATCATCTTATGGGAAAAAGAAGAAAAGTTTGAATTGCTTTCTTGTTTCTTACTGCACTACTAATTCTATTGCAGATATGAATTCAGGCTTTTAATTTTATGCTTTAATTATGCAGGCAAGCTATACACATATGGATAAAATAACAATCTAATGCACAGTATCTAAATGTGCCATAGATTGGAATTGACAGTTATTGATAAGGTCTATGAAACTATTTTGATCACTCTAATTTCCCTTAGTATCATGATCAATATCTAAAAATATATTTTAAGGTTCTGTTTATTACTTAATTACTTCCTATACCCTTTATTGTTCTGTAATGATAGAGGCTTTCATTTGTCTTATCCACTTGCCTGATAATAATAAGTATTCAAAAAAAATTTGTTGAATGAATGAAATAAGGGAAATATGAGTGTGTTCTACAATAATAGAGAATGTTGTAATAAAGGCAACACTTGTGAAAAAAGAACAAAATTTATTTTAGCTGGAGGGATGTTTGAACAGTAAGGATAGGAAGACAGAAATGCACATGGTGTGTTCAAAAGACCATGATGAGATCAATCTGACATAAGCAGAAGTTTTTGGAAGAAAGCATAAGGAGACAGAGTTGGAGAGTCAATAGAGAGCCAGATTACCAAGTGCTTTGAAAGTTCATTTAAATAACTCAGATTGTATTCTGTAGAATTAAGAGGAGAGGAAATATATGGGCCAACAGAAACATGTTTCCCAGTTTTGGTAAAATGAGTACTAAATATGTAATACTGCTCATGAAGCAGATAGGAAAAATAACTTTTGTACATGATACTCACCCTTATTAAATTCTCTAGTTAGATCTGGAGCCACAAATCCAGATTCATAAAAAGCTAAAACCTTGAACCAATTTCCAGTATCTTGTAGCAGTAAAGGCAACACTCCTGGGAAAAAAATGCATCATTAATATTTTCATATCATATTCCATGGTTCACGATACACTTATCAAAATAGAATCTATTTGTAGGTGGAGTCCAGACAGGCATTAAAAGTGGGTTATGGTAGCTGGGGCACAACAGGCTAGGGATGGTTGTGCCCCAGAGACAAGGCATTCAGGGAGGGGATCAGCAGTGCAGGGGCAAAGGAAGAGCCTAGTATCTACTGAAGGACTGCTATGTGCAAAGCCCTGGGGTTTCAATATACAACCTTGTTAATAGGTATTTAAATATAAAAGGTCTCAAGTATATAGTGTGAGAGAAGACCACAACAAAACACTTTTTTTAAAATTTACATCCAAGTTAGTGAGCATATAGTGCAACAATGATTTCAGGAATAGAATCCAGTGATTCATTCCCTACATATAACACCCAGTGCTCATCCCAAAAAGTATCCTTATTAATGCCCCTTGCCCATTTAACCATGCCCTCATCCACAACCCCTCCAGCAACCCTCTGTTTGCTCTCTATATTTAAGAGTCTCTTATGTTTTCCCCCCTCCCTGTTTTTTCTTTAATTATTTTTGCTTCCCTTATGTTCATCTGCTTTGTATCTTCAATTCTACATATGAATGAAGTCATATGATATTTGTCTTTCTCTGACTATTTTCATTTAGCATAATACACTCTAGTTCCATCCACGTTGTTGCAAATGGCAAGATTTCATTCTTTTTGATTGCTAAGTAATACTCCATTGTATGTATATATCACATTTTTATCCATTCATCTGTCAGTGGACATTTGCGCTCTTTCCATATTTCCACAGCAAAACACTCTTAAGAAAAAATGGGTAGCTACTATCTGCCTATCTTTTTTCTTGAGCATACACTGCTGTCCTTCAATTGATTCTTCTTTTCAAATAATAAAGCACATTTTCCCTAAACTGTCCTCTCCCTGTATTTGGGTTGACTATTTATTTATTTATTGAGAGAGAGAGAGAGAGAGAGAGAGAGAGAGAGCATGAGCAGGGGAGGGTCAGAGAGAGAGGGAGACACAGAATCCGAAGACAGGCTCCATGCTCTGAGCTGTCAGCACAGAGCCCGATGCGGGGCTTGAACCCAAAAACCGTGAGATCATGCCCTGAGCTGAAGTTGGACGCTTAACCGACTGAGCCACCCAGGCGCCCCTGGGTTCACTATTAAATCTTTCAATCACTCAGCCACCTGGCAGTTGTGATGCATTAGTCAATTATACCTGAGAGAACATCTTACTACTTAACAGTTGACTCAAAAATAATTTAGGAATCAATTTAAATAAAGAATATTAGCCGGAGTTATACTTCTATTGATACAACTTCTGATAAAATTATTTTATTTTATATCTATCACCCAAATTGGAAAAATTAAGTCACTGGCTAGATAAACAAACACATTGATCTAATAGTTGAACACTGTTTTCAGCAATGTTTGTATCACAATGCTGGTAGAACAGAAGATGAAATTCTGAATTGCAAAGATATAAAGAAGAGCCAACGTTTAAAAGTTTTAGAAATGCCTTAATTTATTTTGCTTACATTTTCTTTTCTCTAAATTTTTTAAAATTTATTTTTGAGACAGAGAGAGAGCACGAGTGGGGGTGGGACAGAAAGAGAAGGAAACACAGATTCCGAAACAGGCTCCAGGCTCTGAGCTGTTAGGACAGAACCCGATGCGGGGCTCAAACCCATGAACCATGAGATCATGACCTGAGCCAAAGTCAGACGCCTAACCAACTGAGCCACCCAGGCACCCCACATTTTCTTTTAATGCATGCAAATAATTCTCTATGATTTATGTATGTGTATGTATGTATTATTTTTTAACATTTACTTATGTATTCTGAGAGAGAGAGAGAGAGAGCGAGCACCGGGGGGGGGGGGGAGAGAAGGGCAGTGAGAGAGGGAGATAGAGAATCTCAAGCAGGCTCTGTGCTGTCACCACAGAGGCTGACATCGGGCTCAAACTCATGAACCATGAGACCATGACCTAAGCCTAAATCAAGAGTATTATGCTTTACTGACTGAGCCACCCAGGTGTCCCTATATGTGTATATCTATGTGTTTAAAAGAGCTCTTTCAATATGTATAAAGTGAAATCTCTGATTACAGACTATTGAGTCATAGTGTAATTACTCTTCTTCCCACTATAAATTATATAATCACATATCTTTAAATTGATGTCATCTTTGATGTTCCAGGAATTGTGCTAAGAGCTCTACAAGTCAAAATCTACTATATTCTCACATCTTGTCTGGTCTACAGTATACTACACTTCAGATATGTAAAATGAGCCACACATGTAAGTCCATTTCCATAATCCTATTCATAGTAAATAGCAGTTTCATTAGAACTTATTAACATCAAAAACAGAGATCAGCCTTGAACATTCCCTGAGCAGACAAAACTAGTTTATTCATTTAAACAAAGCTTAATTTAGCATATACTGTAAGATTGACTTCACCTGGGCCATTTCTTGCTTATGCCTCTGAAAATCATAAGCAAAACTTAAACTGTTTCCCAAGATTAACAGAAGATAGCTGCTGACCAATTCCCTGTCATTTATGAAAATTTGAATACTATAACCAATGACTGAGAAGAACTGTCACTGACTTCTCACTATTATAAGCTTCTTTATAACAATATACCCCTGAGCCTCATTCCATGTTTTTATTTAAGTGAATCCTGTTTATAAATTGTCTTTTTGGTGCGTGCACAAGTTTATAAACTGTCTTTTTGGTGTATGCACAATAAACTTTTACTAATTACTACCTCAGTAACTTACTGGTTTTACTTCAGCTATTTCTGAACTTTTCACAAACCCCTATCTAATTCCGAGATTTGTTCTGAATTACGATGGCAGTGAATCTGAAACTTCAGCATGCTTAACCATCAACCAGTGAGTTTGGCAAATATTTTGATTTCTTAACTAATTCCCAAGATACTCTGCTTCAGTGAGTATAGTATAGACTGGAATACACATTATTAACAAAAATCTAAATTGATATTTTAGCAACAGATTTATTTACATACCTCACTAATACTCTTCTCAAATGGCTGCTGGTTAAACATACAAAAGGAACAGAGCCTACTTGGGGCATACAATCAATATCCGACAACAGTAAGGCAAATTAGAATCTACTACTCCAAGTTCCCTTGGCAATCATATAGGATAGACACCAGAGTCTGGGGGAAATAGTAAAGGAACACGTAAAAATGGAGCGGCGCCAGCTATGAAGGCTAGGCAACTTCAGGGGCAGATGGCCAAGCCAGTAATTGTTAGAGCAGATACAGGTCGAGAGCATAATTTAACCAAGTCACCTGCATCTGAGCTGGAAAGATAGTAAGAATAGTAAGCCTGAAATGTTTTAAAATGTTATAAGTAATTTATCAATTTTTTTTAATATTTACTTTAATGTTTGTATATATCGTAATATGATTGTATGTGTATATAGACATATATGTTTATAAAGTTCTTTCAATAAGTAAAAAAAAAAAGTCCAAGTTTACAAAGATGGAATTGATGACACCTAATTTCCCTCAAAAAGCAATATCCCATGTTACTTTGATATGTTAAATCTTCAGGTTAAACAACAACGATGCTTTAAAAATACTATAAATTTTCAGGTAATATAACACTTGAGCACACTTATCTAATTTCACTGGCTCTACTTCTAAAAACAAAAATGAAAGCGAAACCAAAAAACCACTTGATCATCAAAATTAGATTTTAATAAATTCAAAAGAATATTAGAGTGATATTTACAGAATAAGAATTTTGATTAACGTATAGTATGGACATAACCGAGTGGAAGCTAGGAGACACTCTATCTGCCTCCTTGATAGTACAAAGGAACTTACCACATGGAAATAAACTGGAGGATGCCTGGAAAAGCTTTACTTAGAAACCTTTCCAATTAACAAAAACTGGAATCAGAAACAGATTATGGGGCATCTACAGTATAAATGTCTCCCTCAGTCACCTTTGGGAAGCACACCAGACAAAGGCAGTCACACTAAATTTAGATTCCATAGTAGCACTTGAACAAACTTATGTTTGACATGGATAGAAAAGATGATCCCTTTACCACATAAAATGCAAAATACAAAATCCATTGACACAGAAGTCAAGCTAATACTGGCTTCTACTTTTCCCAACAAGCTTTTGGTTTCTAAATTAGCAATGTAAAGTTATGACCAAGTTAAACATTTCTACTTTGTTTTGTTAGGACTGAACTATTTGAACATGTTAAAATAGGCAGTTGGACAGAATATAAGCAATTAGACAGAAATTATCTCAACTTCCAACTGGAAAAGAAGAAAATTCTCTTTAAAAACTTTTAAAGCCTCAATAAACGTAAGAAAATATACTCCAACTAAATAAAAATGGATGTTTTTACAAATTCTCAAATTATTTCTCATGAAACAGTATAAAAAGAACAATATAAATTTTAGAATATTTGTAATTTTATTCTCAGTAATATTTAGGAAGAAACCACATCTATACAACTTGATAAAGAAGTCTTTATTAGGAACCATTTAACTAAGGAAAAACCAAGTGTAATTTTTAAGAGAAATTAAAACCAAAATGGAATCAGAGAATAACAGATGTGAAATAAGTTTTAAAAAGCTACTGTGAAATAGCAGTCAAACTTAAAACTTTTCCAGAGTAAGAAGAAAAGGGGAAAAATAATATGATGAGAGATAAGATTTAAAAAGCATTTTTGTTTTCATTAATATAATATGGCTACAAGTATAAGAAAAAATATTTTTCAAAGCATTGAAGAAATGGAAGGTTAGAGGTTTTTTGGCCAAAGTCTACGGAAAAACTGGAGCTGTGAGGAGAAAAATGAAGCTAACTTTCCCCTGATGGCCTTTACCAAATACTGAATCTCAGATTTTCTCATTTTTATGGGGCAAGAGGTATTACAAATACCATTGTTTTTTTTTTTTTGCTAACTATAACATCCTTATTCCTTCTCCCATCTGCCTATAAAAGTCTTTCATTTTATACAGCTTGGTTATTGCAAGGTTACTTTCCTTTAAGGATGACAGGGGTCTATTAAGCAGATTGCCTAACCAATGCTGATCAGGCAATTTCTGATTGACTGCTTAGGATTCCATTTCCAGAAGAGCCAATACCAATTAAGTCTTGGATGGGTGATGTGGGGCCTAGCATAAGGATTCCATTTGGGGCCTGTTGTTTCGCTTTTAACAGATTCTGAGCCGAGGGTTGGGGGCGGGGCGGAAGCGTGGTTGGTGGGGATAGGGAGTCATCCCAAATGTAAGGTGAAGACATAGCAAGGACTGGACAGTAAGTGCTTTTTATTCCAGGAATAATGGGACAAGTCATATGTAATAATCTTATGCTAGACAACTAAAAACAACTGAAAAAAATATAAAAACCATCTCATTGAATCCATCTTAGAATTACTTAAGACAAATTTTTAAGCCAATACTTAGGAGAAATTGGGAGTAAGGTAAAAATGACATTGGGTACCGTTTTTTTCCCACCATGTTGACTAGCGATATCAGAAGCTATGATGGAGAACAGAACTGTCCATAGCCTCATGGGTTGGGGTGGGGAAGTGCAAATGAGGACCTGCCAATGATGGGGAGTTCTTGTAAATAACTGAGGTTTGGGAATCTAAAGGGCTACAAAATATAATTAAAGTTGAACTGAAAATAAACCAGAGAGTAAAAACCAGCTGTGATCATTTCAAGGGCTGATTGTATTAATTAGATTTGTCATCTGCCTGCCAGAGGAAAGTCAGTCCCCTCTGGAGAAAACATTATACAGAGCTCAAATGATTTTGAAAACATTTTTCGTGCAATGTTTTACTTACAAACAAAAAAGCACTAGGTATATAATGAGACACAATTTGAATAAAAACAATAAAAACAATAGAAAAATAACAGAAGAACCATAGGAGAAGCATAAAGCAGATTATCTTTAAAAACAAAAGTATGAATAATGTGGTCAAGATATAAATACACAAGATAGAAGAATTTTGGCAGAGAAATGAACATACATAAAAACCACATAAGTGTATTATAAATGAATGAAAACATCTCACTGAAGGGGTGGGCAGAAAAGGTGCTAGCCTAACTTTGGAATAAGAGGAATCTATAAGACTAAAGGCAATGAAACTTCGCATAACATTGTACTCTAGTTGATAAATTTGTTTCCCTGGGGGGTACAGGCTAACAAGTCTAAAACCACCATATATTTATACTATAATTATAATTAAATGGATCATGAAGATGAGAGTCATATTTCTCAATGTTGCAGTGAGCAGTTACAGATAAGCAAAGAAATGTTACATGTGATAAAAGATTAAAGAGTTGGAGACATCAAAATGAACTCGTGATTTAACTTAATACAGATACAGATAGCTACATATAGAAATATTTATAGGCATGTGTTAGTATACAGGGGTTAGTATCCACATATATATTTTCTTGTGCTGTCAGTTGAGGGATTAGAAGCAATAGCACATCCACTGCATAGATCTTCATTTTTAGTGCCATTCTCAAATAAAAGAAACGAGTACTGGGGCATGTGGGTGGCTCAGTTGGTTAAGTGTCTGGCTTTGGCTTGGGTCATGATCTCGCAGTTTGTGAGCTCGAGCACTGCATCAAGCTCTGCACTGGTGGTGTGGAGTCTGCTTGGGATTCTCTCTCCCTCTCTCTCTCTGCCCCTTCTCCATTTGTGCTATCTCTTAAAATAAATAAATAAACTTAAACAATTTATAAAATAAATTAAAAAAACATAGTACTTGCTGGAAAAATGGCTATTTCTAGGACTGGAGCAGGAAATATACAAGATGAGCTTGGAGCATCTTATTAAAGTGCCAGAAAGTATGGATATACATCCTTTCCCCCAAAACAGTATGTATACAACTATAGGGATTTGTCATGGGACATAGGAGCCAACTGAAAGATCTACCAATAGCTAAAGCTGGAACAATTTGAACAACAAAATAAATAAAGCAGGGTTGAGTTGTATCCTCTGGTATAACATATATGTGTGTCTCATAATGATGTAGATAATTAAATTAAATCGATGTGGGTGAAAAGGCAAATTTTCCATGTGGAAAACCTCTAAATAATTTTTTTGTCAATACTCTGCTCTCAAGGAGGTGGTCACTTCCCACTCATTATCTACAGGCTGTACATAGTGACTTCCTTCCAAACAGAACAATATGGAAATGGGATATAACTTCACAATGCAAACACCTAACAAACACTACCTCAACCTCAAGGTTAACATCAGTAATAAGACATACTGATAGTATGTATCATTGATATGATACAATGAGAATGGCAATTTTCCTTTCTGGCCTTTCTCCCCAAAACATACGACTGCAGTCCAACTTTGGGAAAAGCATCTGGAAAATCCCTCTTGACGGATACTCTACAAAATAACTGACCAGTGCTCCTCAATATGTAAAGGTCATAAAAAACAAGAAAATTCTGAAAATCTGTCATAGCAAAGAGGAGTCTAAAGAGACATGGTGACTAAGTACATTTAGTATTGGTATTTACAAATACCAGGAAAAATTGGTAAAGTCTACAGAAACCTAAATTAAGATCTAGATAATAATAATGTATCAATATTGTTCCATTGATTGTTTCACATAAACCACTCTAATATAGGATAATAACAACGGTGGAGACTGTTGTGTAGAGCATATGGGAACTTTCTGGACTGTCTTTACAATTTTTCTATGGAGCTAAAACTCTTACAAAAGTTTTTAAAGTTTACTGAAAAGATAGAATAAGTGCAATACCATTTACATTATCACCACAAAAGAATAAAATACTTAAGTATAGAAAAATACAGACAAGATCTATATGAGGAAATTTAACAAAACACTGAAGAAAGAAATGAGAGAACATAATTTATAATATTAATAGAATAAATAAATCATATGATCATATACAAATGCAAAAAAACCCCACATGTACTTGTGAGTGAAAATTTCCCAGCCAACTAGATTTACAATAGCAATTCTAAAACCAGGCAGCAAAATCATGCTTAATAGTTAGATGTTGAAATCTTTTCTACTAAGATTGAGAATGAGACAGCAATATCCACTCACATCATACTTCAATGTTGTACTTGATGTCATGAAAAATAAAACACTGTTGAAAAATAAAGATTATTCATAGATGATATAATTACATAGAATATCTAAAGGAAATGATAGATAATCAATTAAACTGTAACTGTATTCAGCAGTGTTGTATGCAAAGGTAACCAAAATACAAATGTTTTCATTATTACCCTAAACACAAAGATCGGGATATATCTTCAAATGGCAACACTGCAAAAGCAAAAAATAAATTTGGTTTTTCTTAGGGAGTCAGTAAGTTAGGGATTATGTTAAAGATTTAATTTATCTTGAGGCCAGAACAGGATAGATTGATCCTGTTTTTTGTTTTCCTTTGTTTTGTTTGATTATAAGGGAAAAATGTTTTTCTTTGCTTGCTTGTTTCTTTTATTATGATATATACGTTCTCGTGTTTTCAGAACTGAAAGTGTCAGTTTCTATTCTATGAGGAAAAAATGTTCATATAGCAACATAGAAATAACTTCCTCGAATAAACAAAAAAGTAACAAACCCATAGGATAAAAATGGGCAAAAGAAAAAAAAAATAATAGTCAATTCTCAGAAGAGAATATCCAAACTGGTAAATTAACACTTGAACTATGTTCAGGATCATTAGTAATCAGATATGTTCAAATCAAAGCTGTAGTGAGATACTTTTCACACTAACATTGACAAATTTTAAAATAAGGGATATCAAATGTGGTAATAATGTAAAGCAACGAGGCCTCTACTATGCTGTTTGTGTAAGGTAACTTGATTGTCTATAAAAATGAAATTATAAAACAATTACTCAGAAATGTTTCTTCTAGATATAGCCCCCATTAAAAGCCTAAATGTTTGTAGTCAAAAAACAAAATTCTTGAATTAAATTTCATCAACATGGTACTAAATATTAAGATATATTAATAAAATGAACTTATATAGAAATTTAAAGAAAATACAAGAACAAGAGATGGATGGATGAATAGATGGTTAGGTGTATGGATAGATTGCACGAGATGAATTTAAAAAACAGCAGAATACAGAGACTATAACACCATTCATAAAAAAATAATGAGTGCAACAGTATATATACCGTGATGGGCGTATTTTACTGGTTTGAAAATATGCCTACACATTCTCCGACACTTCTCTTCAATAGATGGAGCCTAATTTATTTTCCCTTAAAGGTGGGCAGATAAACTGATGTGTTTCTAACAAACTGAATGTAGATGAAGGGGCCATCTAGGCTTCTGCCTTAATCTTGAGTCACTTAGTCTGGGGAAGTCTGGCCACCATATCATGAGGACATTCAATATGCCCTGTGAGAAAGAACATGGAAAGGATGTTGAAAGAATATGAACCTTGCACAAACCCCTGCATCAGCTTCCCAGGTATTTCAGTCAATCAAATAAGAACATTAGAAAAAATTTAAAAAAATCTGTTAATGTAATGTTATGCATTAAGAATTTAATACAATATTTTATATAATTTTAGAATTAGTAATACAGAATTAAAAGACATCTTTATTAGTTAAGATAGAATATTGGGATGCAGAACTCAAGGTTGCAATTATTGGGAACCCTTGTACACTATTAGGAATACAAACTAGTGCAATCACTATGATAACAGTATGGATGTTCCTCAAATTAAAAACAGAACTACCATACGATCCAGATATTACACCTCCAGGTATTTACCTATAGAAAATTTAAAAAATAAATACTAGTTGAAAAAGACACATGAACCCCGATGCTCACTGCAGCATCATTTGTAACAGCCAAGATACAGAAACAACCTAAGTGCCCATCAGTGGATACATGGATAAAGAGATGTTGTATACATATGATTTCACTCATATGTGGGATTTAAGAACCAAAACAAATGAACAAAGGGAAAAAAAGAAAAAAAAAAGAGAGATGAACCAGGAAACAAAATCTTATTAGAGAATAAACAAAATTATTAGAGAACATACTGATAGTTACCAGAGCGGATATGGGTCAGGGGATGGGCGAAGTAGGTAAAAGGGAATTACAAGTACAGTTATCATGATGAGCACTGAGTAATGTATAGAATTGTTGAATAGCTACCTTGTACACCTGAAACTACTATTACACTGTATGTTAACTAATTGGAGTTTAAGTAAAAACTTTTAAAAAAGAAGATGTAGGGGCACCTGGGTGGCTCAGTTGGTTGAGCTACTGACTCCTGATTTTGGCTCAGGTCATGATCTGATGGTTTGTGACACTGAGCCCCATGTTAGGCTCTGCGCTGACAGTGTGTAACCTCCTTAGGATTCTCTCTGTTTCCCCTCTCTCTCTCTCCCTCTCTCTCTACTCCTCCCCTACTTGTACTCTATCTCCCTCAAAATAAATATAAATAAACATAAAAAAAGATGTATGAACATATGGGGGGGAGAGAAGAGAGGGGAAACAAACCACAACCACAAGAGATTTTTGACAACAGAGAACAAATTGAGGGTTAATGGAGGGAGGTGGGCAGGAGATGGGCTAGATGGGTGATGAGTATTAATAAGGGTACTTGTTGTGATGAGCACTGGGTACTGTATGTAAGTGATGAATCACTGAATTCTATTCCTGAAATCAATATTGCACTGTATGTTAACTAAAATTTAAATTAAAAAAAAATGTGGTATATATAGACAGAAACACTAGACAATGGAATATTACTCAGGCATGAAAAAGGAAATATGGCTATTTGCTACAAAATGGATAGACATTGAGGGCATTATGCTAAGTGAAGTCAGTGAAATCCATACTTATTTCACTTATATATGAAATCTAAAAAACAAAACAAAACAAAACTCATAAATACAGAGAACAGATCGGTGGTTACCAGAGGGGAAGATTTGGGTGGTGAGAAAAGTAGGTGAAGAGGATCAACTGTATGGTAACCAGACTTATTGTGGTGTATACAAAATTCAAATAGTTATGTTGTATACCTGAAATTAATATAATGGTATATACCAATTTTATCTTAATAAGAAAATTGCAATTGTCTTCAAACATGTCAATTATGTACAGTGAAAATATAAGAAAGCAAATCTTATTTTTAGACATAAAAGAATTAAGTAGCCATTTTACATAAAAATTAACATAAATCATTTCCTACTTATATGCCATTTGTATCATATAGAAAATGTAATGAAAAAAGTATAAAAAAGTATAAAAAAACAAACATATCTAAAAACAAAAAATTAAAAAATTGTCATGTCTAAATGGGAAAGAAAAGCTATAAAGCTTTCCTAAAAGTCATATAAGAAGACCTCAATGAACTGAGAGAGAACATTTTTCTGTAAGAGAGAGCTTGCCATTGTAAAAATGTCATTTCTCCTTCAATTACTCTATAAATTCTTAAAGGACTTTTACAAAACTTGTCAAACTATCTTACAATGTATCTGGGAGTGAAAATGTGCAATAACAGCCTAGTACATTTTGAAAAGAACAGTGAATGGAGACTTCTCCTGACAGATACCAAAACACACAATTTATAGTATTTAACACAGGATGGTATTCTCAAAGGTATGTGTGGTCCTCATCTTCCTTCACACCACACATAAATAATGTTTTAAAGCATTAATTTTTACATTTATCCCTTAAAGGCTCAGCTGCCTTAACAACAAATGCAAGTAGACACTCTGATCAGCTTCAAACTTTAAAAGTATCATCCCAAACATAAACATTTTTAAAACTACTTATCTGCTTTGTTCTCTCACTCTTTAATTCTTTGCCATTCCAGAGCTCTCCATTAGGAAACCTGTTGTCTTCATTTTGTACAGTTCTTCCCTAATAACTTGCCTGTTATTAGAATCCCAGGAGAGCTCTTTCACCGATAGATATGGATTAAACAGTGTAGTGAAATTCTGACAAATTAGGCTTGTTGAAGCTCTAATCTTAGGAACTTTCAAGTAGTTTTTCATCCCTACCAAAATTCTGCTAAGTGCCAGCTAGCAATGGCCTCCCCTAGACAAAATGCTCCTAAGAATGCAGTTTTCCAGTTTAGAAATTTATCTTCATTTTACACAAAACTTCTATGAAAACTAGAATCTAATGATAGATGTAACTACATAAAATTTAAAGATTTTATATAACCAAAAGCATCATAAGTAAATGTCATAAATGACATAGCTAGATTCAATGTTTACAATATATAACGCATGATCAACACCCTTAATATATGAGAAAGTCCTATATATTAATCAGGAAAAAATACCAATGGAAAGTGTTTCAATTAGAAAGAAACAATATCCAGAAGAAATACAAATTGCCAATATAAAAAATCCTTAAAATTTATCCTTAACATTAAAGGTAAACTGGGTAATTAATAAAAATTTTTCAAATGAGATTGAACTTTTAACTGATATTAGAGAAAAAAAGTAAATTATCTTGAATAATGCATAAGAAACTTGGTACTTTCATACATTATTATAATAGTATTTGGTGGTCCATTTGGTAAAAACTATCAAAATTTAATGTCTTCATAACTTTTAAATTAGCACTTCCCAGGATTTCTAGGCAAAGATATGTGCGCAATGATGTTCACTGGTTCTTGGCTTATGATTGAAAGACTGGATATCATCCCAAAGTCCATTAATGAAAGAATTGCTAAATAAACCATGGTACCTCAGTACCATGGCTTACCATGTAGTAATTAGAATCAAAATAGAACTATAGCTACAGAAATGTATACCATAAAGTTACATTCTCAAGTGAATCCTTCAGCAGAAAACAGTGAAAGCACATCCACAGTTTCTTCCATGGAAACAGTAATCGTGCTGATTAATAACACTGGTTCTGGAGCCATATTATCTAGGTCTGAATCCCACATTTACTATGTCCTTTAAGTATAGTCTTGGGTGAGTCATTTTAACTCTCCATGTCTACTTTTTCAATCTGTATTCCTTGAGGGAAAGTCTTTAGCCCTACATGTTGGTTTCCTTTTTGGCTCATTTTAGAATGTAAGATGAATACTGAAGAACTTTTGTTCTACCCATGGACACTGAACAAAATTCATTAACCAGAAGAAAAATCCTATATGGTTATGACAACAACAACAACAGAAACAAAACAGTCTTTTTAAAAAATGTTTATTTATTTTTAGAGAGAGAGTGTATGCATGAGCAGGGGAGAGGGGAAGAGGGAGAGAGTGAGAATCTTAAGCAGGCTCCACGCTCAGCACAGAGACTGACATGGGGCTCCATCTCATAATTGTGAGACCATGACCTGAACAGATGGAAATCAAGGGTTGGACACTTAACCAACCGAGTTGCCCAAGCTCCCCAACAAATGGTCTCAAAACATTACAAACCTGTATTAAATTGTTAAAAGTGGTTATCATTTGAAAGAGGTTTCAGAGTAGAAAATAGCATTAAAGAAATTTCTAATTTTTATTTTCCTGAATCTGCAGTCTTTTAAGTATGTATAATCAAATACTGTGTAATTTACATAGATTTTTTTAATCAAGGAGGAAAACAAATCATAAAAAACAATAACAGGAAGTAAACATGATAGTTTCCTACTGCAAAGTTTTTGTTTTGTTAGCATGCCACTTTTTTGTTTGTTTTAAATATGGTACTATATGGCTCCTGTGTATATTCAGATGATTAATTCATTCTGTGGCAAAATGATTTATAAGCAGTACTTCAAAATCTATTTCAGGCTACTCTAATCCAGTAAATAAATGTTAGTTAATTAATTCATCTTTTCTGTAGTCTACAAAATTTAACATTTACAGTTATTTATTTATTTTTAATCAAGAGGGCTCATGACATAATATATATTTGGAAATCCAATTTAAAAGATTACTGGCTAGGGGCACCTGGGTGGCTCAGTTGGTTGGGTGTCTGACTTTGGCTCAGGTCATGGTCTGTGGGTTTGAGCCTGGCGTCAGGCTCTGTGCTGACAGCTCTGAGGCTCAAGCCTGTCTAGATTCTGTGTCTCCATCTCTTTCTTCTTCTCTCCTGCTTGTGTTCACTCTATCAAAAATAAACATTAAAAAAATTAAAATATTGCTGGCTAGTTGTTTCTTATATTTGCAAAGGGTCCAATAATAAAAAAATTTAAGATTCCCCAAGAAATTCCAAAAGACCAATGATTAAGTTTTGTTAGTGCTCATTTTAAATATAGACTTTGTTTTGCAAATACTATATAGACACTTTATATTTTTAACACTCAATTCTCTGATAAGGGTGACCAATAAATTTATTAACCAATTACACTATATAAGCATGTATGAGGGACATATTTCATAGTACTAGTGGATCAGAAATATAAAATACTTCCTATTATATACTGAATTACATGTTTAAGTTAAAATTTTAAGCTGCTTAATGAAAATAATTTTTGCCATTTTCATTCCCCTTGTAAACATGTGTATGATTACCTTGTGGGTTATTATTAACATCCAGTAAGGTATCACTGCATTTAAAATTACTTTTGAACAAATTAAAGTTATAGCAGAAATTATCAATACAAACACATTGGTACACATTAACATATTTTAAAAAGCCTAATATAATATCTATTTTTGAGAAAAAACATATTAAAATGTCTTGCTTCATGCAGTATTTGGATACAGTAAAGCAATGTAAAACCCCAAGATACAGAGCAGTTTCATAAAAGCATCCGAAACTTGAAAATTGGAAATTAATGAAGATTACAATTAATGACATAAAGATATAATATACTAAGAGATTGTCACTTTTCTGAAATATTTACCAAATTGATGATGGTTAGAGATGACTAACAGAATTATAAGCTAATCTTATAAGGGCATTTTGTTTTCTTTAAAATATTGAATATGAATGTGTAAAGATGCTAAAATATTTAATCACTTTTCTTTTTAAGTTAATGCATTGAAAATTATGCGTTTTATATATTCTTTCTGTAATGTAACATATTATTTGAAAATTTATTATTTTTATTCATTTCTATCTACCACTTTAATTCCATTCACCGGCCACCTTCATGAAGGCAGAAGTCTTGTCTCTCTGTTATTTCTAATGTCTGCCATTGCAAACATGTGTTATGTAGTCAGTATATATTAACTGCATGAATAAATCTTTTTTCTTACTTTTATTCCTTTTTTATATATTTTATTTCTATCCACATATTCCATTTATTTTATTTTCCTCATTCCTCTAACATTCAAATGTGTTAGTAAACGATCTGACCATAATTTAACATCAGTCCTGCTTATTTCAGCAACTCTAACTTTTAAAGTCCATGTTAGTTACTGACATGGTAGAATTTTTTTGGCCATTCTCCACTAAATCAAATCTCTAAACTAACCTACAGCCCCCATCCTCTCCATGAAACATACTGACATACGTCTGTGGCCAGTCCTTTAGAACATTGCTTCTCCCACCATTTTCCAGAAGTCAGTTACATTTGTTCCCAAGCAAACTTATGTCATATTCTTGTTATTATAATTCTCTAATGTGGGGCACCTGGGTGGCTCAGTCAGTTGAGCATCCAACTTCAGCTCAGGTCATGATCTCAAGGTTCGTGAGTTCGAGCCCCACATTGCACTCCCTGCTGTCAGCACGGGTCTTCTGTTCCCGTCTCTGCCTCTCCCCTGCTTGTGTTCTCTCAAACATTAAAAAACTTCTCTCATGTAATTTTGTATTATATTAACTTTGAGTATAAAACAGGGAGGGCTTTTTTTGTTGCTTCTAGTTAAACCACGTTTTGATTTGCTTTGAAAGCATCAAGAAAAGAATTGCTAAAAATAATGTGCTGTTAAGTTATCGTTGAGAGAAGTGTGAGACAAAAAAATAATGATCTAGAAAGATTCTGCATATAATTTCTATTACATAGCTTTCATTTTTCTTTCCTTTAAAGAAAAACAAATTTGGAAATCACAAACAATGTAGTTAGATAGGATTTACGGAAGCAAAACAATAAAGAATTCTAATCATCTTAGCCATAATCAAAGAAAAAAATTTGTCGATTTATTAAACAATTTATGAATGTGTACAACAGTACATGCATAATTTTTGTACTTCTAATTTTATCCAATATTTAAAAGTTATTATCAATTACAAATGAATTATTGCTCCTGACTGCATTGGTAATAAGCTTCATTATACTGGAAACGTGTTCATCTCTTCTATAAAATGAGTATTTCCTCTACATGCAATGTTGTTAGTGATGGCATTTAATTCAATAGCCTACGTTTTATTTACTATGTTCATCTCCCTCAACTCCATTATCAATACTAATGTAAAAGCTTTAGGTCTATTCCACAAAATGTTTTAAAATAAAATTTTAAAGTTATGTTTAATCAATAACAATTGATTAAAATGTAAAAAATCAAGGAAGCATTCAAATTCTTGAGAAAATCTTGAAAGTTACCTACTAGCTATAGAAAATATGTACAATAATGAAATACCGTGGTATTGGCATAATAGTAGACAAATAAGTCAATATGAATGAACTTTAGCTCTGAAATAAATTCAAATGTATTTAACAGTTTAATATACAGTAATGCTGGATTTTCAAGACAGCAGAAAATAAGGATAATTTAATAATTATCATTTGGGACAGCTATTCGTAGAAACAAAATAAACAGGTAATTTGAAAATAAAAAAATATTGAAATCTCCAAAATCTGAACACTCAATTTCACTATCAATCAAATAGATGAGAAGTAAAACAACCATAAAGTAAGTACTTCTTGTGTATTTGTCTTTACCATCAAGACCAATCTCAAGGAGCTTACTGCCTATTTTCTACTGAGAATTTTATGGCTTAAGGTTTTATATTTAAATCTTTAATCCATTTCAAGTTGAGTTTTGGGTATGGTGTAAGATAGGGGTCCAGTTTCATTCTTTTGCATATGTCTGTTCTGTTTTCCCAGTATCTTTTATTCAATAAACTATCCTTTCCCCATCACATATTCTTGTCTCCTTTGTTGTAAATTACTTGTCCATACATGCATGAGTTTATCTCTGGGCTCTCTATTCTTCTCTAATGATGTAGGAGACTTTTTATGCCAATACCATACATTGGATTACTACAGATTTATAACATAGTTTGAAATCAGAAAGTGTGATGCCTCCAGCTTTATTCTTTCTAAGATTTCTTTGGTTATTCAGGATCTCTTATGGTTCCATACAAATTATTATAGGGTAGTTTTTCCTAGTTCTTTGACAAATATCATTGGAAGTTAGATAGGAATTGCAATATCAAATGCTTTGATAACATGGAAATCTTAATAATATTAATTCTTCCAATGCATGATCTTGATATATCTTTCCATTTATTTCTTTTTCTTTAATTTTTTTTCATCAATGTGTTATAGTTTTCAAAGTACAGCTCTTCTACCTCATTGGTTAAATTTATTCCTAAGTGTTTTAATTTTTTAATGCAATTAAAAACAGGATAGTTTTCTTAATTTCTCTTTCTAATAGTTTACTATTGGTGTGTAGAAATGTAACTGATTTTTTAAATGTGGATTTTGTATTCTTGAAATTTTACTGAATTAACTTATTATTTCTGACATATTTTTTGGTGGAGTTGCTAGGATTTCCCAAATATAATATGTCATATGCAAATAGAAACAGTTTACTTCAGGGCGTCTGGGTGGCTCAGTCGGTTAAGTGTCCAACTTAGGCTCAGGTCATGATCTCACAGTTCATGGGTTCAAGCCCCAAGTTGGGCTCTGTGCTGAGAGTCTGGAGCCCGGAGCTTGCTTCAGATTTGGTGTCTCCCTCGCTCTCTGCCCCTCCCCCACTCATTCCGTCTCTCTGTCTCCCAAAAATAAATAAACATTAAAAAAAAAAAGAAACAGTTTTACTTCTTCCCTTCCTATTTGGATGCCTTTTATTTCTTTTTCTTGCTGAGTTGCTCTAGCTAGAACTTCTAGTACTTTGTTGAGTAAAAGTGGTAAGAGTGAGTATCTTTTTCTTCTTCCTGATCTTAGAGGAAAGTCTTTTGGCTTTCACCAAAAGTATGATATTAGCTTTGAGCCTGTCATATTTGACCTTTATAATATTGAGGTACTGTTCCCTCTACTCTTCCCTCAGTTTGTTAAGAGTTTTTATTATGAATGGATATATATCGTGGAATGATTTTTCTACACCTGTTGAGATGAATTTTATCTTTCAGATTTTTAATGTGGGATACTACATTGTTTGAAGATGTTCAACCATCCTTGAATTCCTGGACTAAATACAACTTGACCATGGTATATGATCCTTTTAATGTGCTGCTGTATTTGGTTTGCTTAGATTTTGTTGAAGATTTTTGCATCTATGTTCATCAGAAATGTTGGCCTCATTAAATGGATTTGGAAGTGTTTCCTCCTCTTTTTGAAAGAGTCTGAGAAGGACTGGTATCAATTCTTTTTTAATGATTTGGTAGAAGTCACCAATGAAGTCATCTGGTCCTAGACTTTTGTTTGTTGAGAGGTTTTTGGTTACTGATGAAATCTCCTTATTAGTAATTAGTAATGTCCTTACTAATTTATGGCCTGTTCAGGTTTTCCGTTTCTTCATTGTTCAGTCTTGGCGGTTATGTTTCCAGGAATTTATCTACTTCTTGTAGATTGCCCAATTTTTGGCATATAATTCTTTATAGTAGTCTCATGATCCTTTGTATTTGTGTGGCATTGGTTGTAATGTCTTCTATTTCATTTCCAATGTTGTTTATTTGAGCCTCTCTCTTTTTTTCTAGGTGAGACTAGTGAAAGGTTTGTCTATTTTGTTTATCTTTCCCAAAAAACAGCTCTTAGTTTCACTGATCTTTTCTATTTTCCTTTTAGTCTTTATTTTATTTATCTCTCTTCTGATCTTTGTTATTTCCTTCCTTCTACCTTTGGGCTTAGTTTGTCTTTTTTTTTTTCTAATTCCTCGAGATGTAAAGTTAACAAGATGTCTCTTCTAATGGAGCTTAAGCTAGTAGGGATGACAGAAAACAAACATGCAAAGAAAACAAGAAAAATATCAAATAGCAACCAATGTGAAAGGAAAATTTAAAAGAGAGGTAGGGAGGTGTGTCTAGATGGCTGAGTTGGTTAAACGTCAACTTCAGCTCAGGTCATAATCTCACGGTTCATGAGTTTTAGCTCTGTGTCATGCTCTTTGCTGAGAGCTCGGAGCCTAGACCCTGCTTAGGAGTCTGTGTTTCCCTATCTCTCTCTGCCTCTCCCCCACTCATGCTCTATCTCTCTCTCTCTCTCAAAAATAAACATTCAAAAATTAAAGAAAAATTAAAGAGAGGTAGGGAGTCAGGGAATAGCTCTCTAAATGAATGGCAAAAATAATCAGATACTTGAAAACCAACATAAAAAGAACTCCCAATATGGAACAATTGGTGCAAAACCCCTAAGGTGATTTTAAACTGGGCATCTTTGAGAGACAAAAATAACAACAGTGTTCCTAAAGCAGGTGAGAGAAGAAATGGCATGCATGGCCCCAGGGAGGTAGGCTAAGGCTATTATCACACAAAACTTGATATACGAAGGAAAATAATTTGCATTTTACTCTGAGGTACTCAGTTGAAACTCACTGGAAATTAATGGCTTACTATTGTTCTCAGAGAAAAAACAAAATTTCTTAAACAGATCTGATATTTATATCTGTTAAAATGTTAAAGTACATTGTATTGTTATATCCTTCAGATTCTTTTTGCATCATATTCTTCCTTGCTTTGGGCACTGCAGCATAGCTCACTATCTATCAGTCTGTTGAAGTGCCATGATTCCTTGGACCACAGGGCATTTGACCATGCTTGCTTCTATTATCTGAGATTACTGAATGTTTAAATAAATGAATGGATAAGATTTAGACATTGTCAGAAACCAACATTTCTTACAATGTCTAGATTTCTGAAATAACAAAACAACTAAAAAAGAATAATATAGGAAAGTTCCTCCCAGCTCACTTCTTACTTCCACGTTAAAGATTTAGTGCCTGCGCTACCAAAGTTCCTAGGTCAGATGGGAGCCTCTGCGTGTAGCTGTAAAACCACTTCTACCTCTCAGTCTCAGTACTTCTATATTATTAGATCAGACAATTCTCCATAAGGCAACACAGTCTGAGATAGAAGGGGATCTGTGATGATGCTTTTTTTTTCTGAGTTAAGTCATGTAAAGTGAAGCAAACCCAAGATAAACACAGAGGGCCATGCATTCTGGAGAGAACACTGTTTACATGCAAAAAGAGACCTATAGGTTGCTTTAAATTATGACAGGAACCAGGAATGCAAAATATAAAATTCTTACCTCAGGGCACAGAGCTGAATTATATAAATACCTAATACAAAATAAACCCTATGCAAGAGTTATCTAAATAATTTAACCTAAAATTTTAGAACTAAAGATCTATGGAAATTCATAACATAGACAAACTGTCAGCAACCTCTGGTCAGAACAGATCTCTATTGCTTCAAGACTACATACTGGGGTTAGGGTAAAATGAAAAATCAAACAATATTGAGGCCTATAAAATACTCCATAACATAAAAGCCTGGGGTCCGTTTCTTACTATATGCAGAAAGATGGGGCACCTGGGTGGCTCAGTCGGTTAAGCGTCTGACTTCAGCTCAGGTCATGATCTCATGGTTTGTGAGTTTGAGCCCTGCATTGGGCTCTGTGCTGGCAGCTCAGAGCCTGGAGCCTGCTTTGGATTTAGGAAATAAATATTAAAAAAAATTAAATAGGCAGAAAGAGAGTAAACCTATACAAATATTTACTATAAGAAACAATAGGACATGTAAAACTATATTCATTTTGAGTTTCCAGATGTATTTAAAAAACATAGTCCAAGAGAAATAAAGTATTAAAATTAAATGAAAAGGTAACTAGGATATATTAGCAACAAATGCTTAAAAATTACAGATGAATGAGGTACCTGGGTAGCTCAGTTGGTTAGACATCTGACTCTTGATTTTCGTTCAGGTCCCAATCTCACAGTTAGGGAGTTTGAGTCCCACATCAGGCTCTGCGTTGACAGTGTGGAACCTGCTTGGGATTTTCTCTCTCCCTCTCCTTCTCCCCCTCCTGTGATCATACACATGCTCTCTCTCTCTCTCTCTCTCTCTCTCTCTCAAAATAAATAATATTTTTTTAAAAATTACAGATGAATGCAGAAAACATACTTGCATGAGTTAAAAAAGAACAGAACCAACCAAACACAAATTCAAGTCTACCATTTGGGAAACAGACTAAAAATATACTTACCATACAATAGCTATGAAAGACATAATGGATTTTGAAAGCAGAGAATATAACGTAAATACAGAGAGAACATAGTTCTGTCATGAATGGACTACATTTCTAAAAAATGAACTAGAAAAATATAAAAGAACAAAAAATATTCAATAATATTCTCAGCGTGCGTGTGTGTGTGTGTGTGTGTGTGTGTGTGTGTTAAACTAACCTATTGTCTATAAGAACTTACTACATTCCAGGTTCAAGAATTTAAAAAAGAACCTCAGTTTGACATATTATGGAAAAGTTTTAAATCTTGATGATAAAGAAAACAGGATCATAAACACCCATGCTTAAAAAAATAAGTTACTATTTTTAGGGTAAGTAATGTGATTCTGGTTTATATTATATTTTCATAAACTACCATTGATGTGTAAAGACAATCTAAAGAGATTTTTGGATATGCAAAATCAGAACATGAAATAAAAGATGATCTTTGTTACCTGTGCCAGA
>CM053559.1:62764479-62803025 GCA_028646485.1 Cryptoprocta ferox | reverse complement strand
CTAGCCAGGTCAGTATTTTGTTATTTTACTAAAGATGAATAAATCTGGGAATTAATGGCTATTAACAGGGAATATTCTTAGATACCATGACCTTGATTTTAATGTGTCTCCAGAAATATGGGAGATTAAATGAGCTAGAACTTGTTTATTTTTCATCATTTGAAGGAATATTTATTCCTACCTGATGTGTCTGCCCCCGAAGCTCTTGACATTTCTTGTTCTACTTTCCTACTATCAAGTGACAGTCTTAGAGTATTTACTTCATTTCAAAAGTTGTTCATACATTCCAACTGTTTAAATATAACAGAGAAAAAGAAATCATCATGATTCCAGCTTGAGGTACAATTTAAATTTTATAATTGTTATTTTAATCATTTTTAGAAGGCTACTTTAATAACCAGTCATCAGCTCCCCACTCCTCCTCTGATTCCTGGGTCCAGACAGTAGTATTTTTTATTCCTGCAAAGTGGTCTCCTGCCCCAAAGCATTTCTGATCATTCACAGGCTCACATACCCAGAGCTAATTTCTTAAAAATCCCTTATACATATTCCTCTTGCTAAATTCCACCTTAAAATACCATTAGTAGAGATTTACTTTTGCTTCTTTTCCCCTCTGTATTAAAGTCTTCCTGGCTCCTTTCCCTTCCATTTATTCTTGAGATCTTTTAAACCCACTTCTCTTTTTAATGCTGGAAAATGAAATTCAGCCTCAGTTTTTCTCCACAGACATGCATATCCTAATTTATGCCAAAGCTCAGCAAAGCAGAAGGGCTTCTAATAAATAGGACCATCCGGAATTAGAAGGCATTTTATTAAGCATTCGTTTTGGAATCTTAGGCTTCTTCCCCAAAACAGGAATTTCTTCTTAATGCAAAGCATACTCTCCCCAAAGATAGTTCAGTGAATTAGGAATTTTCCTGTCTCCTTCCACCACTATCACAGAGCTCAGTGGTGCTAAAAATGTGGTCCCTAGATCAGCTTCTGCAGCACCTGTGACCAGGTTAGCAATGGAGATTCTTGGGCCCTTATCCATATATCCTGAATCAGACATTTTAGTTTTTCTGGTGATTTTGATGCATATAAAAGTTAACAACCAATGAATATCATCTGCAGTAATATAAAGAAAAGGTAACCTAACATGTAGGCTCTCAAAATATATTTCTGTATAATCACTTCACACTAAGAATGGCAGAATATGAATGGGAATGGGGGTGACGCATTGAGGATATACCTGTACATTCAAAACAGAGTTCGAGTCATGCTGCCTTGAGCCTGTCCCATCCCTAGCTTCAAAACTCAATATAACTTGACTCTGTTTGTTCTACTCCCACCTGCTTCCTCTGTCACACAGTTTACATCAATTCACTGCTGGATTCCTACACACGTGGCCTGGATTCTAACTGTTCCAAAACTTTTCCTGTGCTTTCCACGGACAGGGCTCCCAAGAGACTTTCTAACTGACCAAGGCCTCCTTGAATCCTTTTCCTAATTTCCTGCTTCTACATCCCTGAAACTCCCAATAATTTCAAGGCATAATTTCACTAATTCTAATAAAGAATCTTATCACTGACATAATTTACTGCACATTTGAAACTGGTCTCCTTTCACTAGTTTAATCATATACAATTGGTCCAACCAATGGACAATTTAGTATAACTTCAAATTATTTTTTACTTCAAATTCTTAATTACTAAAATAAGAATTTGAAGTAAAAAATTAAGTAATTAATTAAGTAATTAAGTAATTAATTAAGTTTATTAGTTAAATAAGTTAATTTTTCCCCATGAGACTCTAATTATCATTATTGAATGGTAGATTTGTGACAGATTGCAAATAACCTTGAAGATATTTCATCCTATACACAATGCTAACACTTGTAGATTTTAATGAGATTGGAGATTTCATGTCATGAAGGAGGAAAGAAAAGGACTACCGGTGGGGGAACAAGGTAGAAGGTTTTGGATAAGCCTGAGTGAAAGATTATGAGAACAGTTTGGTCTAAGATTGGTATAGTAAAGCTTCCGGCAAGCAGAAAAACTCATGGAAAATATATAGGGCTTTGGAACAGATACTATAAAGAAAGGGTGAGAAAAAAATGCTAAAAGTAGTTCTCAGACTTCTGTCTTGCATCAGTAGATGGTGAGGAAACCATTCAAATAAAAAGTCATACAAAAGAACCAGGGGATGGGGTGTGGATGGATATGAACCATTTATCCTTTCTTGTACAATAACCACCTAATGGAATGTTTTGTTCTCTTTCTTACCTCAGCACTGGAGACAGAGAGGCAGTCATAATAACCTTTATCAATTATTTACAATGCAAAATTGTGATGTGTTAAAAAAATATATGAGGATATATATATTGGAAGATCTGATATTCTGAATCTCACAGGGGAAGAAACAGAAACACAGAGGTGGATGGCTTGTTCAGAATCACACAGATAATAAGTAGCAGAAATCAAACTTTGGAGTTCAAACTCTGAACTTTTGTGCATTTGCCTATTTAAAATATCCCTTCCACTCCAAAACTGAGAAGTGATACATATTCACCCTTGATCAGTCTAACTCTTACTGGACGAACTCAGTCTAACTATAATATTGGACTTTTTCCTGTGGCAGACTCGCAAATCAGGTATATCCCTCTACAATGTTGATCTATTAGATTCCCTCATACTGTACCTCATCATAAATAGCATGTATGTTTGCCGCACATCTTAACATCTCTAAATCAAGATCTCTTAAAATTCATGGAATCAGAATAAATCATGGCATAATTTAATTGGCACACATTCTTTTCTTCTTAGTGGCACATACAATTGGTGTATCTTACAAATAATGCTATCTTAGATTCCTTAAAAATTCTCCATTTCCTGACTTTGTATTTCCAGAGAAACTCATACATTAATATTAAATGAATTGATAACTCATGTGATTTAAATGTCATAAATTCAAGTGGCCCTAATACTACCTAGAAAAATGATCTGTTTCCCTAATCTAACCATTTGTCTACTCTTCTAGATAGTCATTTCATATCCTCTTCTTTCCTCAAACTTCCAATAATATGTCTCCTATACTTATTCTCAATTTCAGTAAGAAAACAGAATGAGTATTCTGAAATTATTGGATACAGTGCTCTGTGCATATCAAGTACATACTTTGCTAACTGTGGGCTATATGCACTCATTAACATTTTTGTCTGTTTGTTCTATCAAGTTTCCATTTCTTTTTTTTTTATTCTGTTAATATTTAGCTGAATCATTTAAGGCTATGATTTTACATGTATATGCTTTTATAATTTTTATATTCTTATGGATCAGAATTTACCTTATCCAATTTTTCATTTTAATTTCTGTATTAATTTATGTACATATAATGAAATTGTGATATGATTGGATTCTAATCTATCATTCTGTTATTTTCTACTTGTCTCATCTATTCATTGTTCTTGAGTTTATGCTTTCTAGCTGCTATTTGAATATTTTCTATTATATATTTTTTCACTATTGGCTTTTTATACCAGTAGCCCTAAAGATTGCTACATAATTTATCATGGTCTAATTTTTCAAATACAATTTCAAGTAAAATGCAACACCTTTAAAACTTCAAGCTGTCATCTTTCATGTCTTTGCTTTTAATGTTGACTCTATCTAGAAATCCCTTATTTTCTAATTTTCTGATTCTAAGTAGTTTGAAACTTTTCCATAAAGCAGATTCCCTAGAAGAAATGCCTTGCTGGGGATTCTATGAACATGTATGACATAATAAAGGAGGGCTCTCAGGAGAAGTGGCATGAGGGAAGCAGGACAGGAACGATGAAGAACAAGTCAAGCAAGGATATGGTTTTGTGCAGAGGCTAGCTTCAGGTTGGTCCCACACGATGTGACACATAAACGAAGTCACAGAGATGTTCTATACCAAGGCAAAGGGGGCCAGGTTCATGATCCTCATTTCAGTGAGTCATTAACTGATGGCTCTCCCAAGCAATGAAGGTAGGCAGTTTTGGGGTGGGATATATCACCTTCCACGAACTTTTCCTTTTATTTAGCTGAAGGAAATTCTCCAGTGAAAGCCTTTTTAAGCCTTTAGTTGTGAACGTTCATCCTGCTGGTACAACAAAATGGAGTAGGAGGGGCACCTAGGTGGCTCATTCAGTTGAGCATCTGACTCCTGATTCAACTTAGGTCATGATTCCGGGGTCATGGAATTGAGCCCCATGTCAGGCTCTGCACAGAGCATGTAGCCTGTTTAGGAATCCCTCTCTCTCCCTCTGCCCCTCCCCCCTGCTTGTTTTCTCTCTCTTCTCTAAAAAATGAAAAGAAATAAATAGAAAAAAACTGGAGTGGGGGAAAAAAGTATCCACTACAGTTTCACAAATAAAATAAATATTTTAATATTTATTAAATAAATAAATTAAAAAAATTATTAAAAAAATAAATATTTTTTTGTATATAATGAGTACAAATGGAGTCTAATAAAGGCAGCATTAGGACTTAGTTTTAGCCACTTTTTATAAGAAGAAGCCTTGTCAGTTCTAGGCTTATTCTATAGAGTTGAGTTTGTTGAAAAAGTAGAGTGTTACCATGTATCTTGCAAAATATATTTTTACAGGTCTGCCTATAAATCACATCTCTAGTTAGTCTGAGAACTTCTAAATTATTCAAGTTAAACCTGAATATTTTATCCTGGAATATCTAAAATATCTAACGTTTAATGTCAGTCACCTTTGTTAGATATCAAGGGAAGTTTTATATTTCTGCTTAAATTGAATAAAGTTTTGAATTTGAATAATTTCCAATCGTGAGGTGAAAATCCCAGAAAGAAAAGAAAACTTTGATACCTTAAAATTAGCAATTCAGATTTATTCAAGGATAGTAGAATCATCAATTTTCTTTACATATAAACATGTATTCCCTTTGTAAAGAAAGAAATGATCTCCAGAGAATTCTTTAAGTCATTGTGTGCCTTCCTATAAGCAATATATAATTTCCTTCCTATTAGTTTTGCCAAGAGAATTAGCATCATTGTTGATAATATTTACAATTATCTGCTTATCTTTACTCACATGTTTTAAATGATTATGAGAGTAAGTCATTTTTAAATCAATTTGGTAAAGAATATATTTTTTAAATCCCAAACTTGAATTTTTATATCTGACACCACAATAAATATTTTTAATTATTGTTAAATTATTCCTTGTTCCTCCTTCCCCTCCCCATGGTCCTCTGTTAGGTTTCTCCTGTTAGACCTATGAGTGAAAACATAGAAAAAGAGTTAGGGAGAGGGAGGGAGACAAAGTAGGAGAGACTCTTGAATACTGAAAACAAACTGAGGGTGGAAGGGGGAGGGGGAAAAGGGAAAGGGGGTGATGGTCATGGTGGAGGACACTTGTGGAGAAGAGCACTGGGTATTATATGGAAACCAACTTGAAAATAAACTATAAATTAAAAAAACAGACTTGTTATTGATGTGTATTATTAATTGAACATTCATTATGATGCATGCAGTGATTTTTTTGTTTTCTTTTCCTCCTCCAAAGAAATGGAAATCATTTTCTCCAACTTTAGCCAGCAAAGAAGAATTCTCACCAAAGATGTATGAATTTATGCACACTTACAATCTTCTAAGGGTGATCTATAACACCTGTTTTCAATTAAAGTGCAAGAAATACCCTGTATAATACATGTTCTGTCAGAAAAGCAATATGGGAAATGAACACTAACATTTCATGAGGCTGCTACATCACTTCATATTGAAAAGGGAGGTCAATCAATCAATATTTGAAATAAAATTGCTGGTATGCATTTTATGTGGAACACTGCATTACATGTTTCAAAAGGAAATATAATAGGGAAACCTACTTCTCAAAGTTTTTGCATTATAATTGGTGGCATCCTAGCATGATAGGAGCCAAAAAAAAAAAAAAAAAAAAAAAAAGAAAGAAAAGAAAATAAATTCTTACCTTGGGTACCTGAGTGGGAAGAAATAGTACTGACAAGAAATGAAAATAATGAGACTTTTAGTAAAAGAAAGAAGACAAACAGAACAGGAGATGCCTTTCCTTAGAATCTACTTAGGTTATAAACAGAGGAATGCTTCATAGAATAAGTAACTCATCAATCTATCAATAATGAGAGGGGAAAGAAGCCTTAAAATAGGTTTCACAAAATAAGTAAATCTTCACACACCTCCAACCTTGAAAATATAACCTTAGGAGCTTTGAGAGAAAAATGCTGCAAACGTTCTAAGAGGATTCATAGTCTTAGCCCTGTAGCCTCTGAAACTTATATTGAGAGGCTTCTGTGAACATTAATCCACTTCCCAATGAGTAGTCTTGACAGATTCAGGAATAAAAATCAAGGGTTGGTCAATTGTCATTCTCTCACCTCTCCAGGCAATTCATTTGGCATTGTGCAGACCTACCCATAGAGCTTAGCATGAAACACTCTGTGAAGAGCACTTGAAATTGAAATGTTTGAAATTTCAAAGGACTTAAATGAAGTTGGGTTATCCTGGCCTCATTTTCCTGGTCAGTGAAGGCTTTTCAGAGTGTGAAAGCATACATTTTAGCAGTGTATTCTACATAAATAAAAGAATCTTCACATAAGACATCTGTTTTAATTAAAGCTGGAAAATGGAATGCTTCATTGGAAAAAACAAAGCTATCTCTTTTCTCAGCTTTCTAGTCTGCAGGTACTTTCCTGAATTTAAAATCAGAAATGTTTAAGTGGTAACAGCAATACATTGGCAGATTTTCCCAGCCCTCTGAAATATCAGGGAGACATTTCCATTTGATTATGCTCCTGTAATTAATGTTCTATCCATCATCTATGGATCTAGAATGCCTAAGAATTCTGCCAGAAATTTAAAAAAAATCATTTGTTAGTTGTACTATGTTTTATGCAGTGAACAACTGAACACTGTCCACATCTGGGGATTTGAGTAGACCCTGCAGAGGGCCAAGATAGGCCAAGAGAATGAATTGGAGCTGAGTATCCCACTCATGGAGCTAAGAGAGAACAGTGATGTTACTCAGCCAGTATCCTAAGAGAACACTAGTATTAAGTCCAGAAACACAAAACCAGTGTACAAATCCAAAGGCTGGAAGAGGATACAAAAAATGCAGATACAGCTGGGCCAGGATCTGTGAAATAGAAGGGTAGTGGCATGAGTATGAAGCAAGACTGACCCTAAACAGCTAATGCAAATGTGACTGGTTACTGTTCTTTGGTGAGGCAGCAAGTTTCAAAGGGTCAGGCTGGATCAAAGGTACGAAGTCAGGATAAATAGGTAACAAGAAAGACTGAAATCCATAAAATTAGACGCAGTAAAATGCAGCTGAGGCTTCAACTATGATCCAATGTATATTCTAGTGAGAAAATTCAAATTTATTGTAGTGCCTGGTATAGAAATAGATTTCAGAGCATTTTGTTGTTGTCATTAAAATCCTTGCTTTCCAAACTCTCATTATATATCAACCTGCTTTTGTTAGTTCAGTCACATGCTTAATTTAAAAATAAACAGTTTTCCCTACTATGCCCTACACTCATGCGACTTTCCTTGATCTTCCACAATATCCAATAGCATAGTGGGCATATCTGTTATAAGATGACTGGCCTCTTGGATATGGTACCCATATTGCCATCTACTGAAAATTACTTCAAATTACAGAGAGACACACAAGATGTGCGAGGATGCTGCTAAAAGAACTCAACTCTAAATACAGTGACATAATGGAAAAATTTCTGATGGATAAGAGAGGTAAAAACAAGAACTGTGTGATAACTCTGTTTCAATTTATAAATGAATATTGTCTGTGTGAATTTCTTCATTCACTGTGTGCTTCATGGTTTTGTTGGTGCAATCAACATCTCATCACCTGAGTGTTCTAAATGTTCTATTTTTTGATATATAGGGATGTTTCAAACTTTTATTGATAAAGAAAAAGACAAGCCTGAATTTATTCCATAAGGAAAAGTATGAGTACTTCTTAATTTCATTTTTTTATTCTAAACACTGATATTTTCATGTTGCATATTCTTAGTATTCTTTTCATGATGTTCATTCAAAGAAAACAGAAAAGAAATGCCATGTATAAAAAGTATAATTTAAGGCAAATAGCACAAAATTTGAAAACCAAGGAAAGTGTGATATAATGCCTCAAAATACAGACTTTAAGATTTGCTTCATTGCACAGCTAATAAATTAGGCCCAGAAAGACTGGTGATAAAATCACAACCATGTGATGGTAACATTTAGAATAACACCAAGCCTATGAGAGATTATAATTTAATTATAACCACACAAAGCCTTTGTGGAGGGTTCACTTTTCATGACATTTTTTAAAATAAGACCTTGAGGATCTGGAAACCATTTAAACAAATCAAATTAAATATTTGGGGGATACTAAAATGTATGGTTTATATTTATCTACAAAAGAAGTGGGATTTCTTGTTTTTTCAAAAATGTGCTGACTCCAAATAAAATGTATCAAAAGGTATTTCATTACTATATTAGAAATTGTGTCACATAATACAGTATAACAATGTATTGGGAATTTTACATTCTTCTTCATCAGAGATTGACAAATGTTAAGAAAGGAAAAAGCTTGGGGTGCCTGGGTAGCTCAGTCAGTTAAGCGTCCAAGTTTGGCTCAGGTCATGATCTTATGGCTCATGGGTTTAAGCCCTGCATTGGGCTCTGTGCTGACAGCTCAGAGCCTTAAGCCTACTTCAGATTATGTCTCTGTCTCTGTCTCTGCTCCTCTCTTACTTGTGCACTGTCCCTCTCTCTCTCAAATATAAATACACATTTAAAAATTTAAAAAAAAAGAAAGGAAAAAGCTCAGTATCTATCATTTATCAATATCTGTACATGTTGCAGAAATGATTTGTATTTGCAATAATGCTATGTATGACTCTGCCTTCTGATCTTTGAATTACGCTTCTTAAAATACATTGCATCAGTCTTGTAGAATTATAGGATGGCAAAGGTCCTTGAAAGTGTATCTGATTCATCCTGTTGGCTTCTGTTGGAGATGCAGAAGAGTCATGCTAGACAGGTGAGTCTTATTATTCAATAACTACACAGCAGCAGAATCCATGAATTTTCTTCCAAGTAGTCCATTCTTGAATTCAATGACCTTTGCTATCAAAACAGTCCTCAATATGTGACTGAGTTTATACTACTGTAGGCTAAATTTATTTCCTCAGTGGAAAGAGAGAACATGACATTGTACATTTAGGATTTTATCAGTGAGTTCCATAGAATGACAGCTAATTACAAGAACCCTCACTAAAATATCCTTTTTCTTTTGTCAAAATTAATGTTTAAATATTAGATTTATATTATATGCTAGTCTCAGCTTTCTCTTTTAAGGAATAAATGTGTTCATTTATCCTCATATAGATCACATTCTATATTACAAGATTACTGTTTTTAAGCTTAAGGGAAAGTTTCAGTATCCTGTTTTAGCTTTGACATTTCTGAAGAACAAATTATGAGTTCTTTACCTGGATTTCAGTATATTGATTTTCTTTAGCACTTTGGATTCAATTCTTTCTGTAGCAAGAGAACAATAGACTCATTACCCCAGGAGATTTACCCTTGGCCACACATTGGTTAGTATGACAGAGAAACACTAGAGAGAGCAATATCCAGCCAAAAAGTTTGACTTAGAGAAAAAAGGCTGAAATGCCTTTCCAAAGTCTCCACTCACCTTCCCTAAAGTCATGAAAAAAGCCTGTCTCTTAAATATCTCCCACTGCCATAGAACACTGATCTGGACTAGAAGTCCCAGTTTACCATTGTAATACCTCTCTCCACCTTAGGAGGGAGAAATCAGGCTTAATGACATAGTTCAACTGAACTGAACCATTATCAGAGTTTGTGATATCTTCTAGATACATGCAATCAAATCTATCACTGGTACTTGTGTCTACATCATCTTTTGTAGTGTTCTTCTGTTCTGATTTAATGATTTTAGTCTAAGAATAACAATTATTCTTCCCTAACTAAATCAAGACTTTGAAAAGTTAGCCTGGCATATGATGACCTCTTTCGAGACCCATAATGTCAGCTTTGTAACAAGTTCTTCTTTGTTTTATTCTTTCCTCTTCTATCTCCTCTGGTTTAACCACATCTATTTCAAAATGGAAAAGTGCTCAGGGAGACTAAATTTGGCTAATATAGCACATCATCCAATTAGAATAACAGAAATCACTCACTAAAACAATCAATGCATTCATCCAGTCGGCAAGCCTTTCTATAGCATATGTTATATGCAGTGCACTTTGCTAGGTGTTATAATTTCATAGATAAATATGTTACATTAGAAGAAGTATATATTTTGGAAAACAGTCTAATCTGAAACATGTGCATGTGTTTGGTCCTTTGAATTAGGTCCTTTGAATCTTAAAATACAAAATGTTTTATTTTGTGTCTAGTACATTTTAGTAGGCATTATGTTTATACACTCCATCCATGTTGTATGTGTAGTGAGGTTTGCTGATTTTCAGTGCAGTAGATGGTTTCATTGGATAATTATATCACAATCATTTACTTTTCTCATTTTTGATGGTCATTTATGTTACTTTCAGTTTTTAGTAATTACAAATAATGCTGCTATGAACATTTTTTTTGACAAGTCTTGCCGCACATGTGCATCCACATGGAAATAGAGTGGAATTTTAAAATCACAGAAAGCTAACAGATCATGGCAAATGGTTTTTCAAAGTGCCAATGCTAAATTTTATTTCACCAGCACTGTATGAGAGACTGTTGCACCAAATTCTTATGAAAATGGTACCGTTAATCTTTATAGACATTCCCAGGAGAGTGGTTAGTGGTGTGCAGTAGTGGTTTTGATTTGCATTCCCACAGGATTAATGAAGTCACACACCTTTTCATATTTGTATTAGTCATTTGATATACTGTTTTGTGAAGTGGCTGTTCAAATCTCCTTCCATTTTTGTTTGGATTTTCTGTTTCTCCTACTGATGTGTACTTTTTCTATATTCAGGATATGAGTCTTTTTAGATTACATGGATTACAAATATTTTAATTCATTCTGTTTTCTCTCTTAATGGTGACTTTCAAACACAATTTTAATGTAGCCTAATTTATTAATCATTTTTATTGTTAATGCTTTTAGGAATCCTGTTTAAATATACTTGGGCTCCTGGTTGGTTCAGTTGGTTGATCATGGACTTCCACTCAGGTCATGATCTCCCGGTTCATTAGTTCGAGCCCCACATTGGGCTCTGTGCTGAGAGCTCAGAGCCTGGAGCCTGCTTCAGATCTGTCTCCCTCTCTCTCTCTACCCCTCCTCTGCTCCTGTTCTGTCTCTCTCTCAAAAGAAAATATTTAAAAAGTTTTAAAAAAATACTTCTCTACACAAGGTCATAAAAGTTGTTCTTCCATGTTTTCTAAAACCTTTCACTTTTTGCCTTCCAAATTCTGCAGTATATCAGCAATTGGTACTTTATATACGACATGAAAATAGGTCAAGTTCTTTTTTTTCTATACAGCTATCGAATTGGCACTGTCCCATTTGTTGAAATAATCTTTGCCCACCAGTGTATAGTGTCACTCTTGCACCATATGAAGTTTTATATATTCATAATGCTGTTCTGATATGTCTGTTTTGTTCTATTGATATACTTGTTTATCTTAGTCAATACCAACTCTCATAGTCATTGCTGCTATATGATAGGATGGGTTCTATCACCTTTTATTTTTTCAGCAGTGTCTTGGCTTGGAAATACCATTTGCATCACTAAATCAATATCAGCTTACATATATTCACAAAAAACCTGCTGGTATTTTTACCGGGATAGTACTGAATATAAAAATCTATTGGGGGGGGGGGACTAACATCTTTAAATTATTAAATCTCTTCATCCTTGGACCAGGTATATGCTTCTGTTTATTTAAATCTTTTTAAATCTATCTAACAATATTTCTAGTGTTTTCTGTGGTAAATTTTCATAGGATTCATTCCAATGTATTTGAAGCATTTTGATATTACTGCAAAGGCCATATATACATATATATAATTTCACTTCTACCTTTTGACATTGTATCCAACACCTTTGTCAAATTGCCTATTAATTATAATAATGTATATATGTATTCTCCCTTCCTTTTCCATGTTCTTACCTTTTTTTCCCTTGCCTATTGCACTGTCTATGACTTCAGGCATAATGCTTATTAGACATACTATGAGAGGACATTTTTGTTTTAGTCTTACTCTCTGAAAGAAAACATTCAGTAGTTCACTATTGATTACAAAACCTCCTCTATGTTTTCTGTGCCTATCCATGATGAGATTAAGGAAGTTTCTTCTATTCATAATTTGTTAGAAGTTTTATTTTTTAAGTCATAAATACATATTTATTTTTACCAAATACCTTCTCCATACCAATTTAGTGGATTACATATTTTTGCTTTTATTTTGTGCTTTTATTTTGAATAATTTAACTGGCTGATTATTGAAGGTTAAACCAACCTTACATTCCTGGAATAAACCTGAGTTGATCATGACACATCATCTTTTTTATATACTACTGAATCTGATATGCTTTTATTTGCTTATAATTTTTTAATCTATGCTTAAAGTTGGCCTCCATTTACCTTTATTATAATGTTGCCATTGGGTGTAGTTTCAAAGAGTACCCTTCCCTCATAAAATGATATTAAAAGATTTCTCTTTGTCTATCATAGGAGTGTTCTTTCCTTCTTAACCACTGGTTTAAACCAATAAGAACTGTAGTTTTATTTGTTGGAGGAAATTAATTATATATTCAATCACTTTAAACTCATAAGATTAGGTAGGTTTACTAGACACATACACACGCATGATTTTTTTCTGTGTCAAGATTACAAGCACTATTTTCTTGCCTACTCCTTCTCCTCTTGTGTTGATGTTTGCATATATGATAGACTACTCAACTATTGCCCTACTACTCAACTATTATAGACTATTGTTTATAATTTTCTCTGCTGTGCATTTCATCATCTTGCACTTCTGGGCTTTTCTTTAGCTATATTCTTTTGATCCTTCTTCCAATCTACTAATCCCCTCTTCAGTCATAACAACTAAGGAGTTACACTAATCTATTTAGACCTGAATTTTAAGTTGTTTTATTTTTCAGTTCCTTAGTTTCAATTCAGTTGTTTAATATATTTTTCTGTATGCATGTGTATACACACACACACATATCTCATATATTCTCTGCTGAAGTTTTAATTTTGTGTTTTATTTCTTTGAATTAACAATACTGATTACAGGGGCATCTGCCTGGCTCAGTTGATAGTGCATACAACTCTTGATATTGGGGTTGTAAGTTTGAGCCTCACAATAGGTGTAGAGTTTGCTAAAAAAAAAAACTAAAATCTTTAAAAAAAATGTGATTAGATACTTTGTGTCTGAGAACTCCATCAAACAGATTGCCTTGGGATCCTTTTATTGTGGTCTATTATTCCTTCCCCTTGTCTTCTCTTCTTCTTCCTTCTTTTTCCTCTTCTTTCTCCTTTTTTTTTTTTTTGTTTTTTACTCTCTAATCTCTTCATGTGCCTAGTTCCTTTTGATTTCACACACAAAAAAAGAAATAATTTGAAACCTAGGAAAATATCATATTCACACAAAGAAGACTTATGCCTGCTACTAGCAAGTGGGCAAGAGCACAACAACCCAAACCACCTTGATCTAATTTGGGGATTGAGAAAGTCCAAAGCTGAAATTTCTTTAAATGCCAATCTTTCCCATATCACCATTACTTGGGGTTTTATGGGCATTCGCCAGTATCCTCCCTCCATGATGCTCTCTGAAAACCAATTTTTGTCTCCAAGTCTTATGAGGTTGTAAAAAGTCTGCTCATATTTTTGAGATTTATCTGGAGAAATCAGCCACCCCAAATATGGTGCTCAACTCACTGGATTTCTTTATTTTCCCAGATATTGACTTCATTATTCCTCACTGCCTTGATAGCTCTGCCATGCCTTCAAGTTTAGTTTTTGTTTGGTTTGGTTTTTAGAGAGAGAGAGAGAGAGAGAGAGAGAGCACTCGAGTGGGAGAGAGAGCCAAAGTGGGAGAGAGAGAGAGAAGGAGAGAGAGAAAGGGAGAAGAGAGAGAACTTTAACAGGTCTCAGGCTCAGTGTGGAGCCTGATGTGAGGCTTGATCCCAAATCTCTGCTATCATGACCTGAGCAAAATTAAGAGTTGGACATGCAACCAGCTGAGCCACCCAGATACCCCAAGTTTTAATAAATTTCGATTTAAGTCTGAAAATTGGTCTAATTTCCTAAGCTGCTGGTAACCTAAAGTTGAGTATAATTTTTAAATAGATAAAAGGAAGAGAGGTAGTAAAAAAAAAAAAAAAGGAAAAGAAAAAGCAAACCAACAACAAAAAATCCCTATAAAAGTATACTCTTAAAAGGTAGATGCAAACCAAGAAACAGACTCTTAACTACAGAGAACAAGCTGATGGCTACCAAAGGGAGGTGGGTAGGGGATGGGTTAAAGAGGTGATGGGATTAAGGACGGCACTTGTTGTGATGAGCACCAGGTGTTTAATGGATGTGCTTAATCATTATATTGTACACCTGAAACTAATATTACACTCATTTTTAACTAATTAGAATTTGAATAAAAACTTAAAAGAAGATATAGTTTTCTCTATGGCATGAATTATTCTTGCCTTAAAGGCATATTCTGTCAGTGTTCTTATACCTAAAAATTAACCTTACAAAAATGTTAATTGGTACAATTTCCTAGAATTATGTTTCCGAAATTGCATTTTTCAATAAACTCTTTGTGGGAGAGTAGAAGTTCACAGGCAAGTTCTCTTAAACTACTTCTATTTAACGGATTTGCCACTGGCTCTTCACTGTCCTAGAAGATATTCCAACTTCTACACACAGTGTGATGATTATTTGTGGATGGCTCTTTGAAATGTGGTTGTGTATTTCTGTTCATACCCATCAGGTTGGATGACTTGTTTATACCATAAACTGCTGAAATCTGAGGGACATAAATGTTATACTTATTTTATTTTATTTTTTATCTATCTATCTATCTATCTATCTATCTATCTATCTATCTATCTATCTATTTATCTATTTACTTTAGGGAGAGAGGGTGCAAGTGATAGAGAGGCAGAGGGAAAAGGAGGGATAGAATCCCAAAGCAGGCTCCACACTCAGCACAAGTCCAATGTGGGGCTGGATCCCATGAACCATGAGATCATGTCCTGGGCCAAAATCAAGAGTCAGATGCTTAAGTGACTGAGCTGCCCAGGTGCCCCGACTCAGCAGTATTCTGAAGAATTTTTTCTTAATGCTTATCTGTATTCACTATCTTATTTTCCTTACAAATACTGAGAATAAAAGCAAGCTTGGCAAATGCTTTTTATGTCTCACACTTATGAAATAATGTGAAGGATTTATTCTTTCTATAATTTGTGGGTAAACTGAAGAGAAAACACCCTAAGCATGTGAGTACATTCATGCACACATACATACACTTTCTTCTTTAGTACTACCTTATTTTTTTAGTAACTTTTTAAAATGTAGCTATCACCTTTTTGTTCCTGACTTTCCAAAGAACATTTTTAGAACATATGTTTTCTTTTTCTATCCATTTTATTATCCTGTGTACATATACATGAACCTTAAATAATTTTTTTTCAAAACAATAGATGCAGCATTTAGGAAGATGAGAATTTTTTCTGTAAATATATGAACTGATAACAGTTCTCTAAAACTTGTGTTTCCAAATATTTCTTCATATTGCCTCACTAAAACAGTGTTCTAAAATATACATGCTTCAGGACAGGCGATTTCCAATTTTCCTGAAAATTCAAAGCTCACATGATAGTTAAAAAGCTTTCTACCTTACCCATTTAATCATTTAAGTTCTACTCTTGAGAAACCCACTGTGTAATTTTATGTGGTATAAAGTTAACATTTATGGTAAGATTCAGTGAAGCTATATTAAAGGTAAGTCAACCTTCAGAATCAGAGGTACCTTATTTCCATCATCCATTACGTGGAAGATAGTCTTCTTTCTCCCTATAAAATGTGTGCTACATTTTCATTAACCATAAAAATACATTAAAAACTCATAATGATGGCAGTCAGGATGCCTTTTAAATAGTGCTACAAAGTTTAAAAGTACAAAACCTCACCAAAGGCTTATATAATATGCAAAATAAATTATTATGTCACCTCATTTGGTGAATATTAAGTAAGCTTCTGTAGCTACTTGTGCCATCAGTTTATTTCACTCAGCTGAATAGTCTAATAATATTTTCATTAAATATTTATATGAACAATCAAACACTGCAAATGAAGAGCATATCCCTGACATTCAAGATGGTTTCCAGGCTGATATCAGCAGTTTGTTATGTTGGTAGGGCTCATTTGCTATGGCTTAGAATGATGTTTGCCATTAGCTTTGAGTATCTTATGTCTGACCTTAGAATAAAGGCTATTCATCATGTCCTCTAATTTCTAAATTTTATTTCTTCATTGAGAAAGAACTGACAATAGAAAATTAAGTGCATTTAAAAGCTGGGGTCATGCCATACTAATTCAGCCAAGGAAACTGATTAATGCAGATCATTTTGTAAAGCAATAGAAAATATATTCTTTAGTTTTATATGTTTAATACCATACTATTCATTCAACTTCTATATCCATTAAGTAAAGGTGAATCTAGTATTTGGCTTAAGATTTATATGTGATACTTTGATTTACGAATGCATGATAGCATGGTGACTGCAATTTAATTGTAATACTTAATTTGAATTAAATACAAATGTCATCACATGCTAACTCTACATTTATCTTCCTGAAATATTTGTCTCACTTACATGGATGTTATTTGAGATCACTGGAAGTTAAATTTGAAATGATCTTGTATATGACATAAATCTAGAAATTAGATTCAAATACACAAAACGTTTTAGGTGGCCATTTTGAGTATTTGAGAAGTTATAACTAAAACTTAAAGAGGTAGTAAATAATTATTAGCTTTATTATACACTTCTAGAAAATGTGGTGCTAGAAATTTGTAGCCACAAACTTAGATGTACCCCACAAAAAAGCTATTTTATTTAAATCAAATAAGGTAAACGTGGATGGCTCAGTGAGTTGAGCATCTGACTCGATTTTGGCTCTGATCATGATCTCAGTTCATGGGATCAAGCCCCTTGTGGGGCTCTGGAATGACAGCACAGAGCCTGCTTGGCATTCTCTCTCTTCCTCTCTCTCTGCCTCTCCCCTGCTTGTGCACGCACACCCTCTCTCTCAAAATAAAAATAAACAAACATTAAAAAATAAATAAATGCTATCCACAATTTAAAAAATAAAAATAAATTAATCACATTAAATATTACTTATTTTCATCCCTTGGGGTTAATAGAAAATTTAATCTTGACCAATATTAGGGCTGATGCATACGCAGCTCAGCACCATATGAAGGCCCCAGGGGTGTTGCATAACTTCAGGCTTCAGTAGTCCTTGTTTGCTAATATGGAACACTATCCAAACCTGCATAGCCCCTATGGTCTGATTGTTCTGCTATTTCTATGATATATTTGGGTATAGGGAACTTTGATAAGGACAGAAACCCTGGTGTCTACCATTAAACCTTATAGTCACAGTAAATAGGCAAATCTAACCTCTCCAGGGTATTGCAAGGGCCTGAATCATTATCCCGACTTGTTCTGGAAACTACAAACCTTAGACCAAGCCCTGTGGCTAAAAAGCCTTTTCTCTATCATAATGTTTCCAATTTCCCACCCCATAGTCTTTAGTTCATCATGTTTCTGTATATTCCTTGAGAACACAGTACAATGTCTTCAGTAAGTTATGTTTTTATAATAGCTTGAGTGATCATAAAATTTGTCATTTAAACCAGAACATTTTGAGAAAGGATTAATAATCATGGTAAGGCAACAGATAAAGCTAGTTGTCTTAGATTACACTCCCCAGTGGACTCTGATTTGTATTAAAGGGATTTCCTAGGATATATTCCCAAGGAAACATGGTAGATGAGTCGGGGGGTAGAACTGTGGTAAGCGAGAAGCCAAGCAAGAATGCCACGTCCAGTTAAGTCCCACAAAAGTGAGGGTACCAAAGGAAGACAACACATCCAGTTATACTGAATTTCAAGTTGAACAAAAATTAATTTTTCACATGAATATGTTCAGAATATTGCATGTGACATAGTTAAATTAAAAACAATTTCTTCCTGGACATCCTGTATTTTTATTTGCTTTATTTGGCAAGCCTATCTAAGAGGTCTCTGGAGAGAGAAAAAGTATGGGTCACACTTAAGAGGGCCAGGGAACAAGGGAGCTAGAATATTTAAACCCCTGCACCCATCAGTCAGTAAGTGAAACTCCAGATGAATATAGACAAATTTCCAGGTACTTCTAGTTCTCTGTGTGCTGCCAAAGTGGGCCACAAGAGTCTGAGAGTAGCCGTCCCACAAAAAGACAGAAGTGCTCACTGTTGGGACAGAAGCCACACTTCCATGAAAAAAAGTCTGAGGGGATATGGGCAGAGCCTGGACGTCATATGCTGCCCTCATATTGACCCAGGAAAAAGGAGATATATGGTCATCCTAACATAGCTAGCAGTCCTGAAAGAGCTCCTAAGACAGGAAAACACACTTTCTTGGAATTGAAGGGCAAGGAGTTCTTCCAGAACACTGGAAAAAATAGCATGCCCCACCCCCAACATACTCACAAATTTACATCTCAATAAATTACCTTGCCACAAGAATTAACTGGGATATATACCCTTCATTTTTCAGATATGGAAATGAATTCATTCCCTGAAGACTATTTTAACTTGACAGAAATTGAAAGGTCATGAAATGAAGCTTCTTGCTTTACTTTCACACAAATTTAGCAATTTATATTATCCCATAAATGGAGCTAACATACATTATTTACACTCTACCTGAAAATTTATTGGAACTTCATGTGGTACAGAAGTCAATGCCTCCCCAAATTAAAAGTGAAAAAACTCAGAAGATAAGACATAACTTGGAATAAGCTTCCATTTCCTTTTACGTTCTTCCAGTAATTCATATCCTAAACTTAATATATAGGCAGCCTAGATAATTAGGATGCGAATTACTATTGGAGTTTTCCTCTTACCCAAAGGACCTGTAGAGTTAAATTATTCTAAAAGTTAACTACAGTTTTCTGATTCCTTGGGGTGAGTCAGGAAGTCACATAATGAAAATTTGCCTTGAGGTTAACTTATACTATATTATATGTACTATATACTGCCTAATTATTTAAAGACAGCAATTTTATTGTTTTACATCGATAATTCAGTTTCTATTCTACCATTGGACTTGGCCATTAATTACTTCAATGAATCTGTTACTACATACATGTACTTATGAATGTAGTAGGTAATGGTACATGAAATACTTAAATGGTAAGGTGTTTAGGTTGACATTCTAGAGACAGTGTTTAATGGCACTACATAGCCCATTGTGATATACTTTAAGGAAATATGAAAAGTAACTTTAAGTCCAGAGCCCTAATTGGGATGTATACATACTTTCTGGCAAGCCATATTGTACAGATCCTCTTCTCTTGAGAGTCATGGGGCCAAAGGTATACAATACAGGGTACTGAATGCTTTTGTACAGAGAAATATGAAACAAATTGTTCCTTAAGCAGAAAAAACCTTGGCCCCTCCTGACTTATTTGATACGTCCACGTTCCTTCACTCAGCCTGCAAGGTTCTCCTTTTCCTGGCCACTGTCTCCTTCCTAAGCTCCCCTCCTAGTGGTCCCCTTTTTAGCGCACACTATTATAGACATGCAAAACTAACACTGAATCTTCCCTTCTTTGTTAAATCATCTCAATCTCACTGGACTGGGGTCACTACATCCCCTCCTTGCTTTCCTTGGCTAATCGCTACCTATCCTTTAATATTCTATTCAGGGAACAAACTACAGGAAGACTTCTCTGTTCTTTCGTAGATCTGGTTAGGTATTTGATTTAGCCTCCCAGTATACATACTATCTTCACAGCTTGATGCATTGGTGTACTTTACCTACTTATTTATTCCATTCCCTAGAGAAGAAATTTTTTAGATGAGAAGATGAGCTCTAGCTTTCTTTACATTCTCTAAATTTAGTAGAACATCCGGAACACATAGGAGGGATTCAGTAATAGTTTGCTGAATGAATAATAGAGGAATGAATGACAAAGACTTTGGATGACTATGAACACTGAAAATCAATAAGCATGAATGCGGGGTAAGATAATATCAGGACTTCGGTTTAAATACAGGTCTAGTTTGTTCTAAGTTGAACCTTAAATAAGGCTATAATGCAGATAATTTTTAGCTGATAGATTTATGAAATACTATATTAATTCCATAGCTAAATGAAAACATGAAATTCACTGTAGAAGTTTTTACAGATCTATCATTAACAAAGAAATGGTTTAATATATAAAATTTTTTACATCCCATTTTAAATTGGTTTTCATATTCATATGTTTGTATGAATACATATATAAAATATAAATTATATATATATATATATATGAATGATTATAGTAATTTTACTCTGAGGACAAAATAGTAATTATTCATGTATATATATCTACATAACCTTCTTCCTTAAGAGTTAAAGAAAACAAGAATTAACTTCTTAGGAGTTAAAGAAGACAATTGATTAGTTCTATCAAAATCAATTAATGAATTCTATTCAAAATGTCAGACCAACTTCAAGCACTCTCAATTTAATTTTTTTAATTCCCATGAAAATAAAAATTTCCTTTAGTGTCATCAGAAAAAAATAGAGATTGCCTAAGACCAACAAACTTAGAACTAGATTCTAGTAATCAAGGACTCTGCCTATCATCAAAGCATTAGACCATTACTCTCTCTTACTATTTAATTAGAATCTGGTAATTGTCATTTTGCACATCAATTAAATTCTTTGAGGCACATTAGATGATACCCTAACATTTAAATAATGTTTTCATCTTTAATATAATTTATAAACATGAATTAAGTAATCTTCCAAAGTGGCTATTTGAAAGTTTTATCTCCCTTGAAAGTAATTATGCCTAGAATTTCTACTTAGTGGCATTGTACTTAATTTTGCAACCATTACACTTCATAACTAAACTAATCCATCACTTTCTCCCCAATTACCACTTACTTTCATAGTAAATGAGATAAGCATTAGATACTTAAATAGTAATTTTATCAAGGACTTAGACCAGTGAACAGTCTTATCTTGCATATTCTACTTCTTGTGCTTCTGGAGTTCTCAATGATGGGGTTCTATTTCTTGGAAATAAAGTAGATGATGGTCTTTTATATCTGGTTCTTTAGTAAGAAAAAATGTTCACCACTAAAAGTATCACTTAGGTATCATATTACTGGTGAAATGAAAGAGAGAACTGTGTTATGTATTACTTTCCTGTTTGCACTCAGTGAACAGAGACATGTTCAGGTAATGCAAGTAATGCAGATTTATTATAAGAATATACTGAGAAATAGGAGAGAAGAAACATGTCTGCAAATGTCACATTCAAAATTCCCCAGTGAAGGGTGATAAATGCCCCTTTGTGTGCTCGTGGTATATCCCTAGATTAAGCCCTAGGCTACTAGCTGTTGGCTCAGTCAACTGGTTACAGACCAATTAAATGCTAGACAGAATGGCAGGGCCACATGATATAAGGTATAGTGATCTTTGTATAAAGATCTTCTTGGTGGAGAGCTGAATAACCATCACATCCTTAGCAAATGTCCAAAGGGGACAAAATAAGTGGCAGGTATCTGAAGCTTATTAGAAGAAACACAATATAACTATCAGCGATGGTGAAACTTCAGAATTTTTCTAGTATAAAAATAATCATTAATGGAGTACTTACTTTGAGTGATATGCACTGCATATATCAATTGTTTTATTTGATCATCATAACAACACAGGAGGGAACATTGTTAGCCTCATGTTGCAGATGAGGCCCAGAAATTTAAAGAATTTGATCAAGTTCACACAACTAGTAAGTACTAAAACTAAAATACAGCTCAGGTTTGGCCGATAGTTCTTTCCTCAGTTAAACCACACTGCCTTTCATAGTAATTATTATAAAATCAATTAATGGCTGTAGGTTGATTTTCAGGCTGATTGGTCGTATGCATATAATAATCTCTCATTCTTGCTACCTTGGAGTCGATTTCTCTCCTATTTGGGAGAGGGAAAACAAAAAATATATACATGTTCATATATATGGAAGAAATAATTATTTTTCTTTGGCTCAAAACTAATGGGCATTCAACAAAGATAAGATCATTAAGAACAGTCAGCAAGTACCTTGTCCCTTGTCCTCTGTCTCCTAGGCTGGTGCTTCTTGGATGGTGACATGCTGCCTCATTGCCTGCTGGCCTTTCTACTGGACAGCCAGCATTCTTTTTATAGCTAGAAGAAAAATATTAATAGTTCAAATCACAGGTAAATCAAATATACTCTGATAGGCTGCACATAGCATTTTGCTCTCTACAGAAAAAATTCTGTGTTAATAAATAACTCTTAGAAAACCACATATAAACCACATTGATTTCAAGAAGAATTTAGATCTTTGATCCTAGAATAGAATGTCTTGAATATTAAAATAGGTTTCTCATTAGAATTCAGCAAAACAGTAGTAAAATAATAATAAAAAAAACCCTTTGATTTTGCTTATTGAGAAAAAATCTATAAATTTTCCATATCGCAATCAAATTTTTATTGCATAGAAACCAGTGAAAATGTTGGTAATAAAATAGAAGAAAAAGTAAATAGAAAAGTATTTCTGAAGCATATCATGTTCTTCTTTTACTGATACGAAATTTGAAAAGTCTCTTTGAACCTATAAATTGATCTATTTGGAAAAAACACCCCAAAATATATAATGACAATAATATGATTTGTGAGCATTAAGGCTTTCAAACCAACCTCTATCCCTGAAAAAAGGCTTGCTTCATGTATTTATTATCTAAAAAAGAGGAAGTACTTCTAAAGGAGCTTTTACTTCTACTTTCTAAAAAATATATATATTTTTTATTTTCTCTGAAACCTGAAAGAATACTCATAAAATTCAAAAGACTGTAGGAAGCGCTTGCTCTTACACAGGCAATAAGAATTCCTGTTTTGCCCAGAGGCTACAGCAAATCTAGTTCTTTTTAAGAAAACTGGCTTTCTTGGCCTATGGAATTCTGTTTAAAATGTGTTTTGCCTTATGAGTAATGTAGTTACATAGACGCCTTATATCTATATAAGGCACTTTATTCCTGTGATACTAAACAGCAGTAATAGTCACTCCAAATTTTCAAGTTGTCATCTCTCTGGATCCTTCTAGCTAATGCCATTCTCCTTTCCTCTCTTCCTCCCCTAGAAAATAAGGTTTCTATTTAAACAAAACCATAAAGTGGTCAAAATAATTTATCAATTTCCAAGAAAGAAGCTAAATGCAAATATGATCTCTTTTGCACAAGATAAAGGGTCAAATGAATAGAGAGTCTAGCAACACCTCAACTATGAGAAGGTCATATTATAAGAAGGTCAACTATGAGAGTAGAGTCTACTGACTCAATAACATGACATAGACACAGACATTTCTTTGCTTCCACACCACGCAGGAAAAGGTAAACTCTGGGATCTTGCTGCATTCTTGGCTCCATCAGACAACAGTGGCAGGAAGCATCTTCTGATCTATTTGCCATAGGGATTCTATCATCTCTCTCCTGGGAACTCTAAGACACACTAGCTTTTAATCTTTAGACTTTTCTTTCATTCTCCTCTCTCTTTCATCCCAGACAGGGCAGAAATTTTAACCTCAGGGATAGAAAAAACTGACGTTGACTGTTCAAAAAAAATCTAATCCTTCTGCCATATGGAATACTTGGAAATATCAAAAAAAGAAGCTTCCATCTGTTTACATCTCAAAACATTATCCTCACATACTTATTCAAATTGATGTCTTTTCAGCAGATATCTTTGCCGCTAAAGACAAAAATGTCACAAAAATTGGGAACATTTGACATCTCCTTATACTGTAGATGCTTTTTAAAATCATGGCTCGAATCTTTTAAGGCACTATATAAAGAACCCAGTGTAATTTCTGAAACATAGTAAATATTCAATTAATGACATTTATTTTTATTATGATTGTAAGTCTAGGTTTATACTTATTTAGAGTAGGACCTGCCACCAGACGAATGTGACCCAATTTCAAACTCTGTTTAGGTTGACCTACTTCCCCAGGTATCCCAGTTCAAAAGCTACTATTCTTTCATTGTTTCTAGTCTTTTAAACTGAACTTTAATTTGTCACCCATTTATTCATAGTCCTCATTCAGCAAATATTTAGTGAGGTAGCAAGCACTATACTAAATAAAGAATAAAATAACATATTATTGTGTTAATGATAACTAACACCACCCTGCATTCACAGAACTATAGTCTAGTGACAAAGATAGGTATTAATCAAATAATTACCCAAATTGCCATTATCATATGTGCTAGGAAGGAAAATTGCAAGCGAATATATTTGTCAGGGAGGTCAGGGAAGACTGCATTGCTTGATCTGAGACTCGAGATGTCTCAGACTCCTTCTTCAGTTAGGAACTGGAGGAGAAGGGAAGAAATTATGCTCTAGGCAGTGAGGATAACATATACAAAGACCTTTGGGTAGAAAATTACATGACAGAACTATGGATTATTGTAAGAAGGGAGAACAGAAAGGACAAGAGAATAGTGCAAGATGTGGTTGAGGTTGGGGAGTTAGATATGGGTGAGGTCATTCAGGCTCTTAGGCTTTAACATGGACTTTAGCTTGACATTCATAGCACAACTGAGGGTTGAAAACATGAGAGTGACATGGACATAATAGAAAATAAATTGAGAAGGGAACAAGTGGAAGCAGACTGACCTGGGAAGTGGCACTTTCACTTGTACTGAAAAGATGCAAAGAACTGAGATGTCAGCTCGCAAGAGGAGTAGAATGGTGGCAGGGAGAAATGATGGAGTCCTGAATGAATATTTAGGAAGTGAAGTCAGCACCACTGTTAATAGACTGCATGTGAGAGAGTGCATGAGAGGGAGGTGTTAAGGATGACTAACAGATTTCTAGTCTGGGTTCTGAATTATAGGGAATAGGTTGGGAAGAAGTGTTTTAAAACAAAAGAATGAGGTAGGCAGTGCCTTTCCATTCATGGCCTATTTTACTCATGTGTGTAAAACAGCTACTACTCTGATTGACAGGTTGCCTATGATTTTCTATGGATTTATAATTATTCCACTACTAGAAAAAGTACAAAGTTTACTTTGACTTAACTTCCTCTTCCCACTCCATATGATTATATTATTACAGAGAAATAAGCCAATCCATTCAACAAAATTATACGTCAGAAAATTATAAGGATTTTAGGAGATTTGTGCCATTTTGAAAAAAAAAAGATTGAAATAAGTATAAATATCAGTAAATTCTTAATATTAATATCAAAAATAAATATATATGACCTATCAGTACTTTGGAAGATAGAAATATACTGGAATGCATGGCAGTAGTAGAAATTCATCATTTATTTCTAAAAACCCAATGTTTATAGGTTAATAATCATATGATCATCCCTAAGCCTCTAACAGCATTTTTTATGGACTGAATTTCTATTAGTATTGTACTCTAACTCAATTCCACACCCTGTAAAGTAGCACACCTAATTTTAAGTCATTGCTTACTTTCAATGTCATGGCATATGCTGCATGAAGCTTGACTGTGGCCCTATTTCCATAAATATATGTAACTTATTTCAAAGTAATAGAGATGGCTTTTACTAGGAAATAGTGAGTGTAAGTAATTCTTTCCAAAATATGTTAATAGTTAAATAACAAATAATGCTGTTTTGAAGATCAATACATATTCCAATTATTTTCATAACTTTACAATAGTGTAATCCAAGTTAAAGCCCATCTCCACGTTTCACGAAAAATACATTCCTGCTTTATGAGCATATATATGACAATTAAATTATGTGTTTATCATTTTCACTGAGAATATCTGACATTTATAGGTTGTGGTAAAACAAATTGGGTAATTTTGCTGCCTTAAAAAAGACAAATCCACTACAAAAACTGGATGATCTCTGCTTTCAAAGGAGGACAGATTCTGTTTCAAATGGGGTTTTTACACTTTTTCTCATATGTACATAAAATAAAAGGAATTGCAGACATTGACAAGCTTTGTCAACCAAATTTTTATAAGCATATCTTAGTTCTTGGTGAATAGTCATTTAAGAGACAAGCCATTTATTGACTTAAATGAAATAAAATCATTAAAACAGTTTCTCTTGCTGGCACAATCTGTGTTGTTATTCCCAGGTTGTTCTGCTGAAGCAGACTTATTTTGTAATGTAACTTATGACCAAGGTTAAAGGTGTTCTATGAAAGTACAAGTATATCTAAACCCTATCACCCAACCAGAATTCTTTTGCAACCTTTCAAGGGCATTACAATAGAGTTTTATGTGAAGGCGATTGCCATCAGGAAGCTCTAGATTTTCTCTTTAAATTCTAGGCCAAAAAGAACAGCTTGACTTTCAGGTCTTCACCTTCTCTTGGGGGAAAGGGAGGTGTAAATTAGATTCCACAGAATCTTCTAGTCACAGCATTTAAGCTACAGTACTATAGAATGCTTGCTAGAGATTCAGGTTTTGAATTGCAGGATAAGTATCATCATAGAGTTCTTCTGTGCATTCTCCAGGAAACAACCCAAGCTTAAAAGAGAGAGGGGATTCCTCCGTTACAAATGAAATTATGTTTGTAATTTTGAATCTTTTATTACTCATCCTGTAAATCAGAGAATCCCTAAATGATACTTTCTCTACAATAGATCATTAAGACAACATATTGCGACAGTATTATTTAGTATACAGTTTTTGGATTCCATCCTATCATTATGTAAGACATTTAACCAGGGAAATAAAAAACAAAATGGTGGGGCACCTGGGTGGCTCATTCAGTTAAACTTCTGACTCTTGCTTTCAGCTCAGGTCATTATCTCACAGTTCACAGGATTGAATCCCACTTCGGGCTCTGAGCTGACAACACGGAGCCTGCTTGGGATTCTCTCTCCCTATCTCTCTGCCCCTGCCTTGTTTGCTTGTTCTTTCTCTCGCAAATAAATAAATTTTAAAAAATGGTAACTAGCAAGTGTCACAGTTTTATGGCAAGATGACATTATCTGTGACTTGGGGCCAGAAAATCTGATCTGCATCTAATGCAGCAGGGTTCTCTGTTAAACTTGTCTCAAAATTCCTCCATTTCCTCTGACATCTCTTATTCCTTTCAAGCTGCATATCCCAACAGAAGGATGACTGCCTCAGGCTCCTGTGTCTCATTTAATCACATTCTTTCAATTACTCAATAAATAAATACATTAATTCTTTTAATATGAACCTGAGAAAAGAAATACTCAACATCTGGAAGAGGCTTAATTTTAGATTTCACTCTTATTTTTCCAAGGTGTATCCTACTCCTTAAATACTGTAGGTTCCCTTTACATTGTTCAAAATGTGGAAAATGTCTACTTCTCAGGTTTATTATCAGAATGAAATGAGAGAGCAGAATATATTAGTGGAAGTCCAAAACAATATACATTTCAAAAAAAGAGAGTAGAGAACTCTTCTAATCTTGTCAAAATTTTAAAATATTAAAAAGTCTCAAATAGTTTTTGGTTTAAAACCAATATAGACTGCCTAGAAATGAGCACTAATGAAAATATTATATTTAATAGTCTATTTAACACATATAAAGCAGTCCATAGAGAAATATTGAATAGTCTAATGATTTACATTACTAAGAAATAAAAAAATATAATGAATATCTAACCTAAAAAATTAAAGAGTCATAAAGAAGGGAGGATATATTGAAAAAGTAATAAATAGCCCATATTGAACTAAAAAGTTGAATTTGGTTTAATTTCTGAGAAATGCATCCATAGTTAAAATAAAGAATAAAATAGATAAATCTTTAGAACATTTTAAAAAAGGTTAAAGATGCAAAGATGTAAATTTTCATAGAAGATGACAATAAAGAATTATAAATCAACTATGAAAATTAATTTGCATATGTAGATAAAATAATAGAGGATAACTCACTCAAGATAGCATACAAATTGAAACATACAGATTACCAGAGAAGAAATAGAGAAACTTGTCAACAAGCAACCTCTAACCTCCCACACCGCCAGACACACAGACCCATTTTAGATAAAGCACTAATCACAGATTCTTCAGGAAATTCATGGAATTCTACCAATTATTTAAGCAACATAAAATTTATACTATTTAAATTGTTCAAGAACATCTTTAACAAATCTAAACAAAAATGAAAGACAAGCAAATAAATTAATATGTTTTCTCTACTGGACATAAATCATAAATATTAGAAGACAGAATACAGGAGTATAATCATATATGAATACATATTAATATAAATAATAATAACAATCTATTAATTAGAATCTTACTGGATTCAGGTATAATTCAATATTTTTTAAACTTTTAAAATTTTTATTTATTTTTGAGAGAAACAGAGCATGAGTAGGAGAGAGGCAGAGAGAGAGAGGGAGACAGAATCTGAAACAGGCTCCAGGCTCTGAGCTGTCAGCACAGAGCCAAATGTGGGGCTTGAACTCCAGAACAGCGAGATCATGAACTGAGCTGAGGTCACACACTCAACCAACTGAGCCACCCACACTCCCTCAGGAATAATTCAATGTTGAAAGGGGTGCCTAGTGACTCGGTCAGTTTAACACCTGACTTCGGCTCAGGTCATGGTCTCATGGTCCGTGGTTTTGAACCCCACGTGAGGCTCTGTGCTGACAGCTCAGAGCTGGTGACTCAGACAGCTCAGAGCTGACAGCTCAACTGGTGACTCAGTTGGTTCTGCATCCAACTCTTGATTTTGGCTCATGTCATGATCTCATGGTCATGAGATGGGAGCCCTGTATCAAGCTCTGCACTGACAGCACAGAGCTTACTTGGGATTCTCTCTCTTCTGCTCTATCTGCCCTTTCCCTGCTCTCAAAATAAATACTTAAAAAAAGAAGGAATCTACTAATATATTTGTATTACAATATAAATATAAAATATTTATAATCACTTCTTAAATGTTAAAAAGGTATTTGATCAAAGCTTTACATCCACATCTGATTTAAATAGTACATAATAAGTTTAAAATCCTGGATATTTATTTGACATTAGAAAGTACAGATAATAGATGTAAGTTTAAACATGTATTTAGACATAAATCTAGAATTTATAGTATTAATGTAGATATAGATTTTCATGTGGAAATCAGTGTTCTTCTTAAATTTACAAATAGTGAAAGGATATTCATTATGACTACTGTTGTTTAACATTGTTTTGAATATAAGAGCTTACATGATTTGACAAAAGAGAGAAATAAGGTAAGAAACAAGCAAAAACCATCATTATTTACCATAACAATATTGTGTGCCTGGAAAACTAAAGTAAATCAACTGAAAAAGTATTTTAAAAATAAGGGCAATGTCTTGGAGGTTGAAATTTAAATTACCTCCCTCTATCAAAAACAAAACCAGTTTGACAAGCTCTCATTTACAATGGAAACAAGAAAGGATTAAACCTACAAAATATATTTAATAAGTAATTGTTCAAGATTCATATGAAATAAATTTTAAAACTCTCTTGTGGGACATAAAATTTGAATCAATTAAAAGGCAATATGCTGTGCCTGGATAGAAATGCTCCAGTAAGAACAAAATGTTAAATTTTCTAAGTTAATATTTAAAGCATTATCTATTACCAATGAAAACCACAATGTAATTTTTTAAACAAGTGAATACTAAAATTTCTACACATAGACATTAAAAATAAAAAAGGAATATCAACAACAACAGTAAACTTCTAGAAATCCTTTTATTCTGTGGTGGGTACAATATTAGACAAAGAAACCATACAGAAGAGGAAAATAAATAGCCCTAAATTAGGGCTTCATTACCACACACACAGAGGACTTTTGCATAAAACATCTATGATTTTTTTATTATCAGTTAAAATAACGGATTGTTCAATGAATAGTGTTGCAAAAATTCATACATCTTGAGAATATATAAAACTACTATCTCAGGGTTACACTAGAATTAATTCCTAATGGGTTCATGATTTAAATATTAAAAATAAACCAACAGTACAAGAAGAATGTATATCTTCAATATGAAAAAGATCTCCCTCAATTTCATATGGCCTTTTAAGAGAGGCCATAAAAAGCTATGTAAATTAAAATAGTCTCCTTGGCAATATATACTATTACAGAGTCAAAAGCAAACATCAAAGAAAAACAAAGCAAAAACAAGAAAAAAAGCAATATCACCAAAAAACATCTGATACTGAAGGGGTAGTTTCCTTCAGAGTTCCTTCAAGTCCATAAAAAAATTCAGAAATCAATTGATAATTTGTAAAGAGCAATACAGTTGACAATTTACAGACAAAGAAAATATGTATGAAAATACAAATAAATAATAAAAATAAGCTAATTTTGTCTTTTATTCCAGTATCAGAGTGTTCTGCTGCCCTCTGAAAACTCATAGGTACTGAATAAATTACAATAAGCATTTTTTAAGATGCGTTTTTAAGTTTGTAAAAAACTAGGGGAAATCCCAAAGAACCTATTTAGATGAACAGAAAGGTAGCAAGTTGAAAACAGCAAATACTACAAAAGGGACAAACAGCCAAATCGGAAAAGTAGATACTGAAAATTAAGATGCTTAACTCTCAAAACTCTAGTTAAAGAGCCATTAGGGAAAAAAGAAACTATTCTTATACAATGAGAAGTGAGACCCACCCGGGCCCCCTAGCAGCGCCGTCCAATAGGACTTTCCATGTTGAAGTGTTTTATAGTTGTGCTCTCAATACAATAGCCACTAACCATATGAAGCTACTGAACACTTAAAATATGCCTAGTGCACGCTCGGTATTTATCCAAAGGATTCAGGTGTGCTGTTCTGAAGGGGCACATGTACCCCAATATTTATAGCAGTGCTATAGACAATAGCCAAAGTATGGAAAGAGCCCAACTGTCCATCGACAGATGAATGGATAAAGAAAATGTGGTACACACACACACACACACACACACACACTGGAGTAGTACTCTGCAATCAAAAAGAATGAAATTTTGCCAATTGCAACAACGTGGATTAAACTGGAAGGTATTTTGCTAAGTGAAATTAGTCAGAGAAAGACAAATATCATAAGACTTCACTCATATGTGGAATTTAAGATACAAAACAGATGAACATCATGGAAGGGAAAAAACATAAGAGACTCTTAAATATAGAGAACAAAGTGAGGCTTGCTGGAGGGGTGTGGATGGAGGCATGGGCTAAATTGGCAAGGGGCATTAAGGAGGACACTTGGAATGAGCACTGCGTGTTACATGTAGGTGATGAATCACTGGATTCTACTCCTGAAATCATTATTGCACTATATAATAACTAATTGGATGTAAATTAAAAAATAATGATAAATAATAAGTAATATGCCTAGTGCAGTGAGGATTTAAATGTTAAATTTTAATTAATTAATTTACTTTTTTTTTAAGTAGGCTCTATGCCCAACAGGGGGTCTCAAACTCACAATCCAGAGATCAAGGGTCACATGCTCTACCTACTTTAAACTTTAAAAGCCACACATGGCTAGGACCTATGGTATTATCACAGCTAAGAGGCCTCAACACCAGTAAAAACTGGGTTACACAAAGCTTTCTTTCCATGCAAAATGCAGCTAACAATGAAACTTAAAACTTGAAGTTTTAGTTTAAAATTATCCTTAGAACAACATTTTATAAAAAAAGAGGAAAATAAATATTGGGTTAGATATATATTATTTATTAGTTATGGAAATACTAAGTCAATATATTAAATTAGACATATTTTTAAATTAAAAATAAAAGAACTAAAGAGCGGGACATTAAGTCCATGTAAACTGGGAAGATGTGTGTGTGTGTGTGTGTGTGTGCGCGCGCGTGCACGCACGTGATCAAAATGAAAACATACTAAGTTCACCGAATTCTTCAGAAAGAAATTAGACACTGATTAAACCCACAAATAGTAATAAAATTCATAGTTGGATTTCAATTATAGCTAGTTAAGAATATAAATGGCATGAGAAATTTCATATCTAGTACAAAGGAGAAAACCTAAATGGGAAAAAATGATTGTTGAAAAAGGAAGTAAGAAAGGAAGAAAAGAAGGAAAAAGGGAGGCTGACAAAAATATAAAATAAGACTGTAGAAATATATTCAAATATATTCAAAATTATTTTAATAAGAGCTAGGAAAGTAATTCAATAGAAAGAGATTGTTAAGTTGGATTAAAGATCCACTCCAACTTTTTCTGATTATGAGATGTTTATTCCAAACATAAGAACAAAGAAAGACTGCAAGAGATGGTCTGGAAACACGGAAAAATGGCAACTATAAAATGCTGACATAACGTTATTAGTCTAAAACAAAAGAGATTTTAAGGTAAGAATAATTATCAGAGATAAAAATGGTGACTATATAAACATAATAGTTTTAATAGACTTAGAAGATATTAAAATTCTTGGGGCACTTGGGTGGCTCCATTGGCTAAGTGTTTGACTTCTTGACTCTTGATTTTGGCTCAGGTCATGAACTCATTGTTCATGAGACTGAGCCCCATGTTTGTCTCTGTGCTGAGCATGGAGTCTGCTTGGGATTCCCTCTCTGCCTCTCCCTTTGCCCCTCCCCTGCTTGCCCCTCTCTGAAAGGAAAACAATTTTAGAAAAAGAAATTTTAATTCTAAATTTAAATGCATTTAATTAAACATCTTACTTTAATATGGAAAATAATAGAAATTAATGAACCCATGATCACAATGGGTTATTTCAACATGCCACTTACAAATTACTAACAAATACAGCACAATTTCATGAACACACACAGAATTGTACTGTCAATAATTACAGAATAAACACAAATAGGAACTTCATTAAAAATTAACCTCACAAAGTTTTGAAATGGATATTTTATAGATTAATCCTTTACCAATGCAATGAACTGAGAAATCAATCACTAAAAGAGAACCCTTTTGTATGCAAAAATCTATTCCACATTCTTGAAAATAAAAAATGTGAAGAATAAAATCTTAAAAAAATCAGGCACATCTTATCTATCTAGAATTAGTAAAATATTTCTTAAATAAATCCTCAAAATATATACATAACTTAAAAAGGTAAAAACTATGATTACATTAAAATTAAGACCTTCTGAAGCTGTTGGGACCTCATCAAAACAAAAAGCTTATGCACAGCGAAGGAAATAATCAGCAAAATTAAAAGCAACAGACAGAAGGGAGAAGATATTTGCAAATGACATATCAGATAAAGGGTTAGTATCCAAATCTAAAAAGAACTTCTCAAACTCAACACTCAAAAAACAAACAGTCTAGTGAAGAAATCGGCAAAAGATATGAATAGACACTTCTCCAAAGGAGACATCCAGATGGCCAACCAACACATGAAAAAATGTTCAACATCACTCATCAGTAGGGAAAGACAAATCAAAACCACAATAAGATACCACCTCACACCTGTCAGAATGACTAACAACAACTCAGGTAACAACAGATATTGGAGAGGATGTGGAGAAAGAGGATCTCTTTTGCACCGCTGGTGGGAATGCAAACTGGTGCAGCCACTCTGGAAAACAGTATGGAGGTTCCTCAAAAAATTAAAAATAGAACTACCCTATGACCCATCAATTGCACTGCTAGGTATTTAACCAAGGGATACAGGTATGCTGTTTCAAAGGGGCACATGTACCCCAATGTTTATAGCAGCAGCACTATCAACAATAGCCAAAGTATGGAAAGAGCCCAAATGTCCATTGATGGATGAATGGATAAAGAAGATATGGTATGTATATACAATGGAGTATTACTTAGCAATCAAAAATAATGAAATCTTTCCATTTACAACTATGGGGATTGAACTAGAGGGTATTTTGCAAAGCGAAATTAGTCAGATAACGACAAATATATTATTTCACTCATATGTAGAATTTAAGATACAAAACAGATGAACATCAGGGAAGGGAAGCAAAAATGATATAAAAACAGGGAGGGGAACAGAACATAAGAGACTCTTAAATATGGAGAACAAGGGTTACTGGAGGGGTTATGGGAGGGGGTTGGACTAAATGGGTAAGGGGCATTAAGGAATCTACTCTTGAAATCATTGTTGCACTATATGCTAACTTGGATGTAATTTAAAAATGAATAAATTATTTTTTTAAAATTAAGAACTTCTGCTCAATAATAGACCCTCAAATATGGGAAATATGTATAACATAAGTAAAGAAAAACCACTTCTACCCAAATTATATAATTTTGTAAGCAATTAAGCAAAATATATACAACTCAACAGAAAAATGTGTGTGTGTGCGCATGTGTGTATTTCCCAGAAGAGAAAACTAAAATACCAATAAATAAAAAAAGTTACAATGCAAATTTTTGGTAAAGATATAAAGTAAAAATCACTCTCACAAACTCTTGGTAATGTATATAAATATACACACATAGAGACAAAGTTGAAAAACAACATGGCAGTATCTAATAACATGGAAATAGACTGCAGGTTATTGTCTATTGATAAAAATAATTGTAAACACATTGGAAATATCCTGATTAAGGCTTTTGTTTTCATATCTATGATTAAGTTTTATAAGACTGGAAGAAAATTAAGTGTAAATCAAGTGCAAAGGTCTCTAATGAAAATGATATTAACAAAAATAAACAAAATTGAAAGCATGACTAGATTAAAAAGGTCAAATATAATTAGTTAAGTTTTACCATCCGTAAGAACTGAACTATACTACCAATTTTTAAATCATATTTTAAATTATTAACAGACTTGGCCTCATTTGTCTAATAATCCAAGACTGAATTATTGGGATAATAATTAAACATGAAATTGAATTCTTTATTAATATTCTTTCTGCATGAAAAAGGAATTTTAATGTTATTTTAAAAGTTTAGCCCCCTGAAGCTCAATTCTTACAAAGAAAGAACATAAACTTTTTTATGTTTATTTTGAAAAGTAGGGTGCACTTTCTCCTGTGTGGGGAAGGGGCAAAGAGAAAATTCCAAGCTGGCTCCACTGTCAGAGCAGAGAGTAACCTGGCGGGACTCATCCCAGGAACTGTGAGATCATGACCTGCGTTGAGACAAAGAGTCAGGAGGCTCAAAAACTGAGCCACCCAGGTGCCCAGGAAGTATTTTTTTTAAATCAGGAATTCAATCTGATTAAAAATTTGCCTATTTATGCAGACAGATAGTAGGTTCATTAACAGAAAGTGATGAAAATTCTTAAACTTACCCCAAAACCTAGGTTTGTTTTTGTTTTGTTTTGTTGTATTAAACAAAAAATACATAAATAAATAAACACAAAAAGATAACTTAATGAACAATCTTTGCTTCGTAAATGCTGAGTCCATAATTCTTCCTGAATTATCAAGAATCTGTCCAAAAAAAGTAATTTCTGTACTGTTTTAATATTATTTTTCAAATTTCTATTGCTATCAGAGACATTAGTTTATATCAATTCCCTAACACTTCTAAATCTGAATAAATTAAATACTCCAGTATAAAAATATGACTATGAAAACACATACTTTCTGTCACACACATACAAGTTCTCAAAAAACTTGCCATATAATACATTTTATAAATATTTAAAATAACTTTTTATTCCTTCTCTTAAATCTGCCTTTGTCTGTAAAATTTTAAAAACATTTCTCAATATGACATTTCCAGTAGCAGTTAATTTTTTTAAATTATATAGTGCATATATACCAAACGAGCTCAACTTCCTGACATTCATCCCATCTATACTTGATAAATGTCTTTATTTGCAAATGGTCACTAGATTTCTTTATTTAGCACTGTATTTCATGGAAGATTAAATCTCCCCACTGCCCTGAAGTTACTGTTCTGAAGTTTGATTGGTGATATTGTAGAGAAAGATTTTTCTGACAATCTATTTACCTTTTCATATTATAGCAGCAATTTGAGGTCATATAATGGTTAGAAAAGCTCTTCCAGTTAGAAACTCAAATTTAGACTGTTAGATCTAGCTAACTACTGCACATAAAAGTTTTGGTGCCTACAGCAGACATATGAAGCAATCAATGCTCATTAGGAAGTATTATAGTATATCTTTGTTTTATTTGACATCTTAGGAGAATTCTATAGTTTATGATTCAATTCTTTGAGAAATGCCTTTCCCACTTAGTTTTCTGACAATTCTCCCCTCTCATAATATTGCTTTTTCTGGCCCATCACTTCTTACTTTTCTATTTGGCCTTCTCTTTCTCTACCTAATCTCTGAATTCTGCAGTTTCTTAGGACTTACAACTAGACAGATCTTTTTTCTATCTGGAATGCCTCTACTAATTAATAAATTAATTAACAAATGATGATTAAAAGCCATCTATAAGCTATATATGATCTCGCTGAGCCTTATTATTTTTAGACTATGCTTAATTTCATATTTTAACTTAGTATTTTCCATTGAATTCCTTTTTTGTAGATTCTCTGCCTAAATATCTGGGGCTCATCCCAGGAACTGTGAGATCATGACCTGAGGTGAGACAAAGAATCAGGAGGCTCAAACAACTGAGCTACCCAGGTGCCCAGGAAGTATTTTTTTTTAAATCAGGTATTCAATCTGATTAAAAATTTCCCTATTTATGCAGACAGATAGTAGGTTCATTAACAGAAAGTGATGAAAATTCTTAAACTTACCCCAAAACTTTTTAAAACTTTTCCAGAATATGTCAAACTGAGGTTCTTTTTTAATTATTTGAACCTGGAATGCAGTAAATTCTTATAGTCAATAGGTTTAACAAAAAAACATACACATACATGCTGAGAATATTTTTAAATGTATTTTCTATTTTTTATATGTATTTATACTAGTTCTTTTCTCAGAACCTGTCATGTCTATTCATGAAATAACTATATTCTCTCTATATTTACTATATATTCTCTGTTTTTGATATCTATCATGTCTTTCATAGCTATTGTATTTAAACTGTATTTTTAGTCTGTGTCCCAAATTGCAGATTTGAATTTGTGCTTCATTGATTCTGTTCCTTCTTAACTCATGCAAGTTATGTTTTCTGCATTCATCTGTAATTTTTTAAAACGTTTATTTATGTATGTATGTATGTATTTTGAGAGAGAGAGAGAGAGAGTGAGAGAGAGTACATGCATGATCAGGGGAGGGGCAGAGAGAGAGGAAGAGACAGAATTCCAAGGAGGCTCTGCTCTGTCAGTCCAGAGCCACATATAAATAAAATTTTTTAACTCAACTCTCTATCTGGTAAAGTTAAAGATGCACTTACCTATGACCCAGAAATTCTCTACTTAGGTATATGGCCTCAAGTAGGGTTGGCAAATCTTTTTCATAAAGGTCAAGTAGTAATTATTTTAGGATATGAGAACCATACTGTCTCTGTTGTAATTACTTAACTGTGCCATTATAGTATGAACACAGCCAAAAGTCAAAAGATAAATTAAATGGGTGTAGTTGTATTCTAATTAAACTTTATTTATAAACCAGGAGGTACACTAGATTTGGTCAATGTGCAATAGTTTGTCAACCTCTGTACTAGAGGATGAGTCTCATTCAACCAAATGATGACTAGGAAATTTCAAGAAAAGAAATGATAAGCATGTTAAAATATGTAAATGTACTTATAAAACAAAGGTATAGGTTAAAGACAGATGATTAACATATAAATATTGCATTTTGTATTAAATCAAAATACAATTAGACCATAAAAATCAATTAGAGCCACAAGAATAAGTGAAAAGGAAGTAAAATAATCTCCATTTGAAGATGATACAATAATATACCTGAGAAAATCCCAGAGAATCAATGGAAAAACTTATTCAAGAGTAACTGAATTCATGGGCACCTGGGTGGCTCAGTCAGTTAAGCATCTGCCTCTTGATTTCAGCTCAGGTCAGGATCTCACAGTTCATGAGATTGAGCCCTGAGTCAGGCTGTGTGCTGACAGTGCAGAGCCTGCTTGGGATTCTCTTTCTGTCTCTCTGCCCCTGCCTCACTCACATTCTCTCCCTCTCTCTCTCTCTCTCTCTGTCTCTCATAAAACAAACTTTTAAAAAAGGTAATTAAATTCAAAGAAATAGCAGTATATATAATTAATACAAAGAAATAAATTCTTCTTATATACCAACAAGAAAGAGAAGATATAATGGTAAATAACCCCTTTTATAATAACAACACAAAAATCATACTTAGAAAAAATGTCAGGAGTAAAATTTTAAAACTTTATGCCATTGGATAGTCTTTCCTCCTTTGTCAAAGATTAATTGGCCGTACATTTGTGGGTCCAGTTCTGGGCTCTCTAATCTATTCCACTGGT